>OX439007.1:43924722-44524722 GCA_949316495.1 Amphiduros pacificus
CCCATCCCCTTTTTTATCAATATATGATGTCTGACATTAACAATGATCCCTGAAATACCAAACTTTAAATGGGAATATATCAGAAACAGCACTACATTCATGTCCCTTTAAAGACAATTTGGCACAAACATCTTTGTATTTCCACAAAGTATGGAAATATTCATCAACAGATGCAATTTTACTGAAAACTAGATATTATATATCGGAATAAACATAAATGTTCGGTTGACTGTAGCTTTTTTAACAATATTTATATCAATACGATAATGTTTTAATCAAGACATAATTCAAATAAATAGCAATTCAGAAATTCTCAGAATACTTTGACTATTGCTCTTCACACTATTTTGAACAGCGTGATATTTGTTATTAGGACCAGGACAATCTGTATCACCTGATCAAAGCTTACCCTTTTGTTATAAAGACACTGATAGAGGAGTGTTTTAATGAGACTTGTACAAATTGTTATGTAATTTATTATCTTTCATCTCAGAACCCTGCCCCTGATTCTGCCAATTACAAGCTATTACAAGCTATTCTTGCATAACTACCAATGGTCAAGGTCAAGGTCACAGGCTGTCTTTAAGGTATTTATTGAACAGGAAATGATTCAGCATGGCTTGAGAAGGTGCTCCATAATTTGGGGAACTCATTTAAAAATAATCGAGATGAGTTGCTTTGACAACACGTTACTAACTGTGATTACAAAAATAAATTACTGCAAGGAAAACATTATTGAAGATTCTATATTCTAAAATGTAGCCAACCAGAACATTTTAGGGTCACTAGCGCTGAAATGAGAGTAAGGTTTTATTTTTGTCTTGAAAAACCTTTAGAAAGCAATGGATATCGGGGCATTATTATTGATGCATTAGAAACCAATATGTGGGAGTTCACCATTTTCCTGTAAGACAAGACACATGAAAGATATCATAAAAATATCTACTTCTTTTGCCTTTTATCATCGATTTTTTGTTAATTTTATACCTACTTATTGTCTTTCTTTCAAATTGAGCCCATATTTAGAACATCTCAAACTGAGGGTATGATTAGAAATTAAGATACAATGGACTTCACATATTTCGTCATTAAAGTCATGGTTTTATTTGACGATAAAAAAGATTGCAATAAGTTCCTGAAATGTAGAAATGTTGATTCTATGGGGTTGATACTGTAAAAAAGCATTTGCCTATCATGAAGGCATTGATACCATTTCCAGGAAGTGATTTGTGCACATGTCAGTACATTACTCACTGAGCCTAGACATTAAATATAACGAAAGCTCAAATATATATATATATATATATATATATATATATATATATATATATATATATATATATATATATAGATATATATATATATGACCTATGACCTTTCATGATAGGGATTTAACCTAGGTGAGAGGTCCACTGTAATAATGCCCTTTTTCTGTGACATGATAATTGTGGCATGATAATCTTAATATTTATATGAGGCGTGTCTACCTGCAAAATTAACTAACAATATTTGTTACTAATTAGGTATTTCATGTAATATTGTTAACCCAGAATAACTTCAATTTTTCAGTTATTTTATTTTAATTTATTTATTTTATTTTATTTCTTTTTCAAATTAAATTGACTTTTTAACAAATATGAGAAACATGAAACAGGAATTTCAAACAATTGATAAGTATTATCCCCTCTTCTCACTGGTAAACCAGAGACAATGTCAAGATCTTAATCACTATATCAAGTTCCTTTATGAAGGATGCTATTTAGTAAATTCAGGTGCCAAGTGAAGATTGGCAGCCTAAATTCAAATGTTATAACCAAATTATGTTTCTAAGATGTATCACAAATAATGCAAATAGACCAAAAGAAGATGTCAATATCTTGAACTCATGTTTCACATTTAAATCTTAATTAAAATCAAAACACCGTCTTGTAGTTGATTCTCTGTATATTATGTACATAAGCTAGCATGAATTGCTCACATTAAAAATGAAATGTATCATATAATGTCCAGACATATATTCAATTTGAACTTGACTCTGCTATAAAACAGAATATGGAACTGTGACTGGAGTAATATTATCCACTTTTTAAAATATTTTTCTGTAAGAGGCAAATGTAAAATAGTCTTGGTGAGATAGTGATTACATAGATAGACTATATGTTGATACAGACTGAATTAGTACACTCAAAATAGAAATCAAATTGGCCGAATAGACGTTCAATGTGTTTGAATTCTCTTCAGGAGCACATGTCAAATATTTTGGCAGGCTCATCAGGGAGCACATGTCAATTATTTTGGCAGGCTCATCACCTTCACATTAATAAATCACTTCTTATACCGTGCTCGATATTCCAGAATATCATATTTAGATCAAAATACCCCAAATGCACGGTAATAGGGACTGGACTCGGAATCCTAGTTCACATGACTGGTTAACTGTCCAAATTCCAAATTCCCTGACTTTATTGAAACAAACTGTAAGGAACTTAATGTTTCAGATCAAAGATCTCAAAACGAAGAATAACACCAAACATTGGAAATGTTAGAAATTAAAAAAACATAAGAATATATTTAGAAATATGATTTCAATAACTTTCCTGTAAAGAATGATTTTGCTAATGTAATAAGGGTGTGAATACCATCGTTTGAAACAGCACAGGATAATATTTTTTGATGTACGTAAAATATTATACAGACTATTTCACCATTGACAAAACCCAATTTAAATATCAATTTCTGATATCTATTTCAATATTATTCTTCATACAAACAAAAACCCTAATATATATGTATGAAAATATTGAGATTAAATATTGAGATTAATGAGACTAATGAGACAATATACAGGCACTACAGAATGATTACATATTAAATCTGACACAATGTCACCAGGGTTTTGTTGAAAAGGCCGAGGATGTCAATTCGTATTATACATGCAAAGTGACTACTAATCAATAAAAGGTGGTTCCTCTAAATAAGTAATATCTTTAACTCATAATCACTACAAGGTGGGAAAGCATATTTCTGATAGTTTGAAATGTTTGCTCCCAATGAATATACATGTATTATCTAAAAGGATGGTAAGAAAGAAAAAATGGTAAGAGATATAACAAAATTTCTCTTTTTCCTTTCAAGTGAAAAAAAGCCTAGGCGAATAAATCTGCAACCTAGGCCAGGTAAAACCTGGAAATGCTAATAATAATGATAATAACATTTATATAGCGCTGATACAAGACAAGTCTGTTCATAGCGCTGTGTTCAGAACATGTTTTCTAAAGAGATGAGTTTTCAGTCTGCTCTTAAAGGAGTGGACTGAGGTGCTTGTCCTAATATCACTAGGGAGAGAGTTCCATAGTCGGGGGCTGACAGATGAGAAGGCTCTGTCGCCCACTGTCTTCAGCCGAGTCTTGGGAACTGATAGGTGAGTTCCATCATTCGATCTCAGGCATCTATCACCCTGTTCCACTAGGAGTAGATCACGCAAGTAAGGCGGCGCCTTACCATTAAGGGCATTCCAGGTCATGAGAAGGATTTTGAAATCAATCCTTGTATGAACAGGAAGCCAGTGTAATTCTTTCAGTCTTCCTGATATGTGATCAAATTTCCTGATCTTTCCTCCGACACGGGCCGCAGAGTTTTGAAGGTATTGCAGCTTCTTAATATCAGATCTTGGAAGACCTGCAAGAAGGCCATTACCATAATCTAGAGTAGATGTAACAAAAACATGGGTTAATGTTACAGCCCTCTTCTCGTCTAAACATTGTCTGATAGTAGCTAAGTTCCTTATGTGATAATAGCCCCTCTTGCACATTTTCATGATCTGTGCCCTCATGTCCATTTTGGAGTCAAAGGTGATACCAAGGTCAACAACCGGTTCAATTGGAGTGATATCAGAGTCCCCTACTCTGATAGTATCAGGGATACTGTTGCTGGTGGCAGTACTATACCTGTCAGTACACATCAACATTTATCATTTATTGTCATCTTGTTTGAGATCAGGAAGCTCCTGACCTCACTGACACATTGTCCTAGTTTGTGTCTGCTCATGTCAACTTGATGGCTGGAAGTGTGGTCGATTAATTTTATGATTGAGCCTCCCAAAGAGAAATGAACATCTTATTCCATACACATGACACTTGTTTATTTGAAGTCAACGGTAATATTGCTAGACATAAATTGTGTTTTTATTTCTTGTAGTCATAATAGAACCTGATGAAGGGCAATTCTTTCCTCATTATATATATATATATATATATATATATATATATATATATATATATATATATATATATATATATATATATATATATATATATATATATATATTTGTTTTCTACATAATTACTTTCTACATAATTACTTTCCAAGGTTATTGTGTAGTTTCCAAGGTTATTATGATTATGTAATCTCATTTCAACATGACGATATGCCAACCTACTACTTTTATGATAGCTCAAGTTGTTTCTTAGGAGAAGACTGTTTTCCCTGTTTAGCGTCCCTCGTGAACTCACTTCGTAAAACCTTGATACAGTCACATAATCTTGACTTTTGCTCAGTTTTACCAGTGAGAAAGTCCTTTTACCAAAGTTTTTTTAATGCATTATCTGAATGTACAAAGAAATTCATGATGTGATCAAATTCAAAGGTTTTTGTTCAGAAAAAAATTTAATAAATCATGTTTTACCATTTTATAAATATTGTTTACACATTTTAGAATGATTGACTCATGACATATTTCATATTCTGTCATCATTTAAAGCACAAAAAAACCAAAATAATTTGCCTTCTTCATATCTGTCAAAAGGTGGCCATTCACAGTGCATTGAACCCTGTGGCTTAATGAATAAGTCTTATATGTATTAGAGCCCCCTTTTGAAAATTAAAATTGATGAACAACTAAATGTTGTGATGGTTTAATATTGATATGACACTACCACAGAAATTCATAAAGAATCAAATTACATTTAGATGTCAAATATTATACTTATTGCACCTCATTAAGATAGTAAGAGTTGATTATTAGGTTTTGTTTAGGTGATTATATACTGCACTTTAATTTGACAGCAAACTACATGTTCTAATCAGGCGATAGCAATGGATTATCTGACTGCGGCCAGTTCTTTGTGTGTGTGTGTGTGTATGTGTGTGTATGTGTGTGTGTGTGTGTGTGTGTGTGTGTGTGCATTTATTACTTCAGTATCAATAGATTCGTTGGGGTGGGGATTGAAAAATGAATAGAGCAGGCGGTGAAACGCACTAAAACCAAGAGGGTTGAAAGTTAGTCAAATTGTGCATAAAAAATCTTTTAAGGACTTAACACTTAATGGCTTTGAATGTTTTGATATGTATAATCGACAGGGTAAAAATTATAAGAGACGAAATATTCAAGAAAATAATTGCATTAATGATACGTTAAAAAGGTTGCATCAAGGTCATGATCTATGCCTGGAGCTCTATACACGTAATGCATATAACTTAATCAGGACATGAATATAAACTCATCTAGAGATCAAATGGTAATATCAAATGATATTTGCAAAGATCACTCTGTAGTGTAACAAGGCAAAACTGAACCTACTTTTGAGCCTTATTCACAAGTAGTGTGTTTATTTTTCAAAATGTAATAATGGATTAACATAACAGCGCTGATTGCTGAAGATTATACAGTATTGTAATGTTATCATGATTTACTATATACATATATATATATATATATATATATATATATATATATATATATATATATATATATATATATATATATATATATATATATCAAGAGTTACCTCTTACAGTGTACCTTTAATTTACGTTAAATGGTAATCCTAAAAGCCATAATTTATGTAACATTTTTAAACTGGAAGACATTTCCATTTCATTCCCCATATGTAGTATGAAAACTTTGCAAATTACACGATAAGAACACAAAACGATAATGCTGGAGTACTATGTTCAGCGTCATTCTTCTTATTATATCAATTGTCTCGGAGTTGCTACACGGTTTAATGTCTCCGCTTTGCCGTTGCTACTTTTTATTGTATCTCCCCAAGACAATCGATCCAAGACTTATGGTGTTTTATGCCAGTTTAATGTTATGGCAAATAATCTAACAATTATCAAAGTAATGGGTGTATTGAATAAATGCCGATGAGTAGGCTTGGTTGCATCTTGCGGAGTGGGCAGAAAGCCCTGCCCCCTCCTCCTCCCCGGCCCTTTCCCGCTACGCATAGTGGGAGGTGGGCGGGACCCTCATATATGTGGTGAGCAGAGAGTCTGCTTAAGGCATGTGGAACCAGTCAGCACTCACGGCCAGAGCATCCACCCTGTGTATACAAACAGCCGCACTCAGTCATCTACTCAAGATATACAACTGCCGACAATAGGACTTGCTGTAGTCAGGCGAATCATCCTTATCCGCCATTCCACCCAGGCATGTACAGATAGCGACGGCCATATGACCATTTACCCAACGCTTCAAGAGATAACAACAGCAGCCATTGCTTTCTATCGTTGATAAAATTGCACATATCTTCAAGCCACACGGATCAGCTGGGAGTCTGCTTTTGGTCATTGTAATTTAAACAGGAAAAGCTGATATCAGGAACCAAAACAAGCGTAAAAATAAAAGAAAAAAGGAGGCATCGTACTTTAATAGTTAGTTACTCAGTTGCTTCCAGCAGTTGGTGCCATAGGCGTGGTTGACCTTTGTTCGAATTTCCTGCTTGGGAAAAGTTTCAATAGAGAAGGCTTAGTGATAGAGTAAGTGAAACCAGTCTATAGGATACATTTTTTGTAGAAATAAAAAAAAATGAAGCTTTGTGCATTATACACTTTGACAAGTATACTGGTGACTGTATGCGCTCTTGCCGTTGTGTCCGCTATGGAGGAATACGGCGGGCGGATTTCACCCCCGGACCCCGAGGCAGACTACGGCGCAGAGTGGGGATCCGTGCCGAACACCGGCTCCCAGCATCCGTCCATCTTCAGTGACCTCCCCGAGTCTCCCCTGGGCCAGGTTTCCAAGGACCTTGATCTGGCCGAGCAAAGGGCTAAACTGCTTTTTCAGAAGGAGCTAGCGAGACGACATCAGGTAAAAAAAATCTCTTCTTAATAACAACGTGTGAGGAAGACATTTGTTATATTTAAAACAATAGTGTGTACGGTTTCCAGATCACGTCCAGAACAAAGCGCAATCTGACCGTCAACATTCCTTTCAAAAATATAGTTTAATTAAATAAAAATTAAAAATTGCCCACACTAAGTATCATAGGAGGAAGAACCTAAGTCTATATTGAGGGCGAACTATTTGATAATATTTGATCTTTGGTTGATTAGTTGTGAAGGCTTGCTTAAGTCACAGTTCCTAGATTCTGCCTCATTACTGTGGTCAATTCTAAAGCTTAAGGTTATTTGCCCAATACATATGTAATCGGCTTACATTCATTCTTGGAAAATAAGGTCCTATCTGGTGCCACAGGAGAGTCCGCAGCTCACAGCTTTGTTGACCTGTTTATTCAGTTTCAATAAATAAATATGGTTACTTTTAACTAATTCACTCAAACAAGACAAATAAATGCAGGCCAATAATCTTAGGGCTATGCTGATCATTAATTTCTGTAATGTTTTGTGAACATTTTCTGGGAATGTCTTCATAAATGATCATTTAAGTCCTTTCCAAGAACAAACTTGAGTAGAGTAATTTGGCTAAAAAATGCATGTTACAATTCAGGTACAATTTCGCTATCTTGATTCTGGTTGGCTAATATTTGTTATGTTATTCAATCCTTGACAACTCGGGGATATCTATTAGATTCTTTTAAAATCATGGAAAATGCAAAAAGAAATACAACATTTTCTTATCATTGAACGATGACAAATCAACTCAGGAAAGTTCCTTATTTTTTTTATTACTTTTTTTCAATCCAATATGGCAGCCAATCAGTTACCGCCACCTTCCCTTTCCCGAAAGTCTCAAACTGAAGCTGTATTGAGGAAACAAGAAAGAGGCACTGGATGCTTCAGGTGGCTGACTTTTCAATGCCTCAGTGGAGGCATCGTCTTGCATGCTTGGAAACTCACTGAAAGGTATTAGATAAAACGTAGATAAACTTCTTCCCCTGAAACTATAACACCATACTTATAAATAGCAAAAAAATCCAACACGAAGTTTCGTTTGTTTCATAAAAACATATGAACACAAACGATGGTATTTTTCAAACTTTGGAAGATGTTTAAACTGTGTAAACACATGCAAAGGTCACATTTGTAATTCAAAACATTTGCAGATTCTCAACGTAAATATTACGTCATAATTTATACGATTATTAATGTGGATGAGAATGTATAATACTGCATGTATAAGACTGAATTTGAGAGTGTTTGTGTGCACTTCCGTTTTATTTATGTACTCCAGTGTGTTGTTTTCAAGATGGCGAATTGCAATCGGCATTCTGCGTATCCAGTTAGTTAGAGTGCCAGCTTATTAGCACCAGTTCCTCTGTGATGGTCCAAAGGTCGTGGGTTCGATCTCTAGCGGTGTCGAGATTGGATTCATGATAAAATTTCACACTTGAGCTGAGGCCCGTGCCAAATGGTTAACCCGTTGTCCTTGTAAATCTGTGACCGGGTAGGTTGTCATGTCAAGGACCCGCGACATGACAATTCACTGAGGCAGCACTATATCTGCTACAAGTAGGTCTCATCATGAAATGACTGAAATAATTTTGAAAGTGATTTAAAATCCCAAACAAACAAACCCGGGGGCCAACCGTACGTCATTGCAATTGAACTGAATAGTGCGTCTCACAGATCTTGTTTGACTTATTTCTGAAATATTTTCTGAAAATTCTGAGTGAAAAATCCACAAGTGTCCAGATTGGGTTTTGCATTTAAAAAATGTTTTGACATGGCAGAGATAACATTTCACAAACTTTAATTTGGAGTCAATATCTGTCACGTATGCTTTAAATACCAATAGGTTTTGCTTATTTATACAAATTGTGTCTGTACAATTTTATTTCATGATTTCCTTTATATTAATTGTGTTTATTTCTTAACATTTTCTTTATAATTTCTCTGGTCAAAACTTGATTTGGCTTTTAAAGACATGAAACACATTATTTTTTATTATTTTATATGGGCTAAGCATTTTATCTTCAATGCATCGAAGCTACGAACCAATTCCTCACCACATGCTTTAAAAAACCCACAATGAGTTTCACAGACAGAATGGAAGAAATGGATTTCTATGTGTTTCAAAGAAGCTAGAGTTTCATGTAAAGCAATCGCGCAAAGCTATCAGTTTATATTGTTATAGCGGCGCATTATCATTGGATAGATCGGCAATGTTTCTTGCATTCCAGTCCATTAAAGGCGCCCACTGCTTATTCCAAATCTTCCTTTAATAATGAAATTATAGAATTTGCAGATATGCATCTGGGAATTCTATGGGCAAATAAGCAGAACATGGATAATGGGCTATTAACTGCATTGCTGAAGACAAAAAGATGCATTGGGTCACTTTCAAATAAAAACTCTACTTGAAAAGTGTATTTTCATCAATGGTACTGACCTTTTCTCTATGATCCTCTGACCTTAGAGAAAAGGTCTTTTTCATCAATGAATGTAGGAAACATATTAGTTATCCATTCATTGTCATTCATATCATTTAATGACTGTGTAAATGACTGTGTAAATGCCACTTATATGTGTTAAGCCAGGTGTAAAGAATACACCGTAATAATTTACAGACATTTTTGCTGCAGATTTACTGTTATGCCTCAATAAATGTAGATGCCATTTGCGTATTTTGATAATATGATAACTGTGAACTGGGTTGGTTATCATATCAAGGACCTTTGACAATTTAATTCATTCATGCCGCTCTATATCCGCTACAAGTAGGTTTCGTCATGATATGACTAAAATAGGATGGAAAGTGACGTAAAACGCCACACATACCTATAATAAGGAATGTGTAAAATATAGTAAATCTGCCAAGGTGAGATGTTTTTGCAAATTTTGAAATATCTAGCATATTTTAGTAGAGTAAAAGCTTTCCTGAAATCACAAAGGACCATTTTACAAAGATTGGGGTAAGTTTTGGTCAGGAAACTTTGAGACTTACAAGCTGTATCCCCGAAATCAACCAATATACACATATCATGATTGCACAGTACATTCAATTCATATGAATAGAGTCATATATCAGTTCGAAAGTTATGTTTCCTATATGCAATATACAATCAACTGATGGTATCTTTGAAACAATCAATGCTTTTTGTCGAGACAAACCTGAACAAATGATAAAACACAATCCATCTGAGACTGGTTTTAAGCACTGAGATTTCCATTGAGATAGAACGCCAGATAGTTCTATCCTTTCTTTGATTGTTACCGAAAAAAACATCTTTTTCTGATTTTTACTTCCAGTTCAAATTTTAAATTATTAAAATAATTTTTTTTTTAAATTAAAAAGAAAATCAAAAGAAAAGTCCAACACATCCCAGCTGCATTTGATACAATGAAAGCTGAAATCGATTTTGTAGTTTATTTTATACAAAACATTTATCTTGCACTTTGCCATTTCTGGGGGGTTCAAATGTGGGGGGGGGGGACAAGATTTCCTTTTGGCGGGAAAAGGAACTTTGGAAGTCACTCTTCTTCCTAACGTTTAGCACTAAGATTTCCATTGATAAATTGGACCCTGTTTACTTTCTTTTCATATGAATCAAAGAATCAAACCATGTCAATTGGTACATGTATGTCAAGGCAATGCACAAACAATAGAAAGTTGATGCTTCAGCTGGGTTAGAGGATATGGCAAGACCTCTTCCTCTCTGACCAGATGCCGCTGTGAATTATTTTTCAAAAAGTGTCAAACTGAAATCGTATCTAAAACTGTGAGAAGAGGAAATTACATATGAAACTTATTGCTTTGTGTTCTTCGTTGATAGCTTGTCTATGCATAATTCAGAATAAGCATCTTTAAACATCTTCTATGAGGACAGAAGGAGCATATGTCAACATATGTGGATATGGAAATTGTTATCATACAATAGATATAATGATTATTTTACAGACCTTATTGTTGTATGTACAGCATGTACTGTAAATATGTATTTGGTTGTAACATTATAACATAATCAATGTAGCTATGATTCCACAGATCTTAAGACAAATACTTACATCTGCATGTCATCCACAGGTATAAGTATGTTTGAAGAATTGGCATATGATATTTAGGAAACCAAGATGGCTGAAATATGGTTCCATCGAAATCTCTTAAGGTTCTAAAACGTAATGACCAGGTATAATTAATGAGTGTATATCATAACACAAGTTAATTTAGGTAATTGGATTTGATTTGATTTGTTTGTAATAACGGCATTTTCAGCACTGCCTAGGCTATATGAGGTCATTAAATGACTGAAATCAAGTTAAATCTCACTTAGACACATTTAGTCTGATAACATGCAGTGGTGTGGTACATCACACATATCACAGTCTACAATTTAAAGTTCAGAAAACTCTAAAGCCAAAGATGCAGCTGTCACATGACATGAAGATTACAAATTATATGCAATTTGTCCAAACTACCTTCAAGCAAATACCATGTAACAATATACGCGTGACAATTACATATCTTTTTTAACTTCATAAATTATTACATACCGCTGATTTTCTCATATAACACATTTTCACAGAATTGTTTGACTGTCACAGACAATACCATCAGTATTTGACTCCGTTGTCTGTGGCTACAGTAAATCAGGAAATTGGAGGATATTTGGATATGTTAAGGGTGGTAACAGGAGGGTTAACGACAAGTGGAAAGTACCATTTTTGTTGTTTTTTTTAGCACATTCGTTAAAATGATGTTTCCAAAATAATTCAGAAGTTTGAGTATTTTAGACAGGACATATTTTGCCTGAATTTGTGCAGATAATTCTGCCATGGATCCATTTTCAAAACTCACAAACTAACATTGCCGTTTGTCATTCATGGTAAAGTGTTTTTGTTTTCACGACACTGGCCTCATATTTTGCAACTCGGGGGATGAAAATGATATGTATAACAACAGTCTTTAGATAAAATGATGAATAATTAAATACAGGTGATCAAATAACAAAATACAAAACACAACGAAACATACGTGAAAAAAGTGTGGTCAAATAGGTTGTGACTCATTTTGTAAATTGACATTGTCCATAGTGTCTCCTGAAGCTATTTAATGTTTATTTAAATGATTAGGTTTTGAAGAAACATTTCAGAAAAATTGAGGAATGGGCATCTACAGTTCTTGTATTAGTGATTCTGAGCCTGAGAAGATAACATGAAGTCGATGTGAGTTTTCTGCCGGTCTCATGTTGATGCATTTTAGTTACAGCAGGGGCATCAGATAGAAGTCTGTCACCGGACTCAATGTCCTAATTGGACTTGAATATGCCACCGTGTTGGGTCAGAAACAATTTCTAAGTAGAAACCTTAGCGTAATTATTCCAATGTGGAAACCAACATTTCATACAATGTAGTCAAATTCCTAATTTAAAGGGATTAAGCACCAATTTAAGACAATTTTAAGACCTCTGAATATTGCCAGAATGGTGTCAAACAGTGCTTCCCTACTTTGAGCCTCAATTGAGGTTAAAGTTCACGCTACCCGTGTGTACCCGTGCAGGTTATGGACTTATGCTGGGAGTGCAACTTTTATGTCTAAGAACAACTTATCTTATTACTTTATTATAATTTCAATTTGTCATGATATTCATATGTGGCTAAGCTTTCAATGATCCAAATTGTAGAATTGATGCTTAAGTTAGGAATCAAACCCCGGTCCCTCGTATGAGAGACAATCATATGCACTGTGCCACAGAGTTGTGTTTCACGGCTTAATTCAAGTTGTTGGAAATCCTATTATTCTTCTGGTTTGTTTATTGATATACTGCCCAAACTAACAACAAATATAAATGCGGATGACCTGTTCTTAATAACTATGCTTAAAAAACCAGGGGGTCATAAGTTGGTCGATATATGTCGATATTTTATCTCTTAAGGGCCTAACACGTAATGTTTAATGCTTTGAGTTGTTTTGTTTGGGGTTTGTTTTGCGGTCAGTACATCATTTCTGGTGCCCAGCTTTACAAGGCCTCTTGTGGTATACTGAGCCCGATGCAAAGGAGAGTACATTTCTAGAATACAAAAATAAATAAAAACAAATTTTGGCAATGATAATATTACTAAAGATCTCAAACAATCCACCAATTCACTGACAGAAGTTTTTAACATTATCAAACATGAAATGATCTGCATGAACGAAACTGAAAACAAATATTGAAACTTTTTTTATATTTGATGTAATAAATAACTAACATTATTGTCCCATATTCAACATTGTAATACGTGATGGCATTACCAAACATAAATGTAACTTATGCTAAACATTTAAATTTCTTTGTATATTGTTTTGATTATCAGTAATCCTGGGGTATCTTATTTCAATTCATATTTGTTATCTTGATCTTTCAACATTAATATATAACAGATCGGTATATTAATAGACATCAATATGGAAAAAGACCACTGAATATTTTTACAGTCTGATTGTGGTGCCAAATCTAAATGTCTTGACCACATGGAAACAAGCACTAACTAATACTTTTTATTTTATAAAACCTCCTGTGTTGGTGTGTTAATAAACCGGTAACAACAGCACAGGATTGTTTTGTTATTTAAATAGATGACTTTTTTAAGCTTACATGAGACATGACTTATTTTTCTGTTTGCAGTGTAAACATTGTTTTCGTGTGGGAAACTACTTTTTAATCACATTCTTGGATTGCAGATTTGAGGGCATTGGCCTAAGTGGTCTGTCATGTTACTCTGCTTGTAATGTAGTCTTCTCCTCTCACTAAATGGCCACTCTGGCAAATCCTGCCATATATCTGGTTTGCAACAAAGTTGTATACTACAATGTGTTCTCAAATAATAAAAAAGTAACATATAGTTGTAAAACCGCTTGAATCCAGATATTGACTTGATGAAGACCTTTTTTCCACAATGACCAATACTCTCCTCAACAGATCATGGGTAAATTCCAGGCCCTCTAAGTAAAGACTAGATCTGGCTTTTCAAGCTCTAGAACCACGTATATTCACAGAGGTTGTACCTCGCTGTGCAAAGTACACTGACCATATGATGTTTGCCTTATTTTGATAACGCCTTTGAGCCAAATATCTTTCTTAACTTTTGAAACAGAGTTTTTAAATTTCATGGATAAATAATAATTGGAGTATACAGAATTATTTGGATAAATCTCCGTCTCATATTCCCTGTATTTGGTTTCTTCTCTGGTGGAAAAGGTAGAAATTGTACATATGTCCCAATTGTAACTCAGATAGCACATATTGACTCAAATACTAATGGCTTTGTATTATTTGAAACGATTTGTGGAAAATTATCAATAATATGACCCTTTCATTTCGTGATTGTTTTAATTTTTAAAAAAACAAAGATATGCGACACTACAGATCCAAACCTTTGATCTTTTACAGTGTATTTAGAGAAATAAAGGTAAATGTCTGAAGGATTGATCCATGGATGGCAAAGACGTCTGTGTGATATGTGAAAGAATGTTTCTCGGGAATCCTCATCGAGGGATTTTGGTCCAAGTCTAACAAAAGACATGTCAATGTTCAAGGCACACCGGTCAAAAAATGAAGGCAAACTGTAAACTAATTGCACTGCAACTCACTATGTGCAAGGGGAGGCGCATTGGTGGACAACAAATGTGTTCGCTTGGGCAGGCTGTTTGATGTTTGGCTGCTGTCGCATCGTTAGCGATAGAGTTAACACATTATATGGGAAAAGACTGAACAGGTGGGAAGCTCAATGCGACAAGTTAAAGGAGATATATTATTTCTGCCTTTCACGTCTGTCAGGGACCCCATATATCTCATGCGGGGGAGTACAGCCAGAAACATGCATTAAATAATACCATATGACTCTAGAGGTGATCTGACTGGTTCTATTTTGACGTATCTCTCAACGTATCAAATAGTGTGTACATGTTTCTAATGCAAAATTTACGGCCATCAATGTAGTATTATAATTTCGAATAAGGTCTCCTTCACAGTTTTATATCAGATATGGGGCACCAATTATCTGTCCTAAAAGATGTAGTTATATAAACTAGTTTGGTGGCTTGTGAAATGTATTGCATAGAGAAATCCGACAGAGATAAGTGCCCCTTGCATCTACCATATGTGATAACACATGTTGGGTGCGACAAAAAAGAATGACTATTGTCTGTAACTCTAACTTGTTTCGCCTCTCCATATTCTTATGTAGCTTCCGTTGCTTACTCAGGCCTCAGCACATTGTAAATGTTGTTTGCAATACTTCAGCCAAATGCATGTTCATCCCTCAAACAGTGAAACGGAGTGTGAAACATTAACTCTCTCCACTAGAATTACTAATGGTCTGATCACATAGACCATGATAAATTATCATGGTTACAAATAGTAGTCATTCTTATATGTATCAAATAGTTCCTTGCTTGTTAAAACTCACTGATGGCATCGTAGATTGGCATTCCCTCTTAGCCATGACAAATGTTGATTTAATCTGCACTTAACCAATAGTAGGTCATGTACCATGGGATGAGCTTTGTGAGAGTTGGAAATGGTCATATGAAGTGGATTGTCAAAGCTTTGGTGGCGTGTTCAAATAATTTTGAATTTTATTGTGAATTGGTATCAAACAGTTTGATATTTTAGGAACTCTTCTTTTATATTCCCTCCTTAGGTTTAATTTATAATGACTTCCGGTTTAGGTTGATGGTGAACAGGAAAGTAATATGAGATTTCACCGGAAACCAAATGTTTACCTCAACTCAAACCTCGACAGAGTAATATTTTGCCACAATGATTAAACTTGTTTGCTTGATTTTTCAAACATAAAACTCGCAGTAAAGATCAAACAAGTAAAGAAACATTGTGTTAAAAGATCGTTATAGAATTGTAATGAAAGATCAACACTTTTCGATGGGATATTATTGATTTTGTACCATTAGAATGGTATGAGTTTGATGAAAAACTGAAATGGCTGATGTCCAACGGGATGGTATTGTGTGTAGATGCTGTTTGTGTCATAGTGAACAACGAATTTATCTTGTGGAATGCTATTTCAGCAGAAATGTGGGCCACGTGTTTACCAAACACTCACGTGTATGCCCCGAGTACAGCTTAGTTCTTAACCAGAAGAGTTCTGATCAACGACACCATTTAACAACTGAAGAAGTTAAAAGATAAAAATATTTGTTGCACTTTGTTGACAAATAACATATAAATTGAGATTTCCGTGAATAGATACGATTATAGTATGAGAATGATAATGTCTACAGCATCAATTGAACTAGATTTCAGGTGGTGCATCGAAATGTGGCGAGTTTTAAGGGTTGATGACATCAAGCCAATTAGAATATTGTAATTGCGTTTGACGTGCGCAGAATATTCTAGAAACAAAGGTCATGTGATATACACAGTGCCCTCATTATGTGAATACATGTGAACCAAAGGCAATACTACACCCTGTTCACGCTCACTATAATCAATTTTAGTTGGAGCTGTGTGGTGGAGAGTTAGATAGTATTACTGACGTTGTTCCGGATGTATGATCACCGGATATGACAAAGTACAAAATGATTCGAATTTCATGACACATGTGCCCACATAACAATCCCAAAATGAGCTTCATAATAATGGCAAACAAGGCTTTGGAGCGTACCCTTGGTGTAAATAGATATAGGGTTATTCAACGATGGGAGTGTCATCGCTCCTGTAGAGTTTAACCTTACCAGAACCTCACAACCTAACAAGGAGACAGGATTGAGAGAGATGGACACGTAATTCATTCCCGAGGGAGGTGATTTAATGCAATCAGGTCAATATGATAATACAAAGGAAAGTTACACTTCGTAAGGAGTAGGGCAGTCCCAGCGGTAGGCCTGGAATTGTATAATGACGTTTTAAGGGTCCTCTAAGGAACAAATGCCATGTTTAGTCTATCAAGGTCAAATAATACTGGCAACAGTGTCCATGCCTCCTTCCTCCCAGATGCAGCTTACATTAAAAGAAGTGGGCATCAAAACAAAGAAATCACAGATATAATTGTAGAATCCTTAGTCTATTGCCATAAGTCTTATTTTCACTGTAAATAAAATGTACATAAAAAAGATGTCCAAAGAAAAGGAATCTGCAGAAAAGCCCAGAAAAATGGTTTAGTTTTCCTTTGTATTTGTCTTTTTTTCATCTCTGCATGTAAATTTTATTATGTGAAAAATGTTACAGTACAGAAACACCAAAGGTAAACAAATATGATGAGCACGTTGACTGTAACTGTATATTGATGCATATGCTTACATGTAAGCTGTATAGGATAGCCGTATGAATGACTCAGGAACAGAATTCTCTATCCAAAGCTTTGTTCATGACAGTCCATGCAGGAGCAGATGCCACCATTGTGTTTAACGACGTTCCTGTCCGCCACCGCTATACATATTTGAATGTATTTGTATGTATGAACTTGTTCCCCGCCTGGGGTTTAGCTTATATAAGCCAGAGGAGGATCACAGTATAAAATTGCAGTTGATCAGTGTGGTCAAGATAGAAATGAGGATGATAGACGGTCACGAAAACATCACATAATTGTGCAGAAAAACACACCGTTTTGTGTTCTCATGCTTTATTTTATCATTTGAGAGCGATTCTTTTTATTTCTTTTTATTGTCATTTTTTTCATCTTATTTGTGGATACGATGAATTAATTATTTCTTACAAATTTGTCAGCAGACACTCAACTGTTTGTAATAACTGCCAATTATTACAAACAACACACACAAGCATAATGAGCAATCGATTGAGGAATCAAACATATCTGTTTTATTATATTGTAACTTTGCCAAAACAGAGGTTATAAAAGTATTTAATGACATAGCGTACGTCATTCCTCTGCAATTAGAGTAATGATTCGTCAATGGAAATTTCAGGGCAAGGACATTAAAATCTTAGATAATGGTAACTGTATTGTTTTTATGGAATAATACCTCCAAGAAATATGCAGGGTAATTAACGTTTAAGTGCACATGTGTATAATTAAACAAAGGTGAAAAACTGTGCCAAATCATTTTTTTCTAAAATATCTCAAACAATTTAATTGTTTTACTGTTTAGTTTAAATGTTATACCAGTATTTATCAAAACTTGCCTTTTCGAGAAAGGGATTCGAATCAGATATTTAGAAGTTATCACACCTTTTTGTAGATTCGTTATATTACATTTATTTAAATAAAACTTGAATATAGAGGATGGCATGCAGTTGTGCAATTTGTTTATGCGTTCAAATGTCAAAGAGTGTGGCTTATACTATTGTTATTTATAATGTATGGCGATTCAGACACTTGAAATCTCCATTCCCTAAATAGAAAAAACCGAATGGGACATAGTCGCAAAGCATTCACATATTATGTGTTAGAGGCAAAAGTCATTTGTGATAGCGGAAACCAAGCCGTGAAAGCACTCAAAGGGTTCATGGGACTTCTTAGTTTCAAAACAGATTCAGGTAAATCCAGGAATTGCAGGGAAAAGGTCAGAGTGACAGTTTCTTTGAAGAGTTTACACTTGTTTGATTAAAAATGCTTTTGAAAATCATTAAAACGTCTTTGTAATGTCTCGATTGATTTGTGGAAGTAACACTTGATATTTTGATGGCATAAAGAAAACCAAAATGTAACGGTTAACAATGATTCATATCCGTAATATGTTGCCAAAATACTTTCATTCTTCAAAACTTTCTCAACAGGTTTATTAGCAAACATTTCAATGTAAAATTCGACACTGGATCCATAGGCGTGACAAAAAATACCTGATTTTGAGACCTGTTTCAGTGTTATTTTGTTAAGCGGTAACCTGGTGCTCGTTGGTGCACAAATAATTTGCTTTAAGGCGAAGTGAATCTTTATGTCACAATGGTTTCCATGACATTATATAACTGTTACAACGAAAACAAGTTGCATTAAACAAATGTATTGTCTCGCCTAAGGACGATTTATTTTCTTTTCTCGAATTTGCAATTGATTAATTTATAAGGACAGAACAGAAACAGTGACAATAAACCCAAAAACATATATCTTCAGCTGATAGAGAGTAACACAAATAAAATGAGTAAGACTCCTCAAACAATGTCATAATATGTGAATGCAATCTGAGTATCATAAAGAGGTTTTCTTGTGTCTTGGAGTATTCATACTTTTTGTTGGATAATGGTTTTAGTTTTATAATTGGTCACACTAGTTTAACCACATCGCTAGGGCTGCCATGGGGTATTTCTTAATTGTGTATTCAATTTTAAAATATATTATTATTTCAATAAACAATGTGTTTCAATTTTAGAATATATCATGGAGTCACTTTATTCCATCTTTTTTTGTGAAAATTGTTAGACATCTGAGTCTTGTTTTATTTACAATCAAACTCACAAAGTGGCATCAAACAGCTAAGGGAAATAAGGCACAATATATCCTATTTTCTTGTTTATATATCTGTACTTTGTTTCCACACTATTTTATGTGATACCTATATTGGCCTTTGCAGACAAAGGTTTATGACTGAAAATAGAAAAGGAAACATAACTGCTATTTCGCGCATTCCCATCAGACTGACAACTACAGGAAATGGTTTCTCTAGCTTTTTAGATGAAACATTTATTACGTCCTTACATCAGTTATATATTTATATATATATTTATATTTGTATTCGTCCATTCTCACAATTAGATAACTCATTTTGTTTAGGCAAAATGCATTACTTGATAGATACATAGTGTAAAATTGAGAAAATTAGTATATGATAAATAAAACAAATAAAAAGCTTGAATTTCTCAGCACATTAAATTTCTCAACTACATTGATTCAGAATTATCAATTTGAATCTAAGCTCCAGCTGTGACATACACATTGCCCAAAACGCTTCTGTATTGAAGAGGTATGTGTATGATATTATGTTTTCTCCCATAATATTCACTAAAAGGACATATGATTTGAATCGCAAAAATACAAAATTTATTAAAAGCTGTCCTTTCTCGTACTTCGCATCAATCATGTAGAGAAACAATGATAATTTGCTTGGGAAAAATGTAAAACAGAGAAATGGGATGTTGGCCTAACATGTCCATATGACGTATGACTAATGTGCTCTCAAGTGACAATCACCTGCACCAGTTCTCAGTTTATACAGTTTTAAGGAGCAGGCCAACACATTACAACTGTTAAATGGAATACGTCATGTCTAAATACTTTACTTGATAGATACATAGTGTAAAATTGAGAAAATTAGTATATGATAAATAAAACAAATAAAAAGCTTGAATTTCTCAGCACATTAAATTTCTCAACTACATTGATTCAGAATTATCAATTTGAATCTAAGCTCCAGCTATTGCCTATAATATTATGTTTTCTCCCAAAATATTCACTAAAAGGACATATGATTTGAATCGCAAAAATACAAAATTTATTAAAAGCTATCCTTTCTCGAACTTCGCATAGCTCTCGGTTATAGAATTGGTGAATGTGATTTTACTGTGAGCTTTAAGTGAAAGACAAAGGAAATACAAAAGAAATATCCCTTGTTACTCTTCAAAAAGGGTATGGCATTGAGTCTCGGGGGAGACAACAGAACCAAGAAGATTCCATGGTTTACAAAGCGTAGGTGTTTCCGGGAACTGAGATTCTGAAATTGGTCACTGACATATAATTCGTAGAATTTGATAGGTCGTGACAACACTATAATTTTAGAAAAAAGATACGGCATGGAAGAGAGTGTTTGTATCTAGCCTATTGAATCACGACTTACATTGCCAGATACTGTAATGATATCATCAGATATGGCCAACCATAATGCAACATGAAAACAAAGTTGCATGCATTTAGCGACATCATATATCATATAGATATAGGATATACCCGTTCGATTTTTTTTTCAAATTTTACTAGTTTCAAAACAAACCAGAGGGTGACAATTCATAAAATATTGAAGAAAGGACAGCAGCGAACGCATTCGCATTTATTGCGTTATGGTCAAAATTATTCGTGATAGCTCTCGCCAGACTGTGAAAGCATTGAAACAATCATGGGCGAAAGTTGATAGAATATTGCATCAGAATCTCATAAGGGCCAACCACCTCATGGTTTATTTAGTCCAGGCCATATCACCTCATGGTTCATTTAGTCCAGGCCATATCACCTCATGGTTCATTTAGTCCAGACCATATCACCTCATGGTTCATTTAGTCCAGGCCATACCACCTCATGGTTCATTTAGTCCAGGCCATATCACCTCATGGTTCATTTAGTCCAGGCCATATCACCTCATGGTTCATTTAGTCCAGGCCATATCACCTCACGGTTCATTTAGTCCAGGCCATATCACCTCATGGTTCATTTAGTCCAGGCCATATCACCTCATGGTTCATTTAGTCCAGACCATATCACCTCATGGTTCACTTAGTCCAGACCATATCACCTCATGGTTCATTTAGTCCAGACCATATCACTTCATGGTTTATTTAGTCCAGACCATAACACTTCATGGTTCATTTAGTCCAGGCCATATCACCTCATGGTTCATTTAGTCCACACCATATCACCTCATGGTTCATTTAGTCCACACCATATCACTTCATGGTTTATTTAGTCCAGACCATATCACCTCATGGTTTATTTAGTCCACATCATATCACCTCATGGTTCATTTAGTCCAGGCCATATCACCTCATGGTTCATTTAGTCCAGACCATATCACCTCATGGTTTATTTAGTCCAGGCCATATCACCTCATGGTTCATTTAGTCCAGACCATATCACCTCATGGTTCATTTAGTCCAGACCATATCACTTCATGGTTTATTTAGTCCAGACCATAACACTTCATGGTTCATTTAGTCCAGGCCATATCACCTCATGGTTCATTTAGTCCAGACCATATCACCTCATGGTTCATTTAGTCCACACCATATCACCTCATGGTTTATTTAGTCCAGGCCATATCACCTCATGGTTCATTTAGTCCAGACCATATCACCTCATGGTTCATTTAGTCCACACCATATCACCTCATGGTTTATTTAGTCCAGGCCATATCACCTCATGGTTCATTTAGTCCAGACCATATCACCTCATGGTTCATTTAGTCCAGACCATATCACTTCATGGTTTATTTAGTCCAGACCATAACACTTCATGGTTCATTTAGTCCAGGCCATATCACCTCATGGTTCATTTAGTCCACACCATATCACCTCATGGTTTATTTAGTCCAGACCATATCACCTCATGGTTCATTTAGTCCAGACCATATCACCTCATGGTTCATTTAGTCCAGACCATACCACCTCATGGTTCATTTAGTCCAGACCATATCACCTCATGGTTCATTTAGTCCAGGCCATATCACCTCATGGTTCATTTAGTCTAGGCCATATCACCTCATGGTTCATTTAGTCCAGACCATATCACCTCATGGTTTATTTAGTCCACATCATATCACCTCATGGTTCATTTAGTCCAGGCCATATCACGTCATGGTTCATTTAGTCCAGACCATATCACCTCATGGTTTATTTAGTCCACATCATATCACCTCATGGTTCATTTAGTCTAGGCCATATCACCTCATGGTTCATTTAGTCCAGGCCATATCACCTCATGGTTCATTTAGTCCAGGCCATATCACCTCATGGTTTATTTAGTCCAGACCATATCAAAACACCTCTTCAAATATATTTGCATCGAAACAAGATTTATTTGTAAAAAAAATAATAACTAATAAATTTTTCCTATATTTTCCAATTATAGACGAGTCCTAGTATAAGTAAACAATGCTTTCACACACGGCTAAGAAAAAAAATAGGAAATATTTTATAGGCACCATATAATGATGATTTTTATGGATCCAAGTATTTATTCCATTTTTGTCTTAATATATTTATTAATTTATCAAATTTCAAATGCATTGTTCTATGCAGTGACAAATATTATTTCTTATTTAATTTGATAGTGTATTCCGTATATCTTTGTTTTTGCTAGTTTGTTTTACAACTACTAATAACTGGCTCTAATTGCAAACCGAAAGAGAAATAGAAACTTGCCTAATCAAGAAATGTTATATACATTTTACCTGTATGTAACGTTGGCATATTCCTTCTGTTCCATCATGCGTTAAAATGTTCACCTTTAACAAACAAATATTTCTCCCCAATTTCTACCAAACACAATAATGATTACGGGAGGGTGTTACCAATTTAGCAATAATGTTTTTATGTTTATAGTAGTAACCACAAAATAAACCGTCAGCAATTATCCATGGTGTTATCAGGATGAACATGAAAAACCTGAAGCAACAATGTCAGTGTGACATCAATACCAACCACACAAACTCTTATCCAATTGTGAATATTGTAAATCCAGTATCTACAATTTAATTCTTTGAACTGCAATGCCATTGTGTAACCATTAATTATATAGTCACTTCAAATAGCAGTGGGATAATGTTACCAATGGCAACCATACAAATGATAAAAACGGATTCAGGGCGGGAAAGCCCTGAACGGTCTGAACCCTGTTGGGCAGCATAATGGGCGGAAGAGGTTTGAACGTTGTTGTGTCAGTATCAGGGGTGGAATAGGTCTGAACCCTGCTGGACAGTATCAGGGGTGGAAGAGGTCTGGACCCTGCTGGACAGTATCAGGGGTGGAAGAGGTCTGAACCCTGCTGGACAGTATCAGGGGTGGATGAGGTCTGTACCCTGCTGGACAGTATCAGGGGCGGAAGAGGTTTGAACGTTGTTGTGTCAGTATCAGGGGTGGAATAGGTCTGAACCCTGCTGGACAGTATCAGGGGTGGAAGAGGTCTGGACCCTGCTGGACAGTATCAGGGGTGGAAGAGGTCTGAACCCTGCTGGACAGTATCAGGGGTGGATGAGGTCTGTACCCTGCTGGACAGTATCAGGGGTGGAATAGGTCTGGACCCTGCTGGACAGTATCAGGGGTGGAATAGGTCTGTACCCTGCTGGACAGTATCAGGGGTGGAAGAGGTCTGAACCCTGCTGGACAGTATCAGGGGTGGAATAGGTCTGAACCCTGCTGGACAGTATAAGGGGTGGAATAGGTCTGGACCCTGCTGGACAGTATCAGGGGTGGAAGAGGCCTGAACCCTGCTGGACAGTATCAGGGGTGGATGAGGTCTAAACTCTGCTGGACAGTATCAGGGATGGAAGAGGTCTAAACCCTGCTGGACAGTATCAGGGGTGGAAGAGGTCTGAACCCTGCTGGACAGTATCAGGGATGGAAGAGGTCTAAACCCTGCTGGACAGTATCAGGGGCGGATGAGGTCTGAACCCTGCTGGACAGTATCAGGGTGGATGAGGTCTGAACCCTGCTGGACAGTATCAGGGGTGGATGAGGTCTGAACCCTGCTGGACAGTATCAGGGGTGGATTAAGTCTGAACCCTGCTGGACAGTATAAGGGGTGGAATAGGTCTGGACCCTGCTGGACAGTATCAGGGGTGGAAGAGGTCTGAACCCTGCTGGACAGTATCAGGGGTGGAATAGGTCTGAACCCTGCTGGACAGTATCAGGGGTGGATGAGGTCTGAACCCTGCTGGACAGTATCAGGGGTGGAATAGGTCTGTACCCTGCTGGACAGTATAAGGGGTTGAATAGGTCTGGACCCTGCTGGACAGTATCAGGGGTGGAAGAGGTCTGAACCCTGCTGGACAGTATAAGGGGTGGAAGAGGTCTGAACCCTGCTGGACAGTATCAGGGGTGGAAGAGGTCTGAACCCTGCTGGACAGTATAAGGGGTGGAATAGGTCTGGACCCTGCTGGACAGTATCAGGGGTGGAAGAGGTCTGAACCCTGCTGGACAGTATAAGGGGTGGATGAGGTCTGAACCCTGCTGGACAGTATCAGGGGTGGAATAGGTCTGTACCCTGCTGGACAGTATAAGGGGTTGAATAGGTCTGGACCCTGCTGGACAGTATCAGGGGTGGAAGAGGTCTGAACCCTGCTGGACAGTATAAGGGGTGGAAGAGGTCTGAACCCTGCTGGACAGTATCAGGGGTGGAAGAGGTCTGAACCCTGCTGGACAGTATAAGGGGTGGAATAGGTCTGGACCCTGCTGGACAGTATCAGGGGTGGAAGAGGTCTGAACCCTGCTGGACAGTATCAGGGGTGGAATAGGTCTGAACCCTGCTGGACAGTATCAGGGGTGGAAGAGGTCTGAACCCTGCTGGACAGTATAAGGGGTGGAATAGGTCTGGACCCTGCTGGACAGTATCAGGGGTGGAAGAGGTCTGAACCCTGCTGGACAGTATCAGGGGTGGAATAGGTCTGAACCCTGCTGGACAGTATCAGGGGTGGATGAGGTCTGAACCCTGCTGGACAGTATCAGGGGTGGAATAGGTCTGTACCCTGCTGGACAGTATAAGGGGTGGAATAGGTCTGGACCCTGCTGGACAGTATCAGGGGTGGAATAGGTCTGTACCCTGCTGGACAGTATAAGGGGTGGAATAGGTCTGGACCCTGCTGGACAGTATCAGGGGTGGAAGAGGTCTGAACCCTGCTGGACAGTATCAGGGGTGGAATAGGTCTGTACCCTGCTGGACAGTATCAGGGGTGGATGAGGTCTGAACCCTGCTGGACAGTATCAGGGGTGGAGTAGGTCTGTACCCTGCTGGACAGTATCAGGGGTGGAATAGGTCTGAACCCTGCTGGACAGTATCAGGGGTGGAATAGGTCTGAACCCTGCTGGACAGTATCAGGGGTGGAATATGTCTGAACCCTGCTGGACAGTATCAGGGGTGGAAGAGGTCTGAACCCTGCTGGACAGTATCAGGGGTGGAATAGGTCTGGACCCTGCTGGACAGTATCAGGGGTGGAATAGGTCTGAACCCTGCTGGACAGTATCAGGGGTGGAAGAGGTCTGTACCCTGCTGGACAGTATCAGGGGTGGAATAGGTCTGAACCCTGCTGGACAGTATCAGGGGTGGAATAGGTCTGAACCCTGCTGGACAGTATCAGGGGTGGAATAGGTCTGGACCCTGCTGGACAGTATCAGGGGTGGAATATGTCTGAACCCTGCTGGACAGTATCAGGGGTGGAAGAGGTCTGTACCCTGCTGGACAGTATCAGGGGTGGAATAGGTCTGAACCCTGCTGGACAGTATCAGGGGTGGAATAGGTCTGAACCCTGCTGGACAGTATCAGGGGTGGAATATGTCTGAACCCTGCTGGACAGTATCAGGGGTGGAAGAGGTCTGTACCCTGCTGGACAGTATCAGGGGTGGAATAGGTCTGAACCCTGCTGGACAGTATCAGGGGTGGAATAGGTCTGAACCCTGCTGGACAGTATCAGGGGTGGAAGAGGTCTGAACCCTGCTGGACAGTATCAGGGGTGGAAGAGGTCTGAACCCTGCTGGACAGTATCAGGGGTGGAATAGGTCTGGACCCTGCTGGACAGTATCAGGGGTGGATGAGGTCTGAACCCTGCTGGACAGTATCAGGGGTGGAATAGGTCTGTACCCTGCTGGACAGTATCAGGGGTGGAATAGGTCTGAACCCTGCTGGACAGTATCAGGGGTGGATGAGGTCTGAACCCTGCTGGACAGTATCAGGGGTGGAAGAGGTCTGAACCCTGCTGGACAGTATCAGGGGTGGATGAGGTCTGAACCCTGCTGGACAGTATCAGGGGTGGAAGAGGTCTGAACCCTGCTGGACAGTATCAGGGGTGGAATAGGTCTGAACCCTGCTGGACAGTATCAGGGGTGGAATAGGTCTGAACCCTGCTGGACAGTATCAGGGGTGGAATAGGTCTGAACCCTGCTGGACAGTATCAGGGGTGGAATAGGTCTGTACCCTGCTGGACAGTATCAGGGGTGGAATAGGTCTGAACCCTGCTGGACAGTATCAGGGGTGGAATAGGTCTGTACCCTGCTGGACAGTATCAGGGGTGGAATAGGTCTGTACCCTGCTGGACAGTATCAGGGGTGGAATAGGTCTGAACCCTGCTGGACAGTATCAGGGGTGGAATAGGTCTGAACCCTGCTGGACAGTATCAGGGGTGGAATAGGTCTGTACCCTGCTGGACAGTATCAGGGGTGGAATAGGTCTGAACCCTGCTGGACAGTATCAGGGGTGGAATAGGTCTGTACCCTGCTGGACAGTATCAGGGGTGGAATAGGTCTGTACCCTGCTGGACAGTATCAGGGGTGGAATAGGTCTGTACCCTGCTGGACAGTATCAGGGGTGGAATAGGTCTGAACCCTGCTGGACAGTATCAGGGGTGGAAGAGGTCTGAACCCTGCTGGACAGTATCAGGGGTGGATGAGGTCTGAACCCTGCTGGACAGTATCAGGGGTGGAATAGGTCTGAACCCTGCTGGACAGTATCAGGGGTGGAATAGGTCTGAACCCTGCTGGACAGTATCAGGGGTGGAATAGGTCTGAACCCTGCTGGACAGTATCAGGGGTGGATGAGGTCTGGACCCTGCTGGACAGTATCAGGGGTGGAATAGGTCTGAACCCTGCTGGACAGTATCAGGGGTGGAATAGGTCTGAACCCTGCTGGACAGTATCAGGGGTGGAAGAGGTCTGAACCCTGCTGGACAGTATCAGGGGTGGAAGAGGTCTGTACCCTGCTGGACAGTATCAGGGGTGGAAGAGGTCTGAACCCTGCTGGACAGTATCAGGGGTGGATGAGGTCTGTACCCTGCTGGACAGTATCAGGGGTGGAATAGGTCTGGACCCTGCTGGACAGTATCAGATGTGGATGAGGTCTGAACCCTGCTGGACAGTATCAGGGGTGGAATAGGTCTGAACCCTGCTGGACAGTATCAGGGGTGGATGAGGTCTGAACCCTGCTGGACAGTATCAGGGGTGGATGAGGTCTGAACCCTGCTGGACAGTATCAGGGGTGGAAGAGGTCTGAACCCTGCTGGACAGTATCAGGGGTGGAATAGGTCTGAACCCTGCTGGACAGTATCAGGGGTGGAATAGGTCTGAACCCTGCTGGACAGTATCAGGGGTGGAATAGGTCTGAACCCTGCTGGACAGTATCAGGGGTGGAATAGGTCTGAACCCTGCTGGACAGTATCAGGGGTGGAAGAGGTCTGAACCCTGCTGGACAGTATCAGGGGTGGAATAGGTCTGAACCCTGCTGGACAGTATCAGGGGTGGAATAGGTCTGAACCCTGCTGGACAGTATCAGGGGTGGAAGAGGTCTGAACCCTGCTGGACAGTATCAGGGGTGGAATAGGTCTGAACCCTGCTGGACAGTATCAGGGGTGGAAGAGGTCTGAACCCTGCTGGACAGTATCAGGGGTGGAATAGGTCTGAACCCTGCTGGACAGTATCAGGGGCGGAACAGGTCTGAACCCTGCTGGACAGTATCAGGGGTGGATGAGGTCTGAACCCTGCTGGACAGTATCAGGGGTGGAAGAGGTCTGAACCCTGCTGGACAGTATCAGGGGTGGAAGAGGTCTGAACCCTGCTGGACAGTATCAGGGGTGGAAGAGGTCTGAACCCTGCTGGACAGTATCAGGGGTGGATGAGGTCTGAACCCTGCTGGACAGTATCAGGGGTGGAATAGGTCTGAACCCTGCTGGACAGTATCAGGGGTGGAATAGGTCTGAACCCTGCTGGACAGTATCAGGGGTGGAAGAGGTCTGAACCCTGCTGGACAGTATCAGGGGTGGAAGAGGTCTGTACCCTGCTGGACAGTATCAGGGGTGTAAGAGGTCTGAACCCTGCTGGACAGTATCAGGGGTGGATGAGGTCTGAACCCTGCTGGACAGTATCAGGGGTGGAAGAGGTCTGAACCCTGCTGGACAGTATCAGGGGTGGAATAGGTCTGAACCCTGCTGGACAGTATCAGGGGTGGAAGAGGTCTGAACCCTGCTGGACAGTATCAGGGGTGGAATAGGTCTGAACCCTGCTGGACAGTATCAGGGGTGGAATAGGTCTGAACCCTGCTGGACAGTATCATGGGTGGAATAGGTCTGAACCCTGCTGGACAGTATCAGGGGTGGAATAGGTCTGAACCCTGCTGGACAGTATCAGGGGTGGAAGAGGTCTGAACCCTGCTGGACAGTATCAGGGGTGGATGAGGTCTGAACCCTGCTGGACAGTATCAGGGGTGGATGAGGTCTGAACCCTGCTGGACAGTATCAGGGGTGGAAGAGGTCTGTACCCTGCTGGACAGTATCAGGGGTGGAAGAGGTCTGAACCCTGCTGGACAGTATCAGGGGTGGGAGAGGTCTGAACCCTGCTGGACAGTATCAGGGGTGGATGAGGTCTGAACCCTGCTGGACAGTATCAGGGGTGGAAGAGGTCTGTACCCTGCTGGACAGTATCAGGGGTGGAATAGGTCTGGACCCTGCTGGACAGTATCAGGGGTGGATGAGGTCTGGACCCTGCTGGACAGTATCAGGGGTGGAAGAGATCTGAACCCTGCTGGACAGTATCAGGGGTGGATGAGGTCTGGACCCTGCTGGACAGTATCAGGGGTGGAAGAGGTCTGAACCCTGCTGGACAGTATCAGGGGTGTAAGAGGTCTGAACCCTGCTGGACAGTATCAGGGGTGGAATAGGTCTGAACCCTGCTGGACAGTATCAGGGGCGGAACAGGTCTGAACCCTGCTGGACAGTATCAGGGGTGGAAGAGGTCTGAACCCTGCTGAACAGTATCAGGGGTGGAAGAGGTCTGAACCCTGCTGGACAGTATCAGGGGTGGAATAGGTCTGAACCCTGCTGAACAGTATCAGGGGTGGAAGAGGTCTGAACCCTGCTGGACAGTATCAGGGGTGGAAGAGGTCTGAACCCTGCTGGACAGTATCAGGGGTGGAAGAGGTCTGAACCCTGCTGGACAGTATCAGGGGTGGATGAGGTCTGAACCCTGCTGGACAGTATCAGGGGTGTAAGAAGTCTGAACCCTGCTGGACAGTATCAGGGGTGGGAGAGGTCTGAACCCTGCTGGACAGTATCAGGGGTGGAATAGGTCTGAACCCTGCTGGACAGTATCAGGGGCGGAACAGGTCTGAACCCTGCTGGACAGTATCAGGGCTGGAATAGGTCTGAACCCTGCTGGACAGTATCAGGGGTGGATGAGGTCTGAACCCTGCTGGACAGTATCAGGGGTGGATGAGGTCTGAACCCTGCTGGACAGTATCAGGGGTGGAAGAGGTCTGTACCCTGCTGGACAGTATCAGGGGTGGAATAGGTCTGGACCCTGCTGGACAGTATCAGGGGTGGATGAGGTCTGGACCCTGCTGGACAGTATCAGGGGTGGAAGAGATCTGAACCCTGCTGGACAGTATCAGGGGTGGAATAGGCCTGTACCCTGCTGGACAGTATCAGGGGTGGATGAGGTCTGAACCCTGCTGGACAGTATCAGGGGTGTAAGAAGTCTGAACCCTGCTGGACAGTATCAGGGGTGGAAGAGGTCTGAACCCTGCTGGACAGTATCAGGGGTGGGAGAGGTCTGAACCCTGCTGGACAGTATCAGGGGTGGAATAGGTCTGAACCCTGCTGGACAGTATCAGGGGTGGATGAGGTCTGAACCCTGCTGGACAGTATCAGGGGTGGAATAGGTCTGAACCCTGCTGGACAGTATCAGGGGTGGAATAGGTCTGAACCCTGCTGGACAGTATCAGGGGTGGAAGAGGTCTGAACCCTGCTGGACAGTATCAGGGGTGGGAGAGGTCTGAACCCTGCTGGACAGTATCAGGGGTGGAATAGGTCTGAACCCTGCTGGACAGTATCAGGGGTGGATGAGGTCTGAACCCTGCTGGACAGTATCAGGGGTGGATGAGGTCTGAACCCTGCTGAACAGTATCAGGGGTGGATGAGGTTTGAACCCCACTGGACATTAAGTAGAGCTTCACTGAGTGATAATTGCATTAAGCCTTTGTTCTGAATCAATCCGTACTCCAATCATGAACAAATCCAGATGATTCTGTCATAAACCGACTTCTGTCATAAAATGAAACAAATTCTGTTATAGTTGAGTGTATAAGTGTATGGACAATGATTGTATAGATTTTATTATAAATCTTATAGTTGTAAGTGTCCGGAACAGTTCAGATCTTCAGTCCAGTGAGGTTTAAAGCTTTCCCACCCCTGGTATTGGACTCTGAAGAATACCATATTTCTTATAAACTGTAGATCATATTCTAGATCAAAGAAAAGCTATCCGTACACAGGCAGACAACACGCTAGCAACATGAATATGGCAATATTAAACAAACATAAAACAATTTCTCGGTATGAAAATATTGTTTGTAGTCAATCTCATATACTCACAACATCCTTTTGCTATTTTGATACAAAAAGATCTCTTTAATGAATGAAAGAGAGACAAATGATATTCAATTAAAAAAAGTAAGGTATAGTGATTCTTCAATGGGATTATTAATTATATTAAAATAGGTTTATCTGTGTGAAGATACAGCTTGAAGAAAAACTTGAGAAACAACATACTTTTGAAGCATTATCTTACACGAGACTTGCAGTTCACTCAGATTCAATTCAACTCCGTGTAATACAAGAGATTGATGGATTGCTTATTTTATTATTTTGATTATGGTAATAATCTGAAACAACAATATCCCAAGCATGAATCAAGTTGTGTGCATTACAAGTAGAGGCGTTTAAAGGAATAATGTAGCAACAGCTTAAACGACAGATCCCTATTCTTCCATTTATCCCACTAATCCACAGATCCCTATCCTTCCATTTATCCCACTAATCCACAGATCCCTATCCTTCCATTTATCCCACTAATCCACAGATCCCTATCCTTCCATTTATCCCACTAATCCCAAAATCCCTATCCTTCCATTTATCCCACTAATCCACAGATCCCTATCCTTCCATTTATCCCACTAATCCACAGATCCCTATCCTTCCATTTATCCCACTAATCCACAGATCCCTATCCTTCCATTTATCCCACTAATCCACAGATCCCTATCCTTCCATTTATCCCACTAATCCACGGATCCCTATCCTTCCATTTATCCCACTAATCCACAGATCCCTATCCTTCCATTTATCCCACTAATCCTCGGATCCCTATTCTTCCATTTATCCCACTAATCCACAGATCCCTATCCTTCCATTTATCCCACTAATCCACAGATCCCTATCCCTCCATTTATCCCACTAATCCACAGATCCCTATCCTTCCATTTATCCCACTAATCCACAGATCCCTATCCTTCCATTTATCCCACTAATCCACAGATCCCTATCCTTCCATTTATCCCACTAATCCACAGATCCCTATTCTTCCATTTATCCCACTAATCCACAGATCCATATCCTTCCATTTATCCCACTAATGTATATATATATTATAATAACCCCTTTTGTGTTCTTATTCGCATGGGAAACTGTCTCATCCCACCCACATTGCTAACCCTTTTTAGTTTAAACAAAACTGCACAAAATCCGCTCAAAAAAGTGTTTATTGAGGTTCTGAGCCCATCGGAAATGGTGTGACCAAAAGTCTTTCAGATGTCAAACATTGAGGGATACGCTACCCTTTGAAAATATGGCTTTTATTAGTATGGAATGGAAATCTAATTGAATATGTACACCGGTCTATCCTCTCAGCATACTCCCTGAACATTTCACTGCATCCTGATTTAATGCAGACGGAGATCACAACTGTACATGACTACAACCTAAATACTAATATGCACAGCAACATATAATTGCAATTATCTCAGCTATTAAGCTCTGTCTCCTCCATATTCATCTGAGACCAAAAAAACTCAAATCAAATTTAGTTAGTTAAGTGCATTAAGTCAGAGAAGATACAGAGAAGAGTCCACTCAGTAAATGTTGATAATATGAGTCAACACCCTGAACACTTAAGAGGGTGGTATTGTGGAGACAAGGAGATTCGGGGGGATTATCTTGGCGAGACTGTCATTTATATATCGCATATCATCGCCAAGAGGATCAGCTGACATGTGACACTGATACAAATATATCAATATTCAACCACTTTATTGTGCTCTTTATCAAAATATACTTAACATGTTATGTTGCAAGATACTGGTGTCATTACTAACTCAATGGATAGTTTGCAAATGAAATGTAAAATAAACGCCTGAAAGCTAGTAATATATATATATATATATATATATATATATATATATATATATATATATATATATATATATATATATATATATATATATATATATATATATATATATATATATATATATATATATACATGATCCGCCAATAAGGAATGGAATTTGAAGTTGAAATAGAGCATAGGTGGTTTACTTTTTAAAGTTTTATTCTTTTCAAAAACATTTCTCTGCCATATTTTGTTTCACTCTTGGATTTTTTAATATCATTAATATTACTATAAATATTTATTCTTGACTGCCTTCCTCGACCGTTACTTTGGAACAATAGAATGGTACCTACGTGGAGCCTACTTTATACTTACTTTACCTACTTAGAGCCTACTTTATGCTTACTTTACCTACTTAGAGCCTACTCTATGCTTACTTTACTTACTTGAAGCCTACTTTATACTTTATACTTTACCTACGTGGAGTCTACTTTTTGCTAACTGTACCTACTTAGAGCCTACTTTATATTTACTTTACCTACATAGAGCCTACTTTATACTTACTTTACCTACTTAGAGCCTACTATATGCTTACTTTACCTACTTAGAGCCTACTCTATGCTTACTTTACTTACTTGAAGCCTACTTTATACTTTATACTTTACCTACGTGGAGTCTACTTTTTGCTAACTGTACCTACTTAGAGCCTACTTTATATTTACTTTACCTACATAGAGCCTACTTTATACTTACTTTACCTACTTAGAGCCTACTATATGATTACTTTACCTACTTAGAGCCTACTATATGATTACTTAACCAACTTAGAGCCTACTTTATACTTACTTTACCGACTTAGTGCCTACTCTATGTTTACTTTACCTACTTAAAGCCTACTTTATGCTTTTTCAACCTACACATAGCCAACTATATGATTACTTTACCTGCATGAAACCTACTTTATGCTTACTTTACCTACTTAAAGCCTACTTTACACTTACTTTACCTACATGGAGCCTACTTTATATTTACTTTACCTACTTAGAGCCTACTTTATACTTACTTTATATACATAGGACTGTTATCTATCCTAGAGACCCAAATGCCGCATTACGTATAATGTCTTGCAGCATGAACTTCTTGTGAAATTTGTCACAGTAAGATATATTGGACTGCGCTAGTAAAATGTACACAATCGTCCTGCTATGTGAATGACACAACTGTGAAGCCAATCGGAGAAAGCATTTCGGACCATTCACTCTGAAGTCTGACGTGAATAATTTTCTGGTCACATCGTTTTTTATCAATTCAGGCAAGAACATACCATCACAATAGATGTATACGGGATCAGAAACCATGTTTTGGAGAGGAACATTTTCAAGGAATATATTGTGATTCCACCCTTTGGACCTCAGTCTCAGTAAAATGTGCTGACAGTAAAAGTAGATGGACTTGGATGCTATCTTATAAACATTGCTTTCCAAAGGAAACAAAATGTGCAGGCTAATGTCCACACATAAAGACACACCACAAATACCAAAGATAGCATTGAAGAATTCCCAAGGTCTTGTAACAACGCCAATAAATCATTAGATATATCACAATATCAGCTCACGTGCAGACATGGAGGTGGTATCCATCCTATTGTTTGTTCTGTCTGCGGTGTTTTGTATATTCATAAATGATATCTTTTTCCCAGACTTTAAGATTATTTTTATCTTACCTAAACAGGAAACAATTGTATGTTATTGTGTGTTTTATTTTATTAAAATATATATGAGATATCAGTAATCATATAAGTATTAGTGTCTCCTGTACTCAAGAAAATATAAAACTACAAGAAAATCGCTTCTTTTAAGTTTCTACAACATTTATATTTTAAAGGAGTTTATTTTTCTATGGGGGCAGCTGGAAGCCGATATCATGAAAATAACGTTCTCTACAAGTTTAAGATGTTATGCACGTATTAGTAGATTCTTCTGCTTTTAAGACATGTTCTTTCTCCGTGTTTTGATAAGAGGGTAGACAACCATTATCAGCATTTACTTATTTTTACACTCTTTCATATTTTGATACAATTCATTAAAATGTGAAGTAAAATTTTAAATATGTCTCAGCAGTATTTATGAGTAATAACGGGTAGGCCATGTCCAAGAAGGTGATCTTTTTCATTTTTTTTAAATTCCACATGTCAATTTTGTGTAATTTCCACATTTATACAAATACATATTGTTGCAATTTCATTGATATAAAGTCTGGACAGTATTCAGGCCATTTCAATGTCAATATTTAAGCTTATAATCTAGATATTAAGGCAAGAACATGTGAGTGCAGTGTTCAGGCTGGCAGATCTCTCTCGTTGGTTCTGGTGGAAGGATCTCAAGAGTCCGAAGGACGAGTGAGATCCTTCCACCAGAACCAACGAGAGAGATCTGTCAGCCTGAACACTGCACGAACCTATGTTCTTGACTTTATCTCATACTTTACTCCTACATATAGGTATGAGATAAAGGTTTTGGTTTGATGTCCAATCTATTTAAAGCAAAACAGAGAGGAAAACATTGCAGCATGTGCGGACCTATGTAGTGTGTGTCAAACAACATAAACAATGCCACGCCTCCTTTTTAATGACGTCACACTCAATGACGTCATTACAACATATAATTTATTATGTTATGACGCCATTGAGAGGTGGGCATAGTGCCACTCTATATCGTGAGATCCTTCCACCAAAACCAACGTAAGAGATCTGTCAGCCTGAACACTGCACGAACCTATGTTCTTGACTTTATCTCATACTTTACTCCTACAGATAGGTATGAGATAAAGGTTTTGGTTTGATGTCCAATCTATTTAAAGCAAAACAGAGAGGAAAAAATTGCAGCATGTGTGGAGCTATGTTGTGTGTGTCAAACAACATAAACAATGCCACGCCCCTTTTTAATGTCGTCACACTCAATGACGTCATTGCAACATATATTTTACCATGGAATGACGTCATTGAGAGGTGGGCATTGAGATCCTTCCACCAGAACCAACTTGAGAGATCTGTCAGCCTGAACACTGCACTCACATGTTCTTTTCTTTACTGGTCTGGTATATAAACCATTTGCGGTAGATAAATATGAGATAAAGTCAAGAGCATGGGTTCATGCAGTGTTCAGCCTGACAGATCTCTTTTGTTGGTTCTGGTGGAAGGATCTCACTTGGACCAAGGATGATTTGCAAAAGTAGTTCGGCACATGGGTGATCTGCGAAAGTAGTTCGGCAGAGGGGTGATCTGCAAAAGTAGTTCGGCAGAGGGGTGATCTGCAAAAGAATATCTCATAGGTGCAGAACACCCTCTTGAAGCACCAAGTATGAGATAAAGTGGTAAATTGGTTCAATACTGAAGATAAATATAATCATTAAAATTCGGTTGTAATTAGTTATGATATATGTAAGTAAACACGCAGTAGTTTTGCATTTATAATTTATTTGCTTCCCACATAATGTAGCAAACACACTCTAATAGTTAAAATTACAACTCATTTTAGATATACGATATCCAAGTCAAATATCCCTAAATTAGCATCATTTTGAACAGCCATCGATTTTTAGACATATTTTAGATTGTAGAGATTTTGAAAAGGTTCGCTGCATTTTATTGGCAATATTGGTACTAAGATAAATAAAAAAGAGTTTGTGCCATGAAAAACCCACTTCTGCCTTTTAAACTTTGCCTGCCTACTGTGAGTAAAGACACCTAGTTAATAACCATATTTTGGCATGACTACTACATCACGTAAAGATACACTTGTTAATTCTATTTTTAATATATTCATGCATAAAACATTACAAAAATGTAACATTTTACCTGTAAAATGCCTGTAAAATACACAATGATAATCGTGATTACTTCTCTTCCATGGCCGCCCTTTTTCTCAGGCACAGTTTGAAATGGCCAGGTGACCAGTTAACCTGGTATCTATTGCTGTAATTTGCAATATAATGATAACATGTTTTAATTAACTGGTACTGTTCTATACTGGTACGTTTCTATAATCCTCTTGAGAAGATGGCTGTCATATTAAATAAATAACGGTTTTAAATTCAGGAAACATTTAAAGTATAAATATGATTTTTCAAAATCTTCTTTTCATATCTTATATTTGTTAAATTTAAAGGTATCTTTATTGCTTATCTACATTTTGTGAAGGTTTCCTTTACAATATTGCATTCGAATAATGCATTAAAATCTCTTAAGGGCCAAACACGTGACATTTTAATCGTGTAGTAGCATGAAACGTTTATCTTTCTCTGAGCCAATTGCAAGATATTTATTATTTGACACAAATATGAAAGTTCATCATAAAAAGCAAAATTGATTTGCGAGATGGATTCCATGTATAAAACCTTTTAAATCTTTTTATCTTTAAAACCAATTTGCCAACCCTTAAAAAAGAGTATCCATGCTGTCGTTTTTTCATATACAATCTGCAGGTAGTGCTGCCTCAATATTAATCTAAATTGAAGACAGATTATATTGAGACACACATTATTTTTAGAAGGAATTCTTAATGCATTGAAATATTCTTTTGATGTATTAGTAGTATAGAAATTGATACCAATCTAATAAGTTAACTTCCTTAAGAGTTGTGGCAAATCTAAAGATTACAAGACATTCAAACTGTTTTGAGCAATTATCAAATGCTTTTAGAAATAAAGATTTCTAAGTATTGAAGATTAACTTTCAAACAGATTTAGAATATGCCTTAAAGGCGAATGTCAACCAGAATTTAGATCAGATTGTGATCAGTTTACTTGTCATTGTGTCGCTTAAAATTTGATACAACCTAAAAAACTAGCCAAAATATATTAGTTTATTATAGATTGGTTTTAATTGAATTAAATAATGCTTTACTCACAAATAGGTTCCACAATCAACCCATTCTAATCTGATATACTTAACACAAATCAAGAAAGGTATATAGATAAATCTGTTAGTAAATAACTTATGTTATTTATTTTTACAAGATCAAAAAACCAATTAATAATATGGAATAGTCCCAGTCTTTTGACATCATTAACAAGTGTCACTGATTATGTTAACTGTAATATGCACTCTGAATACAAAGGCTTCTAATAAGCAGTGCTCTTAACTCGTATAAGCTGCAGTGTCCTGGTGCTCTTTGGAGATATATGTTCTGTCTGCCACAGAAATGGGTCAGCTTTTCTCATCCATGTGTGAGCAGTGACAGTACTAAATGAGTATCCGAGAGAGACATCTGTGGTCATGTGTAAACAATGCAAGTATATGCTGGACAATGATAAATACGTGTAATATGGTCGGAGTGGAAATCGGTGTCAAATATACAACCCAGAGACCATCAAGTACACACAGACAGAGAGCCTAGCGGGAGTATTTAGCAGAGAGTCTATGCCGGGATTTGGAGAGGCTGGCATTGGCGTTTGACTAATGTCTGTTTTGTAACCCATCGCTGACCTGTTGCCTAACCCCACTTTTATTTCAAACCAAACCCGTACTACAGCCACCTCCAAAGTATCCTGCCCGGTTCATATAAAACCGTGCACGCTAAGCATTCTTATATTATAGTTTAGATACAAATGATACAAATTAGTGTTGTGAAATGGACCACTGCCTAGATTGCATTTTATTGGGTTATAACTGGCGAACTGGCTAACGGTCGTCTCGTTCAAAATCACGTGACCTTACTCACGTCACATGTCCTCAACCACCATCAGGTGACCTCACTCAATGTCACATGACCTCACAATCACATATCCTCATGTCTGAAAGTCGTCCCTAATCTATTCTTCCCAGCATACCTTAATGTAGTTCTGCGTCAAAAGGTAATGCAATATGAACAAACTGCCATTTTATTATTTCACCGAAGGGCGATCTGTAAATGGTTTTACCATACGCTTATAGGAACAAAACACACTCACAGTTTAATCCTGGATCAACAAATATATTGAGATGGATATAAAATGATAGGTACTTTAATACATAGCCAAAGCCATAGGCTCCCACAATGCTGATCTACCATCTTCCATTTTTTAACATTGTAATAGTTATTATACTAAAGAACATCTGAAACTTCTCGGCAGATTATCATGAAAGTGAATATAGAGATTGACAGATAATTGTGAGAAGAGTTTTGGAGCGATCTATCTGTGCAGCACGGTATACTAGTGGACTTTGCCCGCAAGCTGAGATTGCACATTTTGAAGAGTTACTTCCTCCTCCAATACACTTAGATAAGACATATATCTCCAAGAAAGTTTCGCTATTCTAAGCTTGAATTATAAGATCTGGTTGTTCCCATCATCCCACGTGAAATCCGCATAATGATGTTTTTCATGATAACCCCTTTCTTTGGTATATTTTCTTTTCCTTGAAAATAAATGCATTCCGATGGAAGGAATTCTGAGAGAATTATGTTGACAAAAATGCACTTTTTGTATCACATGCCTCGGGATCAATATATATACCATCTTGATATATACTTCACACAAAGAACTCAGACCTGTCCTTTGAAATATGTTTTTAACTATCAGGACATGTGTATATGTGAAATGTAGAATTAATGGTGTCTGCATATGTACGTATTTATCCTTCATCGTAGTCACTGTTGTGGTGTTGACATACAGTTCCTGTTCAATTTCTCTTCACAAATTTCTCTACTGTCATAGTCTCAACTTTGACTTTCTTGTGAAATTGCAATAAAAAAGAATATGAAAATAACAGTATTTGGAGAATCACATCAAGAAATTCTTCATCATAATCTTGAGCTCTTATTGTTGCACTCCAGAGCCGATAATACTTTTAACAATTAAACACAAGAAGTGCTTTGAGCTAGATTTATCCGAAATGAATACAAATAAGTCATAATTACATTATCTAAAAGTGAAAAAGATAAGATTGAACCAACAGACATTTTTCCAACTCGTGTTTTGTGCACATTGCATTCTTCTTGCGAGTGACGTCATTGATTAAGATGTAAAAAAGACTAATCAAGTTGTTGTATCTATCTTTTTTAATATGTACTAACCAAACACATTCAATATTCAGAATGACTAAGTGCTCAAAATTTAAATTGAAACAAAAATAAAAGTATCATTTTGAACAGATCAAAAGCGGTTTTCTCACTCTTTTTAGTATGTAACGAGACTTTGGAAGATTGAATGACAGAAAAAGTAGGAATGGTGCGGTGCGCATGTCAGCAATTTTACGCCAACACTATTTTATAACAGGAAATGTGCCGGAGATGAACTCTTAACAACTGCCTAATTGTGGAACAAAATATCACTCAGCTAACAGCCTCTCCCTTCTTCTTGTGACAGCTTTCCATCCAAAAACAGACCTAATCGGTCTTCTCGATGGACAATTTGCAAAAATAGCGATAATCTCCGACTTGTAAAAGTGCCAATTCCATTGCAAATGTCCACCCAATTGTCTAACGTTATCTAATGCATCCCCTCCCCTGACACGTGTTGAACCACTAAAGTTAACCGCTCTTTTTATTGTATATTTATGGTTGTTAACTACGAGTAAAGAATAATGAGTTTAATTTAAGAGTTCATCCCGACATGTAGATTTACCTGTCTGTAGTCAGATGACCAGGGTGTGTTCCCCTTATCACTATGATTAGGTTTACCTGTCTGTAGTCAGATGACCAGGGTGTGTTCCCCTTATCACTATGATTAGGTTTACCTGTCTGTAGTCAGATGACCAGGGTATGTTCCCCTTATCACTATGATTAGGTTTACCTGTCTGTAGTCAGATGACCAGGGTATGTTCCCCTTATCACTATGATTAGGTTTACTATAAATATAAGCTCAGTTCTCAAGAGCGCTATTGCCAATCTCACATTGTATGTTGTATTCTTTATAAATACAATTGATAACAGATTGTTTTCTGCAATGTGGCAGGTAATTATCGAATATTACATGAGTATGCACAGCATTATACATTTTCAGAGAGATGTGATATCGTGATTTTGATGAATAATGTCATGACAGCCTCTGATTGGCTAGATAACATTGTAACCATCACGTGCATGGCGTGGGCAGATATCTGTTTACGCATGCACAAAACCATTGACGCCTCTAAATGCAGTTAAGATTTGGCGTTCTGCGATATGGCAACAATACCAGTATGTTTGTAGATAGATTCATAATATTGACACCTTAGAGACAAAGGCAAACTATATGAATAACGATTTCGTTGTATACATACATGTAGTGCTGTTGGGTTCAGCAATTTCTGTGTGAATTGCCTAATTGTGGCTTTTTGTTGAATGAGTAGGTTTCATCATTTCTATGCCATAGTATTTATTGCAAGATTGTAATATAACGAATGATAACAAATCTCACCCTCCCTTTCTATGAATGTATTGCCTTCAAATTAACTCATTCATACTGTAATGCAGGTGAAAAATTAAGAAGAATGACTAAAAATCGATAAAGACTTAACCACTAGAATAGGATTTAAAGACTGTGGGATTCGTAATCATTAGACATGATCTTTTTCAATAAGAGAGTCATGTTACCAGACAATACTGAGCCTAATATGATTGGAGATTCCCATGAGGTCATGATACTAAAGCCAGCCACTTGTGTACCATCTTCCAATCCTAACAGACAATAGACTTTACAAATTGTGTCCAGTGTTAAGCAGGGATTTGTATTCTCCTCTCTCCATTCAAGACATGTTGGTTCTTTCAATCTTATGATGATGTTGTTATCTTACATGACTATGGAGAATGTGACCTGTGTGTGTCAAAGATCTCTGGGGGGTCCTTTATGGACTGATTCATCAAAGAGAATGAGTGGTTTGCCTGCACATTGTGTCTGTCTGTATGTTAGCTTTATGTTGCAGTTTTTGTAGGTTTTATTAGTGTGTGAACAAAATTGATTTGTATGTGCACAAACAGAATGTTGAAATATTCATTATGACCAGCAAAGACGAATTCATGTTGATACATTTATATCATTCTACATGTATATGGAACTTCAATAGCGGTTTGGGGTACCTTTGTCTGAATCAATCAATGCTCTCCCTCCTAAATTAGGCTAAACATGGTAATACAACCAGTCAAGTGATAAGAAGAGCTTATTAATAAAGTGTAACCTTATTCTAGATTACTTTGCCACACTTAAAATGAAATTTCCACCTCACATTATATTTCAGAATGATATATAGGTTGAAAACAAACTATAAATAATATATAAATAACATTTAATGAAAATCTCTTGAACATGTTTTCAATGCAGGCGGAGAGAGAGTAAAAGCAGTGCATGTCTTGTATATTTTGTTGCCAAGACTACCACGTCCCATAGATACCATTCAACAAATCTCTCTTTAGAAAATGGGATGAGATGCGCCTTATGCTATTGGGAAACTGTTTGATATCGATATCCAAGTGTTTTGGCTCAAATATACTTACCACAACATGTTTTTTCCATCATGCAATAATGGCAAGATCAGGTCAGCCAAAGCGTTTTTTTGCGAATTTGACAAATTCGACGGTAGTGGGAGTCGAACCCACCACCCCCGTCTTCCACTCATGTAACCATGCTTGGCACATATGTACTGTGCCAGTGGGGCCGAAATCAAACTTGGTTCAACAATTGCTATTTATCTTGGCCGTCTCTGTGAACAGAGGCTTGTTTTTTGTTGTTGCTTTTTTTCCATTGCTATATGTATATGTGAAAAAAAGCAATTCATTTAAATGATTATTCAAAATTCAATGCCTTTTGTGCCCTTTATAATCAATAAGCATTTTTTTGAAAATGTTGATAGAAGACATTTTACAGAATGAGATGGACATAACTTCACCTTTTCAAGAATTTCGTGCAAGAGACACATACATCAAAACTTTTATGTAAAAACCAAAGTTTTGAAACATAGTGTTTTGTTAGATTAGTATATGATATATTTTTCCCACGACAGTAACCACCAGACTGGCCGATACCAAACAAATAGTGACGTCAATATTTGGACCACTGCTCTTCTATATTGGAGATGCTATGACATCATCAATGATGAACATCCTGTTTGAATTGGGTCACCTTATTATTGCAGTCTCATCTTTATCATATCTCATTATCATATCTCATAATTACAACATGAAAGATCTGAAAATCTGAAAAATCTCTTGCCAAAACCACAGTGCGCAAACTATGATCACCCGCCAGTATTGGGGATCAACATTTGAATAGTGTCCTTTTTGGAGCGTATCTACATATTTAGTTTCTGGGGCGAAGTCAATTGCGTTTGTCAGGGCAAAATATTGAAAGCTATGAAAGCAAGATGGCTTAAACTTGGTTGAATATATTTTAAATATTTCTTACGGTCCGAACATGTTATGTTTCTACTTTAGAATTCTTTCTTATTTGGAAACAAAGAAGGGCAGCATTCTTCAGCCAAATATTTCAAAGAACGTATTGAACAATTATGACCTTACTGTAAGTGTATAGAAATATTAATTAAAGACAGCTTTGAACATATATATTAAAGTCTAAACCAGAATTTCTTATCTCATATAAGGGTTGCATTTGAATGTTGTTTTCTCTTACAAACAACAAGTTCATATCAAAGGACTAACAGGGCACAGACAACATGAACAACACATTTATAACGCTTCTTTTGGTAATGGTAAAATGGTTAACTGTGTATTGGGAGATATTTTTCCAACTTTCATTTCAAGACAAAATAAGTTTGCACGTATTGTATTGTCGTCGGATTAATCTCTGTTAGTCAGTCCACGGCATTGACTTCTTTCAAATTTATTTGCATTCGGTAATGGTGTGTGCAATATATGAGTTAGCCACGGCTATTTGTATAAGTCTGTATGGCTGTATCCTCAAGTGTTTCAAACGTTTTTCTTTCACCACGACATCTTCCTTTCAAGTTTGCAGACGGCAGCGATGGACGTGTAACTGATAGCCGTCCAGCGTGTAGTGTCCTCATATGTTATCAGTTCGAGCCAAACATCTACTTGTTCACGCATGAACGTGACCAAATAAGGTTATGTTTAACCATTGCGTGACCATAGTGTGCCAGGAATAACATAGGCGTGACCAAATAGCGCCATGCAACAGTTATGCATGACCAAATGATGTCACACAATTGTCATGCGTGACCTTATTCGGTCACGATTATGCGTGACCAAATATATGTCTGCCTCCAACTGGTTATCTTTACTCCTCCCTCTCCACCTTGTCGACTCTTTGACTGTCGTAAACGGTGGCATTTCACACGTTAATAACGTGTTCTCTTTTAAGCAGCAAGGCATAAACTGATGATGCTGATTAGGAGGATGGGAAATGGGCAAACAGCAAGAGAAAGCATGCCAGGGGAATGGATATATCAGACATGAATTCACAATCATGTCTACAGCAATAGACCTCCTATCTTTAAGCAAGAATAAAAACTGAAATAAATACCTCACTACCTGCCTCTCTTTATCATCAAAGAAATATATATCATGATACTCTATGTGATTTTATTCAGAGAAATTGCTTAAAAGAAATGAAAGACTTTTACCGAGTCGTCAAACATACTTTCTACATGTGGGTTTAGTTCAGTATTTCAAAGTTGGGCATCCAAACGCATTTATTCCCAATTTATCCCTTTTACATTATGTGAGACATTAGATGTGCATGCGTGTCTCGTAAAAAAATATCTGGAATTGTCAAGAGACTCAAACACAAGACAAGAATATCAATCACGAGATAAGAATTTATCATTTATTTTGTACACGAGAGTTTTGAATATATATTTTTCTGTGAATTAATATCAAAGTGAGGTCAATTACGATGACGTCATCAACCTGTCACGTGACCACTAAAGCCGCTCAAAGAAGTACCGGTGAGACGATACTCACGTCATCAAGATTATTGATAAAGATGAACACACAAAATACACTTCTCGGCTAATTTGATTAAGAGAAATTGTGACAGGACGGTGATGTCAAGAAAGTGTGTTATTTTACATTGATATTCTGCATGTAACACAGAGTGACAAGATCTCATGCGATCATCTCAAAGCAAATAAGGGAAAAAAGTTCTGGTTTTCCTCAACAAACCGAGCATTTGAGTTGGTCAAATTACTACATCTCTCTAAGGTGCATGCAATTTGCTTGTGTAATGTTCAAAGTTAACGATACAGAAAAAAAACGATGCTGCCATATCATTATGCAGAAGTAGCATTTCTTGGTCTGTTTAAAAAGTACTGTTTTTGGCATAATTCACACGCAGTGACCCATTTTGAATTCGAAGGGTCGAAATCTAGTTGCATTCTTCACCCAAGCACCATACAAATTAAAGGCAGTATTGAAACGTATTATCTTGGTCAGAATTATAAAGTTGAACATATTTTAAAGTAATAATTAAGGATGGTTTGAATTTTTATATTCCTTTTTTAAAATGTATAAACACATAAAAACTAGGTCTTTCCCAATTTTTCTTGTTACATACAATCCCGTAGATTGGTCCTAAATTTCATATTTTACTTCTCAGAACATATCTGTTAACATCACTGTGATATATAGATCAAATACAGCCACAAGGTATTTCAAATAAGATAAATATACTTGCATCTAAATGGGTAGGCGGCGGGTGACAGTTTGCTAAAAATGAGTGTACACCGTATACTGATCAGTAGCTTATAACTGTGGAAAATACAACTTGAGTAGTTCAATTACCAGAGTGATATCGTTAGTACAAAGATGCCAGGCATACAGGTACAGGTAGCTTCCTCTCTTACAGCATACAACTTCCTCTTACAGCATACAGCAGAGGAGCTGATCTTTATATCATTATCATGTGTTAGCTTGGCTCAAATCACGCTTGCAGCTCATTGGACAAGACCTGATCTGACCTTCCAAAGATTATGTGGCTTTCAAGAAATGATGTGACCTCCCGGACATGATGTGACCTCCCAGACATGATGTGGCCTCCATGACATGATGTGACCTCCCAGACTTGATGTGACCTCCCAGACATGATGTGACCTCCAAGACATGATGTGACCTCCAAGACATGATGTGACCTCCCAGACATGATGTGACCTCCATGACATGATGTGACCTCCAAGACATGATGTGGCCTTCCAGACATGATGTAACCTCCCAGACATGATGTGACCTCCCAGACATGATGTGACCTCCCAGACATGATGTGACCTCCCAGACTTGATGTGACCTCCCTTTATGGTGCTAAAGGTTTCCCGGTGGCCCGTACCACATCTTAAATTTGACCGATTGTGGCTGATAATCCCCGGATTTCTCATGGTCTTCCCATGTATAATTTGACCCGACATGGACCGATCAATATGCTTGTAATATCGCTCTGTAGGCATGTTTACAAACGTGTAATTGTGCACGTTTGACGTTTTGAGAGTTGAATGAGAATTGTTCAATCTGAGGTGTGATTTGTTATTCTCCACATTATTCTCATTATTCATTATTCTCCACATCTATCAGAAGGTGGTCAAATTAGATTACAACGATTTAATGTTGGTTTCAGTTGTAGCGCATGCGCAGCGGCCAATTGCATTTCATTCTTTTTCTTCTTCGTCTGTAACAACAGAACAACTTCATGAATTTGTTATGTTTGGTGGCTACTAAACCACCTAACACAACCAATTAATCATCTATAACCCACAGCATGTAAGAATGGTTCATTTTATAATCCAACAAAGGAACATTATCTTGACTTCACCCCATAGAATCCGCCGTAACTTCTTAGTGTGTCTTATAATTTGTTAGCATCATCCATTCATGACATATTCTAGCACACCAGGAGGAGGCAGAACCCACCCGAACCGTGAGAAGTATGAAAAACTTCCCATGATATACCGTAAAAGGCATTCACCGGACTGTCTTGTCTTGGATGTATGGCACTCCATAATACATGTACTGCACATGGAACTGTTGTATAAAAATACTATAAAATATAACCTATAACCTTAACCTTTCAAAGTGTTGAATGTAATTACACATTGAGAGAATAAAACTATAAATGTCAAATGTCAAAGAATGTGCTCCCTCATACTTTGCACCAAGTACTTCTGCCATGTGACTTTTACCCACACACACAACCCAGCATTTATATGCAGGATTCAACAGAATACAATTATTTCTTGATTTAATTCTCCAAACAAAAATAATGTTCAATGTTTGGGCGTACGCTTGTTGAATTGAAGCTTTGTAATGATTGCAGAAGCTTTGTTTTAAAATCTTCAGAGATATTTGGTTCTGTTTGTATATGAAAAAACAGAGAGTAGTATGACTATGAACACATGTCTAATTAATCAATAAATCTGCGTTGTCCAATAAACAAAGATTCCAGCTCACATTTTAATTTGAAAAAATTAATATCTTCATTCATGCCAAGTGTCCTTTTTAAACATATTGATCTGTTTTACATGTCTATAGTGTGTCAATATTCTACCTTGATTCAGCATTTTATGATATTTTATTATACCTACTATCTAAAATCCTTATTTCATTTTAATTAAAAGGCAATCAAAAGATAGAAGTCCTATAATCTTACTTTACTTATTTGATTACTTCTTAAATGCATTCATTATCGCTCAATCCCACACACTCAGGCAAGGTTAGGTTACATTTTGGTTAATTGATTTCAAAGATACATTCTCAAGGATCGACAAATAATATCATTGTTTTGTAAGCCTTATTATCTAAAATTTTGTATAAATGGTGATAAGTTGCATTTGATTTGTAATCTTTATCTTGCCTTGAATATCTGGTATGCAGTGTTAACTGCTTGAAATGGTGATCTGGGGACTGAATGTATTTCAAAAATTCCTCCTAGTATTACAGGGCTATGAAATAAGAGTGGGACAGTTAAAATGCTTTTAAGCAGATCTATATGAGGTATTGTAATTTCATCTCTTATCTACAGATATACATGACTTTATGGATGTTTTCTCACCTTTCCTCGGGATACACGAGCCAAACCCTTCCTTTAGATCAAATTTATTCTTGGACCAGAGAGGTTTCAATCAAATTGTAATCGTCTAACCTATGAGCGATAAAATGAAGACCCTTTATTCTTTTTTCCTGTAGATATCAGAATTTGCCCGTGATGTTCGACGATTATTATCAGGAATAAGGAGAAGAAAAATGCACAGCAGAACAAGTCAGAATAGTAAAAGACAATCAACAGTTAAAGTAAATAAAAGTAAGTACATTGTTCTCTATTACAAAAATCTTTTCAATGTTTCTGTTCATAATACATACATTGATTGTATCTTAAAGATCTTTGATTGGTTTTTATAATGTCATGCATCATTCAGAGCTATTGCCTACCACACTGAGAAGGTCTCAATCTGAAGAAATTTAACCAACCAAACCAGTTATAACTATACCTTAATAAAAAAAATACATAGCAATTAATGAGTGCACAAACGGAACCAGAACCGTTTCACCTTCTTCATTATCTTGAATTCATCCTCTTTAAATACTTAAATTCATCTGCCTTCTTGTTAGTCCTCTCCCCCTTCTCATAGAAAACTATTTATTGACTCATTATTGGCCCCAAATATCCTATTCCAGACCTGTTCCAGTCAGGCCTTCACTTATATCTGCTTTCCTTTGCATTTAAGATCAAGTGCACTGTTAATTACTCCATACGCCATGAGGTCAAACATGAATAAAAAAAATAATAATTAAACTTTCTCTGTGAAATATCTTATGAAATATGTAGATATCTTATAACTTGTAACCAAAATAATATGTCAGTTTATTTGTGAACTTAATAGTACATTATCCTATGAGCAACAGGCATAGAGGTGAAATGTCTGATAGGGTGACTGAGGTGTGAGATTCTCTTCATTTTGGTCTTAATGCTTTCAAAGTTTTGGTCACACAATCTCGATATATTATGCCCCCGACACAATGCCTGTGAATGCATCCCCGACACTTAATTATTTTACCTTTAAACCCCACAAATTGGATTTTTTTTCTAGTCAGGCCATCATCAAGGCAGGATTTTTTTTCTCATTAATAAAGGAGAACACGTCATGTTATCTTTAGATCTCTCCATATCAAATATACATTGAACTGTTATACCTTGTCTGTTACTTTCATGAATGATATAGATAACATAACACGGCAAACTACATCTTCTATGACGTGTTCGGTCCCTCCCGGTGGTTACACAGTAATTGTCTCGTCGATACATTAGTTAAATAATACCTTTCAGAATATCAGTTTCATCATCTCAAAGGATGTAATTTGTCTTTATATTTGTGTCTCTATATTACTTTTCAATGCCTCACGTGTATTCTACAAAAATATATTTTATACGTTGTACACATTAATCAAATCCCGTGACCAAGATCAATCTATCCATTTATACTGAACAGTTTTACATTTATAGAAGCTTTGTTCACCATAGCCTTTATGGTAAAGAGCCAGAAAACATTCTTGAGGGTCTACTTTACAGTTTGCCTTTGATAAGAACAGTAACATTTCTCTTCTTTACCTTGTACCATTCATAATAATCTAACCTCTGCAAACTATTAATTACTTTACTGAAATATCTACTTTCATCGTGTTTGAGCAGCTGCTGTCTTTCCCCATGCTGCTACCATCAGTGCTTACATTTGATACAGGAAGCATGCCTTAATGCTGAAGTCTCCACCTGTAGTAATTATCCAGCCAACCTTCCTCTGTCACTGGTCAATAGAATTATATGGCATTCCATTGTTTTTATTTGAACATGCCTATTTTTCTGTTAGGATTAGATTTCACACAAGGTTATGCATTAGCTCAGAAGTATCTATCTGATCATTTTTATGGTTGTCTGCGTTCCGTGAGCAAATGATGTGATTGGATAATTTGTTCTTGTAATTCAAATACAACGATTGCATTGATTCATATTCATATCTTTTCAGGACATTGCTGGGACGTTGCTGATGTATGCTGCATGTGGAACATTTGCTAAAGATCATGTGATACCCATGAACTGCTGACGTCATCAGGTTATGGGTGGCACGTGACCACTTAAGTTTTTGCGATGGAAAGAAAGGCTGCAAACATAGAAAGCAATTGAAAATTCTAAGCAAAGATCATTCTCCTTTATTAACACTCCAATTCTCAGCTTCTCCCAGCATTGCCTCAACATTTTCTCGCCTGAAATGACAACTGCACTTTTCTCAAATTCCCCAGGGATACTCGTTGAACACTGGAAAAATATTAATTTTATGAAAAACATCTGAGTCATATATGACCATCTCCATTGAGATTAGCAAGTATGGATGTGGAAAAAGATGCTAGTATTATCACATCGCTAAATTTATATCCCAGGCTGTTCTGATCCTGGTATAAATGCGAAAACAAACTGATTGAGAGAAACACTTCTAATGGAAATGAAAATAATGTACATTTGTGTGTGATATGATCAAACATTAACATCTGCGAAAGGAAAGACATTTATAAAAGTAAAGACTATCCTTAAAGTAAAAATAGACCCTTTCAAAGTAAAGAGTGCAATAAATATTCACAGAAATCATGTTTTAAATAAAGACTCTATATATTTGAGCATTGTGCCAATCATTTATTTTAAAAAGTTCAAACAAATCTACCAACAGTAAAGTAAAGAATAAATCCAACTATTATTGTGTGGCACAACCAAGATTTAAGTAAATGTATAGAGGAAGTTGTATGTAAAGAGCTCAGTTTTTTTCAACTTAGTGGATTAGTTTTATTTTTGAAATGTGTTCAGTGATCATATGTTAATCATTTTGTATAAAGTTTCTCAATAAGTTATATTCCTTACATGTACACTTAGAAGATGGTTGATTGCATGAACGTAGTTGTTGTCTTTGATTGCTCAGATTTCAATGTAAAGGTATATAAAATTATTTTGGGATAACCTTCTGGTTGTCGGATTTTGATCTAGTATTTCAACACTTCCCCCAATTCCCTGTTTACACATATGTCTAAATATACATACATATATATATATATATATATATATATATATATATATATATATATATATATATATATATATATATATATATATATATATATATATATATATATATATATATATCCCACAACTGGTGCGTGACTTCTGTTGATGATATGGATACACGTGATAAATCAGAAATACAGGGTGACCTACAGGCCTCTCCCAAATGAAAGTTATATGGGTTTAGTGGAATACATGGTCCAATAGCGTGCCGTCATCAGGCAAACATGCCCTGCCAAACCCGTTGTAACACCGAGATAATGTACAGCGAGTCAGTGCTCTCAGTGGAGCCTCATTTCCAAATGCCAGATATATTTCACCATTAGAAATATCATTGGAGAAATGCATTGTACTTTCATAAACAAAGGTATATGAATTATACTTTATCAGTAAGGTTTCAATTCTAGCCGAAGCCAGATGAAATGCAAGTAATATACATTTACACCCAAAACATATAAATGAGAAATCATTTTCTCACACTTGCAAATTAAATGGATATTCTGTGCTTACAGCTTATGGATGTGCTTGTGTTTGAAAATTATAACGAATTATGAATGTTTTTAGTTCTAGTTCAAAGCTTTATTAATATATGGTTACCGAGAAAGGCTTACCACTTCAGTATCATTTAATCCTCGAAAAATGAAAAGGGTCAATTACTTCATTGTATGTAGAGGGCAACATTAGCGCATAAATGTACAATATTTATTTGAAAAAAAATAATATTCCCAAACAGAAACAAAAATAAAAGTTAGTTGTAAACCTCACAAAAAACCTCACCTCACATTTACAAAATGCTAAAAATGTGAAAATAAGTAGATAAAGTGCACCCCACGGGGACAAAAGTCAATTGGAAAAATCAACATGCCTCACAGAGACAAAATGAAAATGATAATTATTAGCTTACATCACAGAGACAAAAGGGCAAAGGGAAATTAAGTGTTACAGAGACAATAGTCTCTTTATCTGTGTGTCTTTTGTACAAGCAGTTGTGCTGGTAATCCTTAAGCTATATTTTGTAACAAAAGTACATTTAGGCTGTGCTTTGTTTCTAGTAATACTAACTATTAATATGGCATAACCCTTACCCATTAACCGCTGGAGATTGTTGAAATGACTCTCGGAAATTGTCTGCTAATAACACAATCATTGTTTCGTGGGCCTCCATTTCATACTTCAAAATCAGTACACTTGCTCTATTTGTAATTGTGTTCCAGTATGATACACCAATCAAAATAGACTTTCTTTGGTGTTAACCTTGAAATATCAAAATGTCTATTTAATATTCAAAAAGGACGATGGGTACATATTTCCTCCTTAATGGTCCAGTACTGAGAAATAAGATTTTTTGTGTGTATTAATTTGGAACAATAGTCCATAAAAAAGATTTGATAATCAAACATATAACAGAGGGAGCATGAAACAAACATTGGTCTTTAAAATGCTGTGGTCTTCAATTTCCGGGGTTATCCATTTTGGGAAATGATTTCAAAACTAAAATCTTTAAAATGACACCTCTAGCTGCAAGTGCTTCCAGATAATATAGTCTTTTTCTGTAGTCTCCAGTACTCTTGAGACATGAGATCTAGTCACACCAATTAACTATACAGGCAAACTTAATCAGACTATGGCTGAAAAGGTAATCATTCAACACAGGAAGCATTATCATTGTCTCATATATATATACATAAATGTGTGTGTATCTTATTATAAGCTCAAAGGAATCAATAGTTCATCTAATAGAGGAAAAAGTAATAGACAACCTTTAGTGTATCCTATGGAGACAAAATGTCAATAGAGAACATAAAGGTATTCCTCAAGGGACAATACTTCATTACGACACAGATAATTTAGGATATATCTATATCACAGAGACACACGTTAATGAGAAACGTTACATAACGTGTATGTGAACATAAACATGAAAGATAACATATACATATCGATTAAAATATGCACAAAGGGAAAACATTGAAATATATATACGTATATATCATAGCAAAGCTGAAAACAGTCCAAGTTAATTCCACCTAACAACTCGTTTTAAGATCGAACACTTAAAAATGATCTCACACACAGTGCACAGAGTCGTGTTGTCAAAATATCCTGATGTCCTGATCATTCTGAGCCACGGCCCGTGGTGCAGTTGGTTAGAGTTTGGAGTAATAATTTAATTACCCCAAGGTTAGAGTGCCAGCTTATGCCTCAGTCACATTTGCACCACGCACCGGCCGGGAAGTAAGAATCGGCCGACTTCCCAGTCTTCCGGGCGCCGGGGAGTTTATCAGCAACAATCTGAGATATGCCGTAGCTGAGGTGACATTATTAAAGGGCACCGCACGGCACCCGAAAGAAAATGACACAGACCTCTGCAGGACATCTTAAAGACGTCTGTATCATGTGACAGACATCTGTAGGATACCCTAAAGACATCTATATCATTTGACAGACGTCTGAAGGACACCCTAAAGACGTCTATATGAGACCGTCCGACGTCTTAAAGATGCCCAATTGTGGCCGATGATCTCCTGGTGCCCGCACGGCAATCTGAACTGCCGGCCGATTTTGTAAAAAAATACCCATCAGCCGGGCATCTTTCCTGAAATCGGTGCAAATGTGACTGAGGCATTATTAGCACCAGTTCCTCCATGGTGATCTAAAGGTCGTTGGTTTGATCCCTGGCCATGCTGGGATTGAATCCATGATATAATTTCACACATGAACTGAGGCCCGTGTCAAAGGGTTAACCCATTGTCCTTATAAATCTGTGACCGGGTGGGTTGTCATGTCAAGGACCTGCGACATGACAATTCAGTGAGGCAGCACTATATCTGATCACGAGATGACTGAAATAATGTTGAAAGTGATGTAAAACCCCAAACAATCAAACAAACAAAACTGATCAATCTGACAGTCAGGAGACTTGAAAGTATTCCCGGTTGGGACCAGTGTTTGGCCATGCTACATGTATAATAGTAAAAAGTGGATATCTGCTACTCTGTTGTTTCTCAACTCAACTATATATTCAGTGTTCCATGACTGGTTATATTAGGGCGGCTGTGATTTGGGTTATCATGTCCAAGTCATAACTAAAATAGATTCCCAGGTCACTCTTCGAAAATAGTAGGGCATTGAGTCTCGATGACATGCTTCTAACTGATCTGATATAGCCTAATAGTATGGAAGTGGTTATTGGTACAAAAAAAGCCAATTAAAGAAACATCCAGAAGCAGTGTGTTACAATTTCCTTGTCAAATACCCCCTGAAATATCCAAAAGTCAGCCTTATGGTAATCAGGAATATATTTGTTTGATGCTGATCTAAGTACGATATGAATCTAAGGTGTCATCATCATAAAATCACAATACGATATCGTTTTTCTATGTCCAGTGGAAGTGGGAAGATGTACTTGAATGCTGCCATGCATTCATGTGAAGGTCCGAATACAGGTTCGTGTTTCTTATTGTACCTGACCTATCTAGTTACTCTACACCTCGCAGTGGTGACGTTGGTCAATTCGAAATTTGAATTCTGGATAACAAATAGTCTATTTGGTGAGTAACTTGATTCTGACTAGATGTATTGTATTGCTTAGTAGGGCTAGAGGAGGATAAATGTATTTATGTATATTGTGCACAACCACTTCAATAAGAAGACGATACACTTCTACTCCCTCGCGTTTACTTAAATATTATGATAACCTATCTTGGGAACAAAATGAACTAATGGCTAATGTCAACAGCTCACTTTGCTAAAGCTGAGTAAAGTTATATTCTGGGTATCATATGACAAAGGCACAACTCTATGTATAATTCCAAATTAGTTACATGTGGCACACTCAATTAAACACTCAACTAAAGAATACCGACCCCTTTTATCATAACATTTGTTCAAAGTAAAATAATGTGTGTATATATGCACACATTATATATTTGTTTGAAGCAAAAACATGAAATGCAGTGCTCTATGTAAACGTAACAGAACCACAAAATCAAAATTAATGATTGATTTAAGCCAAGTCCAATAAACAGCCACAAAGTGTTTTTAATGTTCATATGAAACTGTGGACATCTATCGAACTGGACCCAAATACATTGGCAAAATGGACTTGAAATCCACTGTTTTTTAGATATACCACGCACTGCCCATCCTATATCGGTACGACTGCAATAGAACTCGTCCTTCGGCAACAGGTTTTGAAGGAGCCAGTTAATCGCCGGTTAATCGCCAGTTAATCGCCGGGAGTCTGGTTTAAACAGCTCGAAACAGATTCAGAGCACAGGGGTCTATACAAACTGAGATAAATACAATCGATTTATATGATTTAAAGTCCATTATACTGATGTCTTTGGGTTTATAAGAAGCCTGGTGATATCTAATATAGTGGCACACACTGACTAGGTTAACTTAAATAGGTAACTAACAGAGATGGTTTATAGGCCTTGATAATAGGAAGTGCCGGCTTTTCTCCCCATAAGCGAATTATGTCAGAATGAAAATAGTTTATATTGTAGCCAAGCTGCGGAAGTACCGAAATATTATGGCCGAAAGTTGGCAGAATCGTCCATCAAGGGGAATGAGTCGAATGGCATCGTAATGATTTCCATCTGTTCAGCACAGAGTTTTTCAAATTGGTTCGTCTTATATTTTCTCATCATTTTGAAGTTACCCTTCATCCCATCCGTAGCCATTAAGCCTCTCGTTTTTATTATTTCTGAACTTACTACGTTATGAACGTTTTACTTACCAAATATGAATTGTATTTTTTTATTCAAAGGAAGATTTTATTTTTATGTACTGATGATTTTTTACATACAAGATATGTTCCTTTGGTCTTGCACTCTTAATTACTTAAATTATCCATGGACCTCCACCAAAAGATTAGGGCCTGAAAGTGATAATAAAAAGAATTACAGACCAGTCTCCATCCCAAAATATCTATCTAGGCTAATAGGGAGGACAGCTTTTAAATAGTATATGAGATATATATGCCAATGTGCAATATTCTCTTTTATAATTAAGGTCACTGCATCAGGTTTAAACGTCAAACAAACATGATGTTGCACACTTATATCTCCTCGCATTAGTTGCAGAGAAACATGCCGGACAAACAGTGCAGCTGCCGTCTAAGAATATAACCTACTGAAGGTTGTGTCAGTATCTCATTGGTGCAGGTCTGTTGCAGCCAACGACAATACCCAAGGAGGGGAGGGGGTAAAAACAGGAGATTTTGAAGAAATATATTAATTGTGATTATAATGAGACAAAAACCGTAATAATGTATAAAATATTGTGCTGATCAGTGGTTTTGACAAATTGGTCAAACTCAGTGTACATTATGTTTTATCAGTTTCATCATTATTTGCACAGCAGCCTGGAAATGTGGTTTTTGGTTTGGGGTTTTACATCACTTTTAACATTATTTCAGTTATTTTGTGATGAGACCTACTTGTAGCAGATATAGTGCTGCCTCACTGAATTGTCATGTCGCAGGTCCTTGACATGACAACCCACCCGGTCACAGATTTACAAGGACAACGGATTAACCCTTTGGCACAGGCCTCAGCTCATGTGGGAAATTGTATCATGAGTTCAATCCCGGCACGAAATGAATGTTAAAAGTGATGTAAAACCCCAAACCAAAAACCACATTTCCAGGCTGCTGTGCAAATAATGATGAAACTGATAAAACATAATGTACACTGAGTTTGACCAATTTGTCAAAACCACTGATCAGCACAATATTTTATACATTATTACGGTTTTTGTCTAATTATAATCACAATTAATATATTTCTTCAAAATCTCCTGTTTTTACCCCCTCCCCTCCTTTGGATCACCACAGAGGAACTGGTGCTAATAAGCTGGCGCCCTAACCAACTGCGCCACGGCCCGTGGCCCCCCTGGAAATGTGACATGCATTGATACCTGTTATGTAAATACAATGTGATACTATAAATCCGCCTGCAAACAAATAAGTTCAACGATGTGAGCTTGTAAACGTGGTAAATAACAGTACAGTGAACTTTTGCTTGACAAAGAATCTAGTTAATATATATATATAATCAGGTGTCTATCAATTCTGGTTGTATACACCTGACTATTATTATATATATATTCCATATATTAAAAGACCTATGTGGCTGTGCATATGCATACAATAAATAGATCCTTTCATATGCAAATTGCATATTCCTTGATATAATATATAAGAAACATTCTGATCGAGACGTGCAGAAATAGTCTTAAAACTTACTGGTCTACCCTCGTACAAACATATTTTTGCCGCAATCTCACCTGTGATTACACTGTTCTGTAACCATATTAGAAGCTATTTGCGCATAATTGGCGTGACTTGTCCTGATTACACCATCATTGCCTCAAAGGCGACCCCACAGAGTCAGAGGAAACAAACTGTAATTTCCTGTAACCCATTCATTGATGAAACCCCAGTGCAAATAGTATCTTCACCCTGTTTGTCCGAATTTCCCAAATTATTTATCATTCTAAGCCCAACCAAATGATATTTGAGCATACATGTATAAAAGACGTATATTGCATGGTGCATATGCTTTTATCACCTATTGCATTGCCGCATCTGTATATTGAGAATATATATTCAGAATACAAAGGCCCACCTCTTCCATTTCAAAGTAATGAAGTAATGCCGAGAACATCTGACGTTAAGTTGATAAAAGGCTCATATTTTGAATGCGAATGTGAAACATATATCATAAGAACAATGAAAAAGAGAAAGATCAACCGCATATAGGGAAGCCTGTACATCTTATTCTTGTCATATTACATATGATATTTAAGTAGTGTTTTGAACCGTGATGTCTAGGTTCTGTATTAATAAAAAAACTAACATGTTTATTGCCTGCAAGTTACTGAATGTAATTCTGCCCACGTTAAGGACAGCACATATATGAGGTTATTTCAATGACATCAGAGATTTTCATGGGGAACAAGCACAGTTGTTTCGTGAAAGATGTGATGAATTATACCCCAAATGAAAAGAATAGCAATAGCTCGCAATAATTTGTCAGCTATGTGTATGTCAGAACACACATTCTGAGTGCACATTTTAACTAGAAAAAAATCAATTGACTTCCAGCAATTTCATCTCAGGGTAAATTTGACTGAGGCAACACAATGAGAGACCCGAGGACAAAAGTTTATTTCAACATTGTCCTTCACGTTGAACTCACACAGTCTACTACATTAGAACGAGGCTCACAAATCGAAAGCGAGGCTGTGATTATGATGTCATTAGTCTTTCTGCCATTGTTCCTTACTTTTCACTTACATGTTGTCGCATTTTCCCGGTCCATATGAAATTACCTTTTCTGACAAAAGTGCAAACTATATTGAGTGAGGGACACGTAATACAAAAACGAGACTATTACGATTGCTTTCCTTTTTAAATGACTGAAATGTTCATCAATTGAGTCTGAAGAATATGTGAAAGACATTGTCTAATTTCTTAATTTGACACAATTACTCAGAATAACTGTTGTTTTTGAAAACGTACGATCCTTTTAAATAATCCTTGATAAATTTGAAAATGTGAAAAGTTGAAATATGTTACATGTATCTCTTCCAAGTTTACACTGAGACCAATTCAGCATTGTTAAGCATTTTTGTGGAAAAAAACAGTGTGAACTGATAACAGGATCAAAGCTGCACGTTGCAAATCTAATCACTTCTGTTATTAAAGAGTACGTTTACTTCCGGTTTGAGACTTACTCCACTTGCTTCCCCGGTGACTTAACTACACTTGCTTCTCCGGTGACTTGGCTACACTTGCTTCCCCGGTGACTTAACTACACTTGCTTCTCCGGTGACTTGGCTACACTTGCTTCTCCGGTGACTTGGCTACATTTGCTTCCCCAGTGACTTAACTACACTTGCTATCCGGGTGACTTGGCTACACTTGCTTCCCCGGTGTCTTGGCTACACTTGCTTCCCCGGTGACTTGGCTACACTTGCTTCCCCGGTGTCTTGACTACACTTGCTTCCCCGGTGACTTGGCTACACTTGCTTCCCCGGTGTCTTGACTACACTTGCTTCCCCGGTGACTTGGCTACACTTGCTTCCCCGGTGACTTAACTACACTTGCTATCCGGGTGACTTGGCTACACTTGCTTCTCCGGTGACTTGGCTACATTTGCTTCCCCAGTGACTTAACTACACTTGCTATCCGGGTGACTTGGCTACACTTGCTTCCTCGGTGACTTGGCTACACTTGCTTCCCCGGTGACTTGGCTACACTTGCTTCCCCGGTGACTTGGCTACACTTGCTTCCCCGGTGACTTGGCTACACTTGCTTCCTCGGTGACTTGGCTACACTTGCTTCCCCGGTGACTTGGCTACACTTGCTTCCCTGGTGACTTGGCTACATTTGCTATCCGGGTGACTTAACTACACTTGCTATCCGGGTGACTTGGCTACACTTGCTTCCCCGGTGACTTGGCTACACTTGCTTCCCCGGTGACTTGCCTACACTTGCTTCCTCGGTGACTTGGCTACACTTGCTTCCCCAGTGACTTGGCTACACTTGCTTCCCCGGTGACTTGGCTACACTTGCTTCCCCGGTGACTTGGCTACACTTGCTTCCCCGGTGACTTGGCTACACTTGCTTCCCCGATGACTTGGCTACACTTGCTTCCCCGGTGACTTGGCTACACTTGCTTCCCTGGTGACTTGGCTACACTTGCTTCTCCGGTGACCTGGCTACATTTGCTATCCGGGTGACTTAACTACACTTGCTATCCGGGTGACTTGGCTACACTTGCTTCCCCGGTGACTTGCCTACACTTGCTTCCTCGGTGACTTGGCTACACTTGCTTCCCCGGTGACTTGGCTACACTTGCTTCTCAGTGACTTGGCTACACTTGCTTCCCCAGTGACTTGGCTACACTTGCTTCCTCGATGACTTGGCTACACTTGCTTCTCCGGTGACTTGGCTACACTTGCTTCTCTGAAGACTTGGCTACATTTGCTTCCCCAGTGACTTAACTACACTTGCTATCCGGGTGACTTGGCTACACTTGATTCCCCAGTGACTTGGCTACACTTGCTTCCCCGGTGACTTGGCTACACTTGCTATCCGGGTGACTTGGCTACACTTGCTTCCCCTGTGTCTTGACTACACTTGCTTCCCCTGTGTCTTGACTACACTTGCTTCCCCAGTGACTTGGCTACACTTGCTTCCCCGGTGACTTGGCTACACTTGCTATCCGGGTGACTTGGCTACACTTGCTTCCCCTGTGTCTTGACTACACTTGCTTCCTCTTGTGTCGTTGAGCATTTAACTTAGATGTACAAATCCACAGCTCTGTGCGATTATAATACCTCCCTCCTTTTGTGTGGTCACCCGTTAAAATATAAACACGGCATATTGTTTTTACTTTTCCACTGGAATATGCATACACATGCTGAGATGGCCAATTAGCACGATATTATGTCCTTGGCATCTCAACACTGGAAAATGACAATAGAAATAATGAGACCTGAAGGACCCCCAATCCCATGAGTTGAATGACATTTTACATAAAATTAAGAACTATTGCCGATAACACATCATCCCTCCATTATTGCCCTACAGAATCTTCAAAGTGTAAACATTATTGAATTATAGAATATCTCATTAAAAAAAATTTTTTATTGAAAGTACAGGATATTGTAAAAACGTGTAAGCGATATAGAGATTCAATTTATAGAGAAGTTTGTTAAACCATCAATAATTGCTGGATTTGATGCAATAGGTTCATAGAAGATTAGTCTTTGAGCCAATGGATTTTCCCATTGAAAATTTCACTTCTGAATCTCATTTTGAAAAGAACTATTGGTGCGCAATGAATCGTTTGAATCACTTCGTTTAATGCATTTGTCACTGTGTTTAATTTCTTGGGATAATTTGTAAAACACATGAATAGAACAAAGTATTTATACAATGACATGCAATCTCATTGCAATATACTGTCTATAGTTGGAGAACTGCCTCGGGGTTGCAAGAATGTTTATAGCGTCACTCTGTGAAAAACTTCTCCACTTAATTATCTTAATTATGACCGTAAAGTGTGATATCATTTTGTGTAGAAAAAGTATTAAATACCAGACCTTTAATTCGTGTCGCAGCATTTAATAAAAATAAGATTTTATGGGTTAGCAATGGGTAATGCTGATTCCATATGATAACATCTTTTATTTAGGAAACTCCAATTATAAGAATACAAAGTGGTCTCCACAAGTTATGAGAGACGATAAAGAATCTCTTTTCAGGATTTATATTCTTTTCAATGAGTTGCTATAAATGATAAAACGGTCACTGCGAGTCCATCCTTAGAGTAGTGTTCTCCAATCACCAATTAAATCGCCAAGCCCAAATAGGTGATCTGCAGGGGTTTGTGGAACGTACAGGGTCTCTTCTATTTCGACCAAAGAAAAGTCTGGTTGAGTTGATAGAGCTCTAGTGGAGTTGATAGTCACCAGTTGCAAAAACTAATATAAGTTAAACCTGTTTAAACGACCAAATTAAACGGGTTTGACTAAGATTTTGCAGCTGGCGACTGATATCAAGTGTATCTATTTGAATTACAATTGAAAGAGTTGGGTATTTAAAAAATCTCATGCAAACGGGATTTGGCATTTTTAGCATAAAAGTTAAAAAGTCAGACCTCTCCAGAACACCTATCTGGACTTTGGTGATTGGAGAACACAATCCTTAAAACGTGTGAAAAGCCACGCTGTGGTCTATACAAAATGACAAAACGTCTGTAAATAAAGCTACATTTCCTTTAACAATAAAATACCGCCCACATTGTCTTCTGAAATATTATCGGGTTAGCATGAAAAGTACCCTTTTACATGATGTGAACAGTTAACAACTTTTATAGTGCTAATAGAGAATTCATGGGCTTACAATGAGCTCATAACAATCTGTTGGCCATAGATCGTATTTGTCACCATTTTAAATGAATGTTTCACCTTCAGGATAGTTCTGTTGTTAATTATTGACAACAGGTCACGTGACATGTTCACCCTTGGTTCACAGTCGCTTTGTTTTTGTACTCTTTTATCGTATGCTGCTAGCATGAACTGTTATGGGGGCCCGAGATGGTGGGAAAGGTGATTCACTGCACCTTTAACAATGACCGGATTATTAAAAAAAACAATTATTTCAGAACATAATTCAAAGTTTTATTTGGCCAAAACGCTCTAAAACCGGATATAACCACGTGATAGAAGGAAAAGCAAGATGAACGTGCAAGATGACAAGAGTGATCTATGCTAGAATTGGTTAAAATGATTTATGGCATACTAAAGTAGAGAAGGGGTCTCTTGAGGTGATAAGTATAAAGATGATGGCCTTATGACAGCACTGAGAGATATAATTCCATCTCTTGTATTGGCAAGCTTTACATTTTTCATGAGTATCCTAAATGTCAACAGCATGACACTATGGTTGTAATCTTACGTGTACATCTTTATTTTCAGAAGAATTCTCCGGGTTTACTCTCATTATAATCTCATTATTTATTCCGGAAAGAAGAAGCAATATTTTGTGTACAGTCTCAAAATGATTCAACATGTAATCAATTGATATTTTTTTTATAAAATGGGTACAAATGACTGATCTCTTATATATATCCTGCAAAGCTTTTAAGGTCAATAAATTCATGTAGGTCGGCACATTCTATTTATAAATATACCATGACCTGTCGTGGGATAATGGTTAGTATGTTCCTCCAACAATCCAGAGGTCTTGAGTTTGAGCCTTTTACATGAAGAGAATACTTTTTTCACCCTTTTCTAACTTTTCTTAATCATGCAACACGCAACTGGGGGATATTTATACGCGATTTGAAACAAATTTACACCAGAATATTGTTCATTGGGGATTGTCACAATTTTTTAAGAACACTTTTGCTCTTTGCATTGACAAGCATCAATACACAGTCATAAGGGCTATGAACAGACTATGACTGGTATAAGCGCTATACAAGTGTTATCATTACTATATTATTATTATTATTAGTAGGACATTGTTTTGTGTTGCCCGTGATGTCACCAGGGGGAAGGTGTGGGGGACATTCAGAGCTACATGAAACGATAGAGTGCAGCTATATAAGAAAATAGAAACCTCACTTTATGCTCTTCCTCGTGACAGGAAGTGGCGGTGCCGCCATGTTGTGGATGCTCTTTTGACCGGAAGTTGATGGTACAGATGTTGCCTTTGTGTTTCATTTACCTTTGCGGTAAGCAATACATCTCATCACACATCCTACTTTGATAGATGACTCATTTCTCACAAAGCTGTAGTAAATGTAAAACCTTAGCCATAATAATACCTGTTAAAAATGTCCTCAACTACACTCTATTCAGTTAGAAACTGTCAATTTGAGGTCTCTGATTGTCAATTGTCACTGTCAACTCTTACTGAATTATTTAACATTGTTGCACCCACTCTTGACATATGAATAAACACGATACAGTAATTAGGGATACTATTGTACTGTCAAAATTATATTTTTGCACAGGGCGAGAGTTCGAATTTGGATCTTTGAGCAAGTGTGTCCTAATTATACACTGCAAGTCCATCACTCACATTCTTTGTTTTCTGAAGCAGAATCAATATTAGGATTATACACAATAATAACCTAGATGATAAATAAAGATGTGCCAACATATTGTCACCTGCCATGTTACAATATTAAGGTTGTGGGATGATGACAAAGTATATTTCAGGGAATGATTTGTCATGTGTATTTTTACATGGCTGTATTTTACATTTCTATCTGATATCAAACATTTATATTGGCCTTGGAACATTCTGTGTTTAGATTTCATATAAGCCAAAAACCCTGAATACATATTTGATCTATCTTTCATGTTAATATAAATGCTTTGGTTCAAAATGCATGCAAAATGACAAATGTTTATTTAGTTAATTTCAATTAAATAAATATATGCAAATTGAGTAGGAAATAAATATCAAGGAATCAATAATAATATTTTGGTCATATATATGATATAAATATATATATATATATATATATATATATATATATATATATATATATATATATATATATATATATATATATATATATATATATATATATATATATATATATATATATATGGATGATATCATTTCTTGACTCATTCAATAACAGTTTTATTTGTCATGTTCTCAATATAGAGTATTGCTTATTTATGCTTTTTGACAACATATAAAAAGAAGTCATAAGTAACTTCCATTTTGTAGAGTAGTAGGGGGAAGCAACAGATCATATTCAACCATATATTCATATTCCAAGCCATAAAAACAGTACAAACAACAAAGGAAGATGTAAGGACACATTTATTTATTAATAAATTGCACAACAGGAGGGGATGATACGGAATATTGCAAAGTAGGTTTGTTTTGGATTTGTGGCCCAATGCATCACAGTGAAGAGAAAGCCAAGGACAGATGACCATAGAACAGATAAGCTCCTAGCTTGCTGTAATTCGAAAACATGGAGCCACACGCATGTTTCTCTTGATTGATATTAATATAACAACTTGAATACAAATATAGGCAACGCAGGTAGCAAGTATTACTTGCTACGAATACATTTGTGCTTAAGGGATTGAGCAGCATGAAGGAAAAGCGACGGAAGTTGGTGACCTGTTGGTGATTGAGGTAAAAAGTGAAGGATGTGACCACACTAAGCCTGAGGAGTCAAAAGGACTTCTGTTTTATTACAATTTACCAAGAACAATGAAAATACCATTAGTCATAATGATCCCTCACTTTAATGTAATCATTAAAAAGATTCCTACACATTATTTTATTTCAAATGTTATATAAAGTTATATGTTGGTTAGTAGAGTGAGACACCGGATGTTATGAGTGTATATACATGTATTCACTGATATAATTCATCTCCTGATAATACTACATACTGGCTTCGAATATCTAAGAACTTCACCCAGTAGTTTTAGAGGAGAAGATCGATGATGAAATATTTGATAAGATGATCCAGCTTATTCAAATCATGATTCTTCCTGGAAAAATTAAGAAGAAAGTAATGGGCCAATTGATGAAATGTATGGGTGCTTAAATGTATGGGCCTATCAGCTGACCAACATTCAATGTTCAGAAAATTAGTGAATGTTATATGGGATAAGGCGGCGATGCTTAAAAAAACTGATGTTTTTGACACTGTAAACATATATATGTAAACATATATACATATGTTTGTTTTCTTTTTAATTTATTTCATTTTTTGTTTCAGTTATGTCATGAGGAGACCTACGTGTAGCAGATATAGTACTTCCTCACTGTATTGACCTGTCAAGCCAAAATAAGTCGCAGATAACGAAACGGCTAGGAATCGAACCAACGATCACCACACAGGGATTGGTGCTTACAAGCTTGCACTCTATCCAACACACGGCCCAGTTCACACAAGTTAACTTAGCAGTCGACTTGGCTCAGCATTTTAAGCATAACATTATGATGAACTGATCTGTAAATATATATGTCTGCATGGTGGAAACATACAGATGAAACATCCTGACAGGAAGGTTAAAGCATCCTCCTTTATGAGACGATTGTTCTGCACTTCCTTTCCATTCTTTGTTTTAAGATCACCACAGTTGGGAGGCAAGATATCATTTACATATCACTATGTATCAATCGCATAAACTATGGCACAGGTTTTACTTGGCACCGCGAAGACAATTTTGAAAGAGGTTGTTAGTTTCGTTTACAGATGCAAAAAGGGAGTTACTATGGAGACTGTTTATCGCTGACCAATCAGAGCCTGTATTGCATGTAGTTTAGATATAGCACACCCTCTATAGGTAGGTGACATTTTATGATGACGCTGAGTAGCTCAGTGAGTGAGTTCATCCGCATACAACAAGCATTGATTGCTAGCTTTGGGTAAACACCAACCTGATATGCCAGTATGAGAGATGTAGAACAGATCTTAAATCTGACAGATCTCTTATAACAGGTGTGCCTGATATCATTTTTTTTGTATTTATCAGGGAGTGGGAATGGTTTAAGAGGGGATGGTAGGGGATTTGCAAGAAAACAAAATCATAGATAGAAATAACGTGGAAAATGTTTTGGGTATGTATTTGTAACTGTATGATATTTTTACGCACTCTATAACAATATATATGAAATATTTCACAAATGGCACTTTGTTTCTCACTCTTTGCCCAAATAAATGCATTAGTGATATACTTGATATCATGCATTCTTTATTTCAACTATTTGTAATCGATTTTACGTCAGTCAGTGACATTCTCTATCTCTTATCATGTTGAATTTTGCTCTGCACATTTTAAAAACACAATGTCAGGCCACATTTTGATAATTGTATAACCCATAGAAAACGGTATATTACTTACTTCTACTCACTATTTTATATTGCATTTTGCATTCATTTTGCCATCCATGCGATTATTAAAACATACATATCAAATTTGGAAACATTATCTTTGAGTAAAAACTTTTCAATCCAATATATTTTCCAAATAAGCTATTTGTTGCATTCGGAGACAATGGGATTAAATTCAGCTTTTTTATTACGACTAACAGTGTGGCTATGAATTTTAAATAATTGTAGTAAAAAATTATCATAATATTTTCATCAAACCACAGCCTATTCCAAGATGATTTATACAATTTGACAGAACAATGTTTATATTATTCTTTGCTTTATAACTTTATAAACTGGTAAACATCAAGACAGAGAACAGTTTATAAAACGTATTCATTTCTGATATATAAAAGATGATTATGACACAGTTCAATGGCAGATTGCCAGCATGACATACATACAAGTCCACAGTCTTATATCGCCTGTGAAGCGTGCTTGTTGCAGTGTTGTGAAGAGTCTGTGGGCAGGTACGGTTGTACTTGTGTCGGCAGCAGCCTACATGCCGCTGTGTAACGGAGCTCGCTACTTATCGCCGCGCTTCGTGCCAAAATGCTGACATTAGCATGTAACGTAATATAGTTTCTGTTGCTCTCACCCATTCAGTTAATGTCCATATTATGCATAAGATTATCATATTACATATTTTTGTTCAAGTCTATGTATAACTAAAATGTGATATAATCAAATGATGCCAATTTATTTTATTCTTTTTTTCATTCAAAACCAAGCCTTCAGATCGCGCGTGAAGTTCATTTGATATTGGATATTTGATGTCTAACTTTTCAATCAAAATGTACCAAGAACAAACGCCAAGCCATCAATGAAACTGCCAAAATCTGGGAGTAGACTTATGGCCCTTTTCTTCTATCAGAGAGTAAATATCCCATATGGTACTTTCTAAGACACTGCACAATGTGTAATAGAATTTGTGACCCTTCTTAGAAGTTTTACACAAAACATGTTCAGAATGTACCCCAAGTCATTAACATAAAGAATATGCCTCAAGCCAGTAACATATAGACCAAAATCTGGGAGTTGGTCATGGCCTTTTTCCTCTGACAAAATCAGAAATACATTTTAAAACCTGTTTAACATCACTTTAGAAGATATGCGATACTGTTTAATAGAATATCAAGGCACTGATTAGAGGTAGGGAGAGGTCAATATGGAATACATAGTCTTTGTTTGAGGGATGGGCCATAACTTTACTCCTAGATTTTTACTACATTCCACACGGGAAGGATTCAATTAAAAGCTTTCATGGATGAAGTATATTGGTTTCTTCTAATATGTGCATTAATTATACGATATACATGTTGAATATCGTAAGTACAATTATAGAACTTGAGAGTAGGATAACATTGAAGTAAAATTAATCAATGGTAAACATCAAAGAGAAAGATATTTCTTGGATGAAATTCAATCTTTTTCCTCATAGGAAAATCGGCAAACATAACACCGTCGTGTCCAATGAGCGTGCTAGTTGAGAAGAATCTCATCTTATAGATCGTTTTTGAACTTCAAAAAATGAATGCTGTATAATGCGAGTGGTTACTTTGTTACCTCTTTAAAGATAGTGTATTTTGGTGAAGATACCAGTGAGACAAATATCAGCGTCATTATTAATGCTATTATTATATAGTTGTTTTGAGATCCATTATGGGCACATACGTCTTTGTCAAAATTATACAAAATAAGAGTAAATGAAAATCATCTAGGCAAAACTTTGTAATTAGACACTGAAAAGTTCTGACAATACAAAAAACGTTAATTAACAGTATAAGTTACTGGTAGTACTACAATTACCAGCAGTTTTTGTCATAAGTTAACCGCAATTTCATCTATACACGTCTACAGTAACTGTTTTGCCATCAAATACTAAGATTCTGAGCCATTTTTTCACCAACTACAGCCATCAGCTTGGCTTCCGTTACAATACGTGTGAATACTTTCGAGTCTATGCCATTTTAACTTTTTAATTTTCCACACTGGCTAGAAGACGTCCCTCTCAATGCTCCTTATTTTCTCTTTAAGAAATAACACGTCATTTTAAAATCCTAATTTGTTTTAACTATTTTTTTAACGGTTTACCGGGACATATTTTAGGTAGAATTATGTCGAATTTGCTGTTAAAATACAGCAATATATATTCTACATTTACCTCTTTCAGACCGACCGACCCAACTAGCACAGTTGGTAGAGTGTAGAATCTGTGCCTTTGTTGGTTAAATAAGTGGAGGACGGGAGGTGGTGGGTACAACTCCCACTGCCGGCAGTGTTACTTTCACACTGGGTAAAAGGCTCGAAAGTCGACCTGATATGGCCATAGTTGCTGAAAGGGTCGTAAAAACACCATTTCACATTTTTTTATACATTTCTTTCAGACCGAGTGTAATTTTAATCATTTGGTAGCGCTCACAACTGCAATTAATGAAAACACATTATAGTTTTTCACAGGAAAACACAAAGAACTATCATATATACTAAGGTGGAACATTTGCAAGTACACTCAAAACATTTGCACAGATCAGCCTTCAAAAAGAGCGAATACAATTTAAGAATATGTATCTTATCTTACACCTCATCAGATGTATTGTCTATTTTCAAATAAAAGTAAAGGATTTGTATTACTGAAACATGGTGACAATAGATTAAACCCAGAAATCACAAATGTGCGTTCATGTCTGTCGCACAATGAAAGTCATTCAGCACTGTATAAACGAAACATAGTTCTAAATGTTCTACCCTATACCAATAGGAGATATAAAACAGGACGTGAAAGTAAATAGATGTCTTACTTGTTGACAAAATAACAATCAGTGAGTACAATTTCATCATTAAGTTCTTCATGAGTAGCTGAAGCACGTCTCGCATGCAAAGAATCGGAGAGGTGTTCTTTATTGCTAACCGCTCATTTAGTTTCATGAATCCGACTTGGCAGATTATTCAGCTAACACAAAAGGCATTGTATCCAAATGTTTTCTCGTTAAAAGTACCGCTATGTTCATGAAAAAGGAGCGCAAAATGGTATAACCATGCAAAGTTTTCAGACATTTATTTTGACCTAATGAAATATCTGTCCCTCTCTGAGAGAGAGAGAGAGAGAGAGAGAGAGAGAGAGAGAGAGAGAGAGAGAGAGAGAGAGAGAGAGAGAGAGAGAGAGAGAGAGAGAGAGAGAGGTGTGTGTTTGTGTGTGTGTGTGTGTGTGTGTGTTTGTGTGTGTGTGTTTGTGTGTATATTATTGTGTGTTAGGCCCTGGAAAGATTTTATGCTTTATCAGCTTGGCTTCGGCTATCATTCTGAAGAATATTTCCGATATCACAAATAATTTTACCAGTCACACAATAAGTGCACACTATGCTATAACTGTGTAATCCCCCTCGCTGTATTATTTCTGATGATACGAATAGCATAACATAATTCCCACTCACTACCAAATCTCAATCCCGCCCCCTTTAAATGTCATTTTGCCATCGATCGTATAATATATCCAATGCCGACTCAAATTTTCTTTGTGAAATGTTTCCTTTTATGACTGATCACTTTTACAGCAAATGATCAAATGTTGTCCTCATTCACATAATCCTTTTATTTATTAATTCAATTAATGTTTTACCTGTATAGCCTTGGAGAGATATTGATGCAAATTTAAACCAACTTACAGCCAATATGTTTTAGTGTATTCACGGCGTGGCTACAACCATCACAAATGATTTTGACGCTAACATATTGCGTGCGACTTCTTTCGCCGCTCTCCCCCTTTCAACTGTCTTATCGCCCGCTTTTCTTCCTTACTCCAATGTTTCAACTACAAAGTCAGGTATATTCACATGTGGAAAATGCACGTCATGAGAAGCTTATTCCGGCTGGAGAATAAGAGAAAAACAGTATTATTTGAGGTAAATGTTATGCTGAATGTCAATTCACATGTTTGAGTGTGAGGTGACTGTTTGCAACTATTATCCCTCCACCTGTGACAACGGTTCACATTTATAAAGTCGCAAGTAGCACGGTTATTTCTGGATACTAGAATCTCTCCATTAACGTACTTGTCTCAAATGATTTAGAATCCAACAGTCAAAACATAGGCAATGAACAGTCAATGGACAGTCAAGCCTGCGAATACACTTTATTCTAATTTTCTTTCCATTCTTAAGAACCTTTATGACAGACAGATTTAACGATTTGAATATTTAGTAAATATGAGATCATGAACATATTTGTAGTTTTTTTAATCATCTGTGTATGATTTATTTATTCCAACTTCTATTATGCTTTCTGATTAACTGATAATTAAAACAAATCTAAAATATGAAACTGGCAGGTGACCTGATTTATTCTGTCTAGGTTTGGTGGTTTCTCCTATGTATAAAAATGTCATCTGTCTAAATTGAATTGAATATCTGACTCCTCTTAAACTGAACATAAGCACTTGAAATCGACCTGATATAACTTGTTCAGGTGGAAATGTCTGATAATACTGTTTCATCATTTTTGCTCGCGTTTTGCTATAGAATTGGTATAAGTAAAAAGTGTTTGTACATGTGTAATAGAATATGGGCTTATCTAAGTCACGTTAACTTTGATACTTTGGCGAGAATGCGGTGCTTCTATTCGATAATTAATCTATGTATGAATTTATTTTGCAAATCCTGTGCAAGATTGTTTTTTTTTAAAATCACTTCTTTCGCCTCCATTTTCCCAAGAAAAATCCAGAGTAATAGGGGTGACAGGTGGCGGTGCTGTATATCAGTCCTTGTTTCCACCAGATGTCACTGCATCTCCACTGTTATCACCGTGGGGAATCTGAAAAGCTAAGATAGTACTGACATTCTGTGATCAATTATCCCTTCTATCATATACAACTAAAGGATGAAAGCTGAAACCACTACTTTGAATGAGAACATATTTAATCCATGTATAATGTTATTAGTTTTACTTTCATGACTTTGAAGTCCATGATAGGATGTACATAACTATTTTTAATCTAATTTGTCACATAAGATCGACAGAAATGTGGTGCAAGAGTTGAATGAGTTTATGTGAAGTAATATTATATAGACACATGACTGAGATCAAACCTATTCATTTGGTTTGCAGACAGCTCTTGGTCATCACCTGTGAGTTGCATGTGTTTTCTTCACAGTTTTTATAGTAAGCTTCGGTCAATGTTGCCATTCTGATGTATTAGTAATATACACATATATATATATATATATATATATATATATATATATATATATATATATATATATATATATATATATATATATATATATATATATATATATATATATATATATATATATATGTGTGTGTGTGTGTGTGTGTGTGTGTGTGTGTGTTTATACATATAATATACATGAATACATTGTAACACAGTAAGTTCACAACAGATTACATCTCTTTATTTTCACAAGTACATATATGTAAACTTGGTACAGAGTATTGAATGACGATGTCCTTTAAAAGAGTTTTTGACAATGTGTAAAATTGGAAACAAATCAGTTAAAACTATTGAGTATGCTGCATGATAACAGATCCTAAACAAGATTTGTTGTAATTACTTGTGTTCGCACAGAATCCTTGTTAATCAACCATCTCCATCATAACACAATGTAGTCAGTTAGTGTTCTTCAATCACCAATCGGCAAAGCCCAGATAGGTGATCTGGAGGGGTTTGTCGAACGTCCATGGTCTCTACCAACTCCAACCAAAGAAAAGTTTGGTGGAGTTGATTGAGCCCTAGTGAAGTAAAAGGTCACCAGCTGCAAAAACTGTGGTAAACCCGTTTAAACGTCAAAATTGAACCCGTTTCAACTGCCGTTAAAACGGGTTTGATTCAATTTTTGCAGCTGGCGATTATTATCAAGTATTTATATTTTCCTTATTTAATGTTATCCAAAGAAAAATTAAGCTTTTTTATGAGATTTTAGACATAATCATACATAAAATATGAATTATCACTAAGACAGTTGGGTATTTAAAAAATCACATCTAAACGAGATTATGTAGGAAAAGCAAAAATCTCAGACCTCTCCAGATCACCTATCTGGGCTTTGCCGATGGGTGATTGGAGAACACTAGTAGTCAGTGTGGATTTATATGATTGGTATATATAAATATATATATTTGGTTCAATATTATCTAATCTACCAAAGTGAATAGGTATGTGCAAAACAAGTACTCGGTGGCTATCATTGATATATGTCACGATTCCCTTTACTGTATAAAACAAGGTCTCTGATTTTGGCCCCACTGGCAAAGGTTCTGGTGTGTTCGCACGTGGTCCTGTTCGGCCGTAGCATCTTTGATCATGGCAAAACAGTCAACGGTCAAATAGGGGAACGGTCAAACAGGGGACCGGTCAAATAGGGGAACGGTCAAATAGGGGCATGGTCAAACAGTGTAATGGTCGAACAGGGGAACGGTCTGTCCAACAGGGAAATGGTCCAACAGAGAAATGGTCCAACAGTTACTGATTAGATTAGGTCCAATAGGCAAAGGTCAAACATGGGAACGGTCAAACAGGGGCCCGTGCAAAATGACCAATCACCGATTAGGTTAGGTATAAAGTCCAATATAATGCATTGAAGCAGGCAAACGTTAAAGGAAAAAGTATCCTTGACAAAAAGTCTACTCTTATTGCTCGATTCCATTGCTCAATAGAAGCAGGTTTTGGAAGTTGTTGATCAACTTTAACCCCATTGATTTTCTGAAATTATAAAATAGATACTTACATCATTTGTGAGGATTTTGAAATGGAAGAGGTACTTAATGTAATTAATGAGAATTGATGAGAATTAAAGAGAATTAAAGATACAATGCATTGAAGCACATGGAAGAGATATTTTTATGTAAGAAATAAACATTATTTTTTTAATGAATAAAACCAATTTTGAGAAGAATCTCCAAGCAGACGTGGTGAATCCATTATGTATATCAATATGTAATTCGCGAATCTGGCGGAACTCTTCTGCCATTCTTATCCACCTATCTCGCTCTTGGCTATTCACACCTAGACTTTGTAATAACCTTTAAAACAATGAAAGGCACCTGGCTATTCACACCTAGACTTTGTAATTACCTTCATAACAAAGAAAGGCTCCTGGCTATTCACACCTAGACTTTGTAATAACCTTCATAACAAAGAAAGGCACCTGGCTATTCACACCTAGACTTTGTAATAACCTTCATAACAAAGGAAGGCACCTGGCTATTCACACCTAGACTTTGTAATTACCTTCACAACAAAGAAAGGCACCTGGCTATTCACACCTAGACTTTGTAATTACCTTCACAACAAAGAAAGGCACCTGGCTATTCACACCTAGACTTAGTAATAACCTTCATAACAAAGAAAGGCACCTGGCTATTCACACCTAGACTTTGTAATAACCTTCATAACAAAGGAAGGCACCTGGCTATTCACACCTAGACTTTGTAATTACCTTCATAACAAAGTAAGGCACCTGGCTATTCACACCTAGACTTTGTAATTATCTTCATAACAAAGGAAGGCTCCTGGCTATTCACACCTAGACTTAGTAATAACCTTCATAACAAAGGAAGGCACCTGGCTATTCACACCTAGACTTTGTAATTACCTTCATAACAAACGAAGGCACCTGGCTATTCACACCTAGACTTAGTAATAACCTTCATAACAAAGGAAGGCACCTGGCTATTCACACCTAGACTTAGTAATAACCTTCATAACAAAGGAAGGCACCTGGCTATTCACACCTAGACTTTGTAATTACCTTCATAACAAACGAAGGCACCTGGCTATTCACACCTAGACTTAGTAATAACCTTCATAACAAAGGAAGGCACTTGGCTATTCACACCTAGACTTAGTAATAACCTTCATAACAAAGAAAGGCACTTGGCTATTCACACCTAGACTTTGTAATTACCTTCATAACAAACGAAGGCACCTGGCTATTCACACCTAGACTTTGTAATAACCTTCATAACAAAGGAAGGCACTTGGCTATTCACACCTAGACTTTGTAATTACCTTCATAACAAACGAAGGCACCTGGCTATTCACACCTAGACTTAGTAATAACCTTCATAACAAAGGAAGGCACCTGGCTATTCACACCTTGACCTAGTAATAACCTTCATAACAAAGGAAGGCACCTGGCTATTCACACCTAGACTTTGTAATTACCTTCATAACAAACGAAGGCACCTGGCTATTCACACCTAGACTTAGTAATAACCTTCATAACAAAGGAAGGCACTTGGCTATTCACACCTAGACTTTGTAATTACCTTCATAACAAACGAAGGCACCTGGCTATTCACACCTAGACTTTGTAATAACCTTCATAACAAAGGAAGGCACTTGGCTATTCACACCTAGACTTTGTAATTACCTTCATAACAAACGAAGGCACCTGGCTATTCACACCTAGACTTAGTAATAACCTTCATAACAAAGGAAGGCACCTGGCTATTCACACCTTGACCTAGTAATAACCTTCATAACAAAGGAAGGCTCCTGGCTATTCACACCTCGACTTAGTAATAACCTTCATAACAAAGGAAGGCACTTGGCTATTCACACCTAGACTTTGTAATAACCTTCATAACAAAGGAAGGCACCTGGCTATTCACACCTAGACTTTGTAATTACCTTCATAACAAAGAAAGGCACCTGGCTATTCACACCTAGACTTTGTAATTACCTTCATAACAAAGGAAGGCACCTGGCTATTCACACCTAGACTTTGTAATTACCTTCATAACAAAGAAAGGCACCTGGCTATTCACACCTAGACTTTGTAATAACCTTCATAACAAAGGAAGGCACCTGGCTATCCACACCTAGACTTTGTAATAACCTTCATAACAAAGGAAGGCACCTGGCTATCCACACCTAGACTTTGTAATTACCTTCATAACAAAGGAAGGCACCTGGCTATCCACACCTAGACTTTGTAATAACCTTCATAACAAAGGAAGGCACCTGGCTATCCACACCTAGACTTTGTAATAACCTTCATAGCAAAGAAAGGCACCTGGCTATTCACACCTAGACTTTGTAATTACCTTCATAACAAAGGAAGGCACCTGGCTATTCACACCTAGACTTTGTAATAACCTTCATAACAAAGGAAGGCACTTGGCTATTCACACCTAGACTTTGTAATTACCTTCATAGCAAAGAAAGGCACCTGGCTATTCACACCTAGACTTTGTAATAACCTTCATAACAAAGGAAGGCACTTGGCTATTCACACCTAGACTTTGTAATTACCTTCATAGCAAAGAAAGGCACTTGGCTATTCACACCTAGACTTTGTACTAACCTTCATAACAAAGGAAGGCACCTGGCTATCCACACCTAGACTTTGTAATAACCTTCATAACAAAGGAAGGCACCTGGCTATCCACACCTAGACTTTGTAATAACCTTCATAGCAAAGGAAGGCACCTGGCTATCCACACCTAGACTTTGTAATAACCTTCATAGCAAAGAAAGGCACCTGGCTATTCACACCTAGACTTTGTACTAACCTTCATAACAAAGGAAGGCACCTGGCTATCCACACCTAGACTTTGTAATAACCTTCATAGCAAAGAAAGGCACCTGGCTATTCACACCTAGACTTTGTACTAACCTTCATAACAAAGGAAGGCACCCGGCTATTCACACCTAGACTTTGTAGAAACCATTTAGATGCAACTTACCTTTCCATCGCCATCAACCTGATAGGGAACATTGGGCGTCACAACGATAGCTGAAAAAACTGGACTATTGTTTCTGGCTAGAGAGTTTACCAAAGCAAACTCTACCAGAGCAGAAAATAAAAAGAACATACAGACAGTCATCCACACATCCATGGCCTTCACATAGGACACCTAAAATAGAGGGGCATATATTTATATTTTGATTATAATTAAGTATAGACTCACACAGCATAAAAATGATCATAAGGAAAGATAACAGTCAATAATTAAATATTCAATTTTAGAAATAATAAATATAACGTAGAACTGTTGTCTGAAAAAATAATATTTTAGCATTAGCGTATTTGACAGGGGAGTGATAATTATCTTTGTTGAGTGCGCAAACTATAACTCTTATATATTTGTGTTTTGATGACGTTCACCTTAGGTAAGGCAGCGGAGGCGGCCGTAGACATCTGAGTAGACATTGTAAGGACGGTGAGCACACCGAGAGAAACTCTCCCCGGCACCGCCAGGGGGTCGAGCCAAAACGAGGTCCACGACAACATCACTATCAACGTGCTTGGGATATAGAGCTGCGTTATGTAGTAACCATAGTGACGCTTAAAGGAAAACGTGGCCTTCAAGCAAGGGTATTGACCTGAAATAGTAAAATGCTATGACAAATGCTATGAGGTAATCATTATTCTTCATGTTACCGTAAAAATAATATGCATATGTTTGTTGCATATGCACAAAGAGAAAACCAGGTCGGTGAGCAATCAACCATTTTATTTCATTGTATCTAAACCAGCCACAAATTAGGAATACAACCTGCCCTTCCTCAATGTTTTTCTCTAAATGTATTATTTCGAAAGAAAATGGTAGGGTCCCTTGTGAAGATGAAATGTTGAAGCTTGTTTAAGCTTACATTTTGATTAATGCAAACAAAATCAATGTAATGTTTTAAAAATATACGATCATTTTGCAAAGAAAAACAATTGTTGTTTTCATTTGAAAAAAGGTCATTGAATCATCATTATCATCATCATCATCATCATCATCATCATCATCATCATCATCATCATCATTATTAAATGAATGAGGATCAATCGATGATGAAGGAATAATTTGATGAAGAATCTAATGTAAAATTTATTCTTAAATTTTCTAAATACACAAGATTAAAATACATCCAAAATTGTCTTCCAGAAGTTATTGTTGCAATTTTTCCCAAGTGGAAAACTCAGCCATATGGGAGATACAAGCCCGGCCAGATACAAGCCCGGCTTTTATATGTGAATAATTAAGGATAATGTCATTATCTTCAGAACTAATCGAATGCATTTGAATTCAATGACTCTACCAGAAACATATTTCACCTATAATATATTGTATGGACATGAACATAAAATGAATAGAATTATATACCAACCGAAACATAATATTCAAATGGAAATGCCCTAGGTTATATCTAAATCTCATATTGATTTTTAGGTTTGCAATTAGTATTTATTGATTTCGCTTTTTGCAAATATGCCTTCCATTAATATTTATCAGCAATTATGAGCAGCAATTGAATGACATTATGTGATGAGAAATTATTGGCTATGGATTAAAGAATTAGAGTTTAAGCTTATGTATCTGGGGTTGCTTATGTATCTGGGGTTGCTTATGTATCTGGGGTTGCTTATGTATCTGGGGTTGCTTATGTATCTGGGGTTGCTTATGTATCTGGGGTTGCTTATGTATCTGGGGTTGCTTATGTATCTGGAGTTGCTTATGTATCCCGGGTTGCTTATGTATCCCGGGTTGCTTATGTATCCCGGGTTGCTTATGTATCCCGGGTTGCATATGTATCCCGGGTTGCTTATGTATCTGGGGTTGCTTATATATCTGGGGTTGCTTATGTATCTGGGGTTGCTTATATATCTGGGGTTGCTTATGTATCTGGGGTTGCTTATGTATCTGGGGTTGCTTATGTATCCCGGGTTGCATATGTATCCCGGGTTGCTTATGTATCCCGGGTTGCTTATGTATCCCGGGTTGCTTATGTATCTGGGGTTGCTTATGTATCTGGGGTTGATTATGTATCCAGGGTTGCTTATGTGCCCAGTGTCGCTTGTGTATCTGGGGTTGCTTATGTATCTGGGGTTGCTTATGTATCCCGGGTTGCTTCTGTATCCCGGGTTGCTTATGTATCCCGGGTTGCTTATGTATCTGGGGTTGCTTATGTATCTGGGGTTGATTATGTATCCAGGGTTGCTTATGTGCCCAGTGTCGCTTGTGTATCTGGGGTTGCTTATGTATCTGGGGTTGCTTATGTATCCAGTGTTGCTTATGTATCTGGGGTTGCTTATATATCTGGGGTTGCTTATGTATCTGGGGTTGCTTATATATCTGGGGTTGTTTATGTATCTGGGGTTGCTTATGTATCCAGTGTTGCTTATGTATCCAGGGTTGCTTATGTATCCAGGGTTGCTTATGTATCTGGGGTAGTTTATGTATCACGGGTTGCTTATGTATCCAGGATTTCTTATGTATCTGGGGTTGCTTATGTATCCAGGGTTGCTTATGTATCCAGGGTTGCTTAAGTATCCAGGGATGCTTATGTATTATAGCATCATAAGCTTCTAAAGGACATTTGTCCCTTTCAAGGCACAAATATGACGTGTCAGGCCAATACAGAAAGCCATGGGAATAGCATGACTCGTAATCTCTCATTGGGAAGGGGAATAAATGAAGCATGTGTCTGAAGAGCAAGATTATGGTTGTGACAAATGCTTCATTACTCTAATGCACTTGATGCGTAAGACTATTTACCACATCTCGCTCTGGTAGTCATCAACAGACAGATAATGTCTGATGTGTTTGTCTTAATCTGCAGTCAATGAAAATCATGACTCAATTGACCTTTCAGAAAAATGGCCAATTGGTATCGTAACATGGAAAATGGTTGTGAAATGCATTTATAAATATTTGGTTCGACATATCAAACTGGTTTTTACCCTTGTCACATCAAACTGTGAGTGTAACCTAGTGAAAGATTGTTGAGAAACTAGGAGGCTATTTCTGGAAGGGACTGTACAATACAGATAGACATTTGCCTAATGGATAGCAACGAAACATACTCCATACCATTTATAAATGTTTGTGTACAGGATAATACGGAGGTATCGACCAGCTTAAAGCTGGGCATGATGACATTGTCTGATATTACCAAAGAGGTATTCTTGATCCAGTCCATTGTTATTTCGGCGGTGCTGTAACGATCTACAGAGACAACATAACATACATGCATTAACAATTTAACAACAGTTATGCTTAGTCAGTGGGTATTTGATAGCCATGCTCAGAAGGGGGTAGATTAGCAACGCAAAATATATACATTGTAATTCACATTCATCGATTCTCAATGACAAGTTTATATATCCGGTATCTATGTTATAGATTCTCTGGTATGTTCATCAGTGCCAAACTATATATCATATATTTGCCACTACTTTGAATAAAAAATAATAACCGAAATTAACAATGATATGTAATTAATTCACCCTTATATACTTTTAAATGTGAAATAGTGAAAAATATATTTCTGTCATTTATTCGGGGGTGATGTATTTTAGAAAACATTCTTTCAATTCAAACATGTGTGAGAGATTTGGTTATGCCTGCCTCATATTGTTTCCAGGTGTATTTCACAAATATTTAACCAAAGCCCATCGATTAAGTCTCGTGTCATGGCTAGCGTGACATGTATGCTATTATTGCCATAGACATATACTTACACGTTTATTTGCACAGCTAGGTCCTCTGTATATCTACGTGCAAAAGATTAATCAGTGCCGTATTACATTCCATATATTTGGAGTAAAAGTTTTTAATATTTTGATGATTCTGGTGTAGATAAGGGACCTTTTGTGTCGGCGACCGGTTAGGTCTTCTGACAAATTCAAAATATAGTTTTCCGACCTCTCAGTTCACAATTTAAAGCCATTTTTTAGAGTTTTTGAAAGACCAGGTTATGTCACAAGTTATCTTGCAATCTTAGAATGTATTCTCTACATAGCACCCGGTTATCTATATGTGCATGCATAAACAATATTCCTCAGATGTAATAATATTTGCACCAGGTAAGAAACCTATCATTGAGAATCAGTGAATAATAAAACCCGTTTATATTGTGATCAAGACATGCTTAACCAACTTATTGAGAGCGATGAATACAACATGAACACCGTGTATTATGTTCTACATACAGCTCATTATGATGAATTCACATTCCTGCTGATCAAAAGGAAACTTCAGTAAGGTAGCAGAACACCACAACTTCAATGTCAACCTGAAATAGGTTACTGTCAAGTAATTTGCCTTGCTTTAATCCTTTTCTTAACAATATACATAAAATTCCAATTTCATTTAAATAAATAATGAGGGTTTCATTAACGTACCTTTGACTGTAGAATATACTGCCGTCAGGGTAGACTTTGAATTCTTTATTAGCCACCGTTATCATATGGGATCTCTCTTCTTTAGAGTTGTCAAAATATAAATCTGGCACCCATATATTAGAGTAATAACCTTCAGCAAGGTTAATGAACGACACTTCCGGATCCGTTATGACGTCACTGAACTGAAGACGAAAGTCTCTCCACTTTTGTCTCAGATAAATGGTGATAGTGTAATCCTAAATGAATGTAAATCAAATTAAGTCTTTTAAATGTTTATATTATTGTGGATGATCAGACTCTTAACATTAGACAAAATATGTTTGTTTTTCTTTTTAATAGAATGAATGTTTTCAGGCATGACCTTTCTTATACAACAATTAAAACATAATTTATTTGTTTTCCTGGTACTAGCTACAAAAGAACAAATCAAAAATCAAAAATTCATTTGAAAGACACAATTCGTTAAATGTCATACGATCAATATATTTACCATATTCATTTCGTCCAGTTCCCCAATGGCGGCGACAAATACTCCAACTTGGATATTAACGGCATTCTTACCTATGGTAATATAAGATTTATATTAATTCTACTTTTTAACTTCCTCTTCTTCAATAATTAGGCAATCATTCTGATTAATTAAATATTTAAAAGACAAAAACACTGGCATTATATGACACAAAACAATTTTTGCTTGCAGTATAGCGTGTTAATCGTGCACAATATCTGCCAAATATATTTGGTAAAATTGTAAATGACATTTCTTGCACCTTAAAAGACAATGCAAATGCAAAGCACATTCAGAGGTAAACATCGGGGAAATGCCATTGCACTAAATATAAATAGAATAACATGTTTATGTCAAATAAGTAATATCTAAAGAAGATCTGATAGAAGATCTTTATTTGTCCAGTTCACATTGATACCACGAAAACGTCACGAAAAGAAATGACAATGCAAAAATGAATGTATCCATATTTGTTTAGACATGAAATAGAGTGATATACAAATGTTCAATATCAGAATTACTGTGGACATTACCTTCGGTATGAAACATATTAACACTTAGCTCAATCAACTGATATGTTGTTATGTATGTCGCTAATGGCATGAGACCAAATTATAAAGCCACCTTCCCTTCAGCAAATGCTATCTCACAGTTTGAATCAATAACACTTGCTATGTCATGGTACAAATGAAAATGTTCTTAATTAGATTTGTTGTCTGCTTTGTGGTGAAAGACTGACTCATTGACCTGTGAATGCCAACATCTATACAACTTAAAGCATTCATGAAATGATGTTTTCAAGCACTTTTTCTTGGCATGATACAAATGTTTATACCCCAAAATTTGTGATCAAATATTATTACCCATCATATTTCCCCTACATAAATTTCTGTGTCACTTGAAAGTGGAAGAATCTTCTGCCAAAAATCCAAATTATCCACTGATCACTTTGTCAACAAACGTTGTTTAGCTGACCAGTGATCTAGTGCAAACACCTGCTTAGTTTTGCTAATACATGGGCACCTTCAGATTGGGACAATGGAGTGTTTTGGCTTACAGAGGTCTGCTTTTCCATTAAAGTTTGTCCATTGGTGCAGGCCTAACAGGCCCCGGGCCATGGCGCAGTTGGTTAGAGCGCCAGATTATTAGCACAAGTTCCACTGTGGTGATCCAAAGGTCGTGGGTTCGATCCCCGGCCATGCCGAGATTGAACTCATGCCTCAATTTCCCATATGAGCTGAGGCCCATACCTAAAGGGTTAACCCGTTGTCCTTGAAAATCTGTGACCGGGTGGGTTGTCATGTCAAGGACCTGCGATGTGACAATTCAGTGAGGCAGCACTACATCTGCTACAAGTATGTCTCATCACGAAATGACTGGAATAATGTTGAAAGTGATATAAAACCCCAAACAAACAAACAAAAAACAGGCCTAACACCCTGACAGACCACAAAACAGGTCACATGCTTGTATACATGTGACAATTTTGTTTGATTTTAGTGAGATAGCTTGTTTGTATCACAGTTTCGCTGCCACATATCATTTAAGCATACCCCAAACCTCTGAAAATATTGCCTGTGACCTTCGTGATTTCAAGATTGTTTTAAGCCTTAACTCTCTCCATACACTGCCCTTAATCGCTATTTGCTCAACATTAATGTATTAATGTTTCCCTGAGTACTTAGAAGCTTAGTCGCTTGAACTATCACCATATAATGATTCTGTCATTATTCGATTTGGATTATGTTTAAAATGTGCTATTTGGTTCATTCACATCCAACAGACAATGAGACAAGCAATCTATTTCATTACAATTATCCAGCGCATGCGCAGTTGATTAAGCAAGTATGTTAATTTCTCAATGTGGGGAAGCGAGAAAAGTTCCTCTTTTCTTAAGCATAAACACAGATCATAGGCCCGATGCATGTTTATATTCAGGTCATGCCGATCATCAGTTTCAATTATTGTATTAGGAAAAGATATTGAACATGTAGGATCGCCATTTCTTGTTTTTGTTTATGTTTTTTAATGAATATCCAGGTAAATATTCAACATTTTGATTTCATTCAATGGGAATAAAGGTACACATTCGATTCGGGTAAAAAGATAGTGACGATGCCATGGACGAAGTCAAAGTTTGAATCAAGAGTTTCCAGACTGATTTTAGCTAAGTTAACTTTATCTTGTGGCATATACACGTGACCCACACGGGGACCCACACCAATGTAGGAGGAGGACGCTTCAATGACTACTTTAGGAAACAAAGGCAAATTGAATGTCCGGTAAGAAAAGTGAATAAAGCAGGTTAAAATATCAGAGAGTCATAGTCCTATAAAAAAATGCGTTCAATTTCCCGAATACAGTATATATACATAACACTAATGGTGGGCATGGTCTGATATGAAAGTGGAATATAAACATGCATGGTGTCTGTGCACAGACTGATGTGGAGAAAACTCTCATTCTAAAAACTATAACATGCAAGTATTTTCATTTGATGCCCAGGTGCAAGAAATGTGAAAAAAGTACTTATTATGGAAAATCAATACGGAATCAGCTTAATGAATAATTTCTAAAACTCTGGCATATGAATTTATATCAGTTCCTTAGATAATTGAGACTCCCTTTTGGCTAATATTCAAAAAAGTTTTTTTTTAAATATTCTTACTTGTTGAAAACGTGATCATGTCACTGAGATATTTGAAGACTGGCATTGGCTTCCAAGTTTTTAAAATAACATTTTACCTGTAATGCTTGATACAGGACAGCACCTAAATTCCTAACCTCCTTATGAGAAGAAAAATGATAGATCATTAAAGACCAATAGAATGTTCACCCCAAAATCTACTATGAATATATTTTGGAAATTAAAGTATCACAATCTTTAAAAACATATTTTTTTTCAAATCACAGTACGTGTTTTTCCCTTAAGCCAACATACCTGACAAAAAGAGGAAAGTCTCAGTTAAGGGTACCATAGGTAGAGATTAAAAATATGAGCTGGCGTCCTGCTGGGAACACTTGCTTACTGAGATTAGTACTCAGATTAGTGGGGTGTGTAGTCACTTTCACATGTCAAAAATAGTGGGCAAATCACTGTACACACATCTGAGCATTATTACTACACATGTTTCTTATTCAAATTGTGGTTTTATTTGACAATTAAAATAATGATTGTAATATTTGAATTTATTTCAAATATAGAAATTCTAATTCTATATTGTTAGTAGTGTTTAAACAACTGTGAAACTAGAGAACTATTTTAGAGGTATCGGTACCATTTCCAAGAGGTGATCTTTGCACATATGAGTACATGCATTGCTGGCTGATCTCACTGGACAACAGAGAAATGCGCATACACCTTGGGAACTATTGCATCGCACTGGATTTATTCAGAGATGCTCAAGGTTGGCCTCTTGATCAACTTACTCGAAGTTTAAAGTCTATGATAAATTCTTGAAATTGAATCCATGTTATAATTTGTTTTTTTCTAAACTGAAATAAAATTGGAATATGAAGGTTTCATATTTGATTTCTGCCTATAATTACTATTTTTTATATTTTCTATGGTGGCAAAAAACATATTCAATTCTATATGTTCTGACATGCATATTGCTCAAATATTACCCCAGTATGAAGATTTTATATTTGTTCACTATATAAAGTCAGTATTATTCATATTGTCTATGTTTGCAAAATAAAATAATAAAAATTATATTCTTCTGATATGCAAATTGCTCAATAAGAACTCCAATATAAAGATTTCATTTTTTGGGGGGTATCAAATCATTTCTATTATTTTTTCTGCATTTGCAATAGACAAATCAATTTATGTTTCCTGAAGTACATATCACTCAAACAGAACCCCAATATTAAGATTTCACCTTCAGCATGAAAATAATACTTTTCCCAACCAGGATTGGAACCCTGGACCTTTAGCATAGAAGACAGACATCTTAACCACTGGGCCATGTATCACCCTGTGTCAGTACTGTAGAAAACTTGTATGAAAATTGAAATTGTTCCATTTCTTTGCTAATAAAGACATTTTATTTTATTTTTTTGTATTTTCTCCATTTGCCCCCCCCCCCCAAAAAACAAAAGAAAAAACAAAAGAAAAAACAAAAGAAAAAACAAAAGAAAAAACAAAAGAAAAAACAAAAGAAAAAACAAAAGAAAAAACAAAAGAAAAAACAAAAGAAAAAACAAAAGAAAAAACAAAAGAAAAAACAAAAGAAAAAACAAAAGAAAAAACAAAAGAAAAAACAAAAGAAAAAACAAAAGAAAAAACAAAAGAAAAAACAAAAGAAAAAACAAAAGAAAAACAAAAGAAAAAACAAAAGAAAAAACAAAAGAAAAAACAAAAGAAAAAACAAAAGAAAAAACAAAAGAAAAAACAAAAGAAAAAACAAAAGAAAAAACAAAAGAAAAAACAAAAGAAAAAACACATTTTATGTGTTCTGACTTTCATTCTGCTCTAAAAAGACCCCAACATGAAGATTTCACCTTTGAAGATTTCATCTTTGTTTATTGTATCGTCATTATTTTTTATAATTTCTATCAAAATAAAAAATGTTTCAATTCTATTTGTCCTGATGTGCATGTTGCGAAAATAAAACTTCAAAATGAAGATTTCAGTTTCAGCATGAATAAAAAAAATATATATTGTTCCCGGTGGGAATCGAACCCCAGACCTTTAGCATGGGAGACAGATGTCTTACCCACTGAGCCATGTTGATTAGTATGATTTGACCTTCTCACTGGTAAATCACACAAATAGTCAACATCTTTATCACTTGATCAAGTTATCTTTATAAAGGGATATTCCGTTATTTCATACAACAGCCTAAACTAAATTTATAGAGTAAAATTTTCCAAAAATATGTTTGTCTAAGATGATATCAATAGTAATGCAAATCGATAAAAAGAAACAGATATCTATAATAATAATAATAAGATTAATAATAATAAAATTTCTATAGCGCTTATACCAGACAAGTCTGTTCATAGCGCTGGATATAACTCATCTCTCATTTAAATCTAAACATTTTCTAGTTGATTCTCTGTAGGTAGGTATATAAGGTTAGCATGTAATGATTTATATTGAATATGAGGTGTGTCATATAATGTCCATACACATTTTATATATTTAACTCAAACACATAAAACAGAGAATTGAAATTAGCCAAAGAAAATCAGTTAGTGGAGTGGTGCACATTTTTCTGGAGAAGTCATATGGAAAGTAGTCCGGTAGGATGTTAATTTCATAGGGAGTTAATGTGTTAATATGTACTCAATGAGTTCACTCATAACAGAAATCAAGATGGCCGAATGTTGTTTGAGAAAGTGCTTGATTTCTCTTAAGGGGAGTACATGTCATGTCAAACGCGAAAGCACCATCAATCAACTACCGGTTACCATATGCTTTTTTCCAGAAGAAACTACATTCTGGAATTGTACAAGAGAAATTGTAATGTGCAAATACACATTGAGGGATTGATTAGGATTGATTAAATGTTTGCATTGCTTTTCCAAACTTTTAAAAACTACTATTTACTGTGTCTTGTTAATCACCATAATATGACATTCAAATCTTGGGTTTAAATTCCGGCATAAAATATGCCATTTTCTGGAGTGTCGAAGCAAATAGCTTGTTGACATAATTCAAATTATGAATGTAGACCAAAACCAAATGTTCAGTGAATTTCACCTATCAATTCTATGCAGACAAAGCCTATTGATACAAAATGGTAGATGTGGTTTGGAACGGTTTGGAATGATAATGATAAAACTGATACAAGCTCAATATAAATATTCTAAAGTATCGCTTGGGTAGGTTTGGAACGGACACAAGCAAATGAGGCATTCTAGTAATATTAATATTGTTCACAACCAAATTCAATCTATATTTTGTGTCTACATTTAAAATATAAAATCATACTGACACTTTATAATTAGTTTTAAGTTTTATTTACTTAGAATGGTGAGGATCAATCTTTTGGTGTAAGTTTTATTCAATGGAGGCAAAATAATTATTTGAAAAGCTTTGTTGCTTGCAAAGCTATATATCATCTTTTTAACTGTCCCCTCATGAACGTTTATATTAGTACAGTTTATTATGATTATGACCAGCCACCCCACCTGCAAATGTGATATTGCCCATGTCCAATATCTGACCTATGGGGTAACAAGGCGCAATAACAACAGCTAGCCCACATGGCGCCACATACATTCCACGTGCAGGGTGATAAAAACATAAACATCACACTTCCAAGAACCTTTAGTTGTTTGTCAATAATTGTAAGGCCATTTCACCATTAAAACCTTTAAATTTACATGTATATATACCTGTTTGTTTTGATTGAGAGGGATGGTTTTCAGCTAAACAGAGGTTGTCAGTAGAGAATCAACTACCTGTATTCGCTTTGTAAGCGCTTTGAGCAGACCTGGCCTGATATATAAATCGTTATTATTATTATTCAGTAGAGAGAGGAATGAGGCTCTGTGATTGTTGCCATATACCTTAATGTATTATGCATCAAACCAATCTATATATTCCCTCTTCACCTTTTAATTTGATATTATGATATCAATGGGTATTACAGAACTCATCAACCTGGCTGAGGAAATATTTCTATTGATTGGTTTGATCATGGATTCCCCAACTCATTTCAGTGTAAAATCCATCACATAAAAACTGATGATTTTCATATGGTGTGATTCTAAGGTATATACTCTATAATCTACAATATTGGTAAGTAATATAATTACCATATACTGGTGTAATTCTGTAATCAAATCCTTTGCTATCCATATGCTTTATAAACTGTTCCAGTGTGTTCTGGATGTTTTGGATGTCATTGGATGTTTCATTTGTTATACTTAAACCCTCTTCGCTGAAATAGAAGTAAGTATTAAGTCTATTATTGCAGCAGATATGAATACAACAACTATAATGATCAAAATAAGAATATTCCTAAAACATTACCTGAGACATTGGAATATAATCCACATTGCCACAGCTCTGTATATCTCCATATTTGAAAATCTCAAGATTTACATAAGACCATTCACTCATAGTACCTCAGTCTCAACTTCATCGCGATATCTATCCGTCTCTCAAACACAAATATATGAATATGAATATATTTAAATATGAATATATATTTATGTGTGTGTCTGTGTGTGTGTGCATGTATGTGTGTGTATCAATATGTCATTTGGAATGGGTATAGTCGCTTGGTAAGACCGTGACTGCCTTGATGAGTATGTGTTCAGTCTGAGGCCTTATTTGACTTCACATAAGAGTGATGGTAACTTGCTTGATCAATGAATCTGCCTGGGAATACAACTTAAAGCTCCTACTAAATTGATGATTATCGACATCCTGGTATCACTATGGAAACCATATAATTTTCTTTCAATGTCACTGAGTACTGAAGTTTGCAGCATATTTTTTTTAATAAATAGGCAAAATATCAGTACAGTATTAAAAGATGTCAATGATAAAAATATCATGATATATCTGAAACAAAGGTATAGCTTGTATATAAAAGAAACACTAATCTAAAAGACCCGTATGCTATAATAGGTGGATTAGGTACATCTCGCGGTATCATGGTACTGTTCTATGAGATCTAAAATATATTATATATCATTTTTAGCTCTACTGCCTTTCTCAGCATAGTTTATGCAGATAAGATTTACGTCACTCTGTTTGGCCGTTGTCAGGATTGTCAGGAGTTTCTTTCTGTTTCCATACGGCTCAGATTTTTGTGATGTGGAGGTGATGAAGTTTGGTATATCATTTTCATCATATTTTCTGCTCTTTATCTGCAAAACTAAGTAAATACAGAAAATGTCATTTATGAAGCCATATGCAGGCAATTCCACAAAGAAAGTACACACAAAATACAAACCCGCAATGTTCAGTACCACATAAAAAATGTATATGAAAAAAGAAAATGATAAAGGACAAGCATTGAGAAATATTGAAGGTTCTATCTTTTTATATTATTGAAATATTATTCATTTTTTCAGCAAGAATAGTTGGGGCAAATATTTATATCTCTTTTCATAAGGATGACTATTAAAATTAGAATAATTGTCACAAGTTAGAGCAGAGTAATACATTCACTGATGTGGGTAACCAGGTTAATTTTACCTGTATCCTTAGCATATAATGTATTTATTGCGTTGGTTTAACATAACTGCACATTGTCTTGTTAGAAATAATGTGTATTTCCTATGATGTGATATCTATGTATGATAAATATGTGTGGTTTGTCTTTGATCAGATGTAGCTTTGTTAACGTCATTTGATATGGCATAATTGAGAATTGTTTCTGCCTGAATTACTCTGAAAATGTGATTAATACAAACACAGCAAAGTATATAAGTAAATCCCTTGTGTAAACTGCGTGCTATCTTGCGGAAACTATGTGTTTGTATCTTGCCAATATTGCTAATACCATTGTCCATTAATAAACCAATATTCTTTATGCATTTGCTATCAGAACACCATGAGTAAACCTGTGGAACGCGTGACAAAAATATGTATCTTTTCACTCAGCAGTGAAAAAAGGTGAGGATTCTCATGATTTTATAAATTGATGGACGACGATCACAGTACCCGACATTCAGCATTTGAAAATTGATAAAGTAAAACAGTAAATTATCTGGCGTGAATGTTTTGGATATATGTGCAAAAATGCTATTTCATAACACACTAATCCGTAAATCCAAAACACTATGCGAGAATTTACAGGCAGTCATGTTGAACACCATTGTGACCAAGTGACCTGTTGTTCCCCCTTTTACTTCACTATCTTTCTACATCAATAAATATTATGAATATTTCCATCTGCTTATTAAAACCAACACGATTGTATAAGATTGTATGCTATTGCATTCAATATATGTCCATATATTATGTCACTTAATTCACAGTGATTTCCTGTTCGTGTTTGCATTAAGTACTGCCCTATTGGATATGTGATATTCAAAGGTAAACAATGACTTATGGTCGGTACAGTCAGTTAGAATCATCACAATCATCAAACGTGATATTCATGAAAAGGGCTCACTTATTAATGAATGTTTATGTTTATTTATTCATCAAGCTTTGGAAATTATAAAATAACATCTCATATTGGCTTCACATATAGCAGAATAGGAGAAGATTGATGAAAAAACAACAACCAGACTTGTTTCGACTAATTTAGTCAAATCAGTGGGGTGTTGTTAATGTTCATTTTTTTCTAGTTTATAGATATTTTTTGTCCACGTGGAAAAGGGAATGGAGATGCTGTCCACCATGGCCTCTAATCATTAGTTTAATGTTATTCACACCTCACCAGTTTTATCTGACCTAAATAAATTATCCCAAACCTTGCATTCGTCCCTTAGTTAAGTTATTCACACCTCGTAACATTATTTCTGACCTCTTTAAGATTTCATCTACCTTAACTAATCCTCAATTAATCCCATTTTTATGTACAACTTTTATAATTTCTCAAAATTTAAGCCTTGATTCAAAATATTAACCAAACTTTATCTAAAACAATTTCAAGCTCACAACAATTTCTGGTGCACACACAGACATCTATATTTGAATTTGAGTAACTCTCAGCTAAATTGTTATTCACACCTCTTAATCATTCTCTGATCCGACTACCTCAAACCACCTATTTGTCTCTAATAATTAGTTTAAATGTTATTCATACCTCATCAGTTTTATTTGACTTAAATAAATTATCCCAAACCTTGCATTTGTCCCTTAGTTAACAGTTATTCACACCTCGTAACATTATGACCTTCTTAAGACTTCATCTACCTTACCTAATCCTCTTAGCCTCAATTAATCCCAGTTTCATGTAAAACTTCAAATATGATTACTCATTTACTCCAATTGATAACCATTAATTGTACACCAATTTTAATTACATTTCCTCGATTCAAGCCCATTTTCACCTTAATTTCCATTTAATACATTAATCCCATATACATTTATTCAGTAAATTTCATTCAACTATTTCTATCTTGCAACCACAATTAATTCCATCCTATCTTTAGGGCTCTTTTTTCAATTTATCTAACCTAACCTAACTTTACTCAATCTTTTGACCCAGTAAACGACTAAGGTCCATCTCTTGGTGGGAAGATATCAGCTACCTTCTGAACTGGGGGTGGGGGTGGATATTGCGAAGTAATTTGCCTTCTCCCTTCTTTACCCTTCCCGAACGACAATATTGTATGTAATTCTATTCCTTTATATACTGATCGAAATTGTACCAGTGAGCATGCGCAAGGCTTGTCGCGTTACGCTATTCAATTTCAAAAGAAATTTGTACACCAATCACATTACCGTCAGTTTCACTCCACGAAAACGATATTTAGCCATTCCAAGCCGGCAACATTTTGGTCGTTTGCATCCCATAAATGATTTTCTCAGATTTGTCTCCCAACACTAGAAATTGGACATGAAATGAAATGGGTACTACTACATTTTCTATTGTAGTGGGGTCATGGTGTCACTTTCACCCAGCATAAATTGCACCAAAAATAGAACACATTCTCCAATTTATATACATACTGAACAAATAATTTCAGCATCTTCCTCTTAAAGCGCTGATACCAGACATGGTCTGTTCATAGCGTTGATTTACTTGTTAGCTTGTTAATAAACTATATCTTGAAATTGACAGATTTTATTTCATTTTATTTGGAGCATTACAGATTTTTCTATGCAGTATATTATGTTCTATCAACAGCATCTTCCACTTTCACAAAAAGATTCGCCTGAAGACAGTTGGTGATAGGTCCTTCTTGGCTATCGCCCCTAGGATGTGGAATGCCCTCCATACTGACATCAGAAATAGTCCCTCCGTCAGTACTTTTAGACTGAAGACTCACTAGAAGACTCACTAGAAGGAGCTTTCTGGACATAGCGCTATGAACACACAGTAATCATGTTATATGCCTATGTCTGTCATTTCTACTGATGTACAAAATCTTTATATCACACACCATATCAAATATCATATTTCTCAAAATCCAATGGAATTGAATGGGTTCCAAATGTTAAGGTTCCACGCTACAGTAGAGTTCTATGGTCAAATGACACATTGGACCCTGTAATACTCCGCATACAAATGAAATTTGTAGACAACATTGATTATTGCCTGTAAATGATCTCCCTTATTAGATTAGGACTTACATCTCAGTAGGTCCTTTCAGAAACGCCTCATTAATAAAAGCATACCTGTTCATACACTATTCTGAAAAGCGCTTTGAATAGACAATTAGAATTGTTCTCATAATAACCTTATTGTTTATCACTTTACAAGGTGTTTTGTGTTATGTACAGTGTATAATTAAATTTAGTTTCTAATGACTAGGATATTTTTTTGTATGTTTGTTTCTTGGTGATCATGCCTCACGGATTTGCCCTTTGTCTTTGTAAATCTGTGATTAAATGGGTCGTCATGTTTATGCGGCATGACTATTCAGTGGGGCAGCAAGTAAATATCATCTCAATACATGATTTACTATAAGTAAATAATCTGGTTGGTTGATGAATCATTTGGTTTAAACTATGAAAGTGGAGTACTCAATCAAGGTTCAGTATTTGTTAAATCCAAATTCAATAATGGAAATTATGGCATTCATGTCAATAATGAAGAGAAATCCATCAAGCTCTACGATAGCCTCATCAAGAATATTATAGAGTTCAGAAAAAAAAACAATGTCACAACCTCTTACATTGCAGGAGTAAAATAGAAGTGCTGTTATTGGGTCTGTCTTTAATTCAATATAAATGATCTTTTAGCATAAGGTCTTCTCAGATGAAACATTTTTTTGATCATTTTGATCATTTAAACATCATGTCTAATCTGTTGTTTTACCCTGCACTTTGGAGATGTTTTCAATCCAGGTTTCAAATCTTTCAAAAATTTCATATTCAAAAAATGAAATGTGATTTGTAACAAGCTCAAAATGTTAATATTTGACTCAGGTTTGAGAGGTACCGAATCTTTGTTGTTAAACTCATGACATTGGCATGGCCTACTTGAACTCAGATGATATAATCTCCTCTAGTTGTCACACAAATTAGACAACACAATGGCTGCACCGTAATGATCTAATGATAGGGCAAGAATACAATTCAGTCTTATGGCAGTTGAGTACATTTCTAATCAGACTACATCATGCCCTATAAGTGTCGTTTACCCCTCAAAAGATGGCACCTGACTTAATGGTTCAGTGCAGCTTATCAGCACCAGTTCCTCTGTTGTGAACCAAAGGTCGTGAGTTCAATCCCCGGCCATGCCGAGATTGTAAATCTGTAGCCGGGTGGATTGCCATGTCAAGGATCTGCGACATGACAATTCAGCGAGGCAGCACTATATCTGCTTCAAGTAGGTCTCATCACGAAATGACTAAAATAATGTTGAAAGTGGTGTAAAACCACAAACAAACACAAACAAACATAATGGTTCCGTGGATTTTGAAAATATGACAACACTACTATTATAGGGAGAAAACATTTATTTTAATATTTGTTAATATTTTTGTAGCAATGTATCATGTTGAGCTGATGGAGCGACACAAGAAAACTCTTGCACCACGTTTCTGTCAATCTGATGTTTACAATTAGATAAAAAATAACAAGGAATATCCTAAAATTTAAAGGATGTGGTCCACACAATGGGCAAGAAATAGCAAAATATTTTTAGAAAAAATTAAAACCTTAACTTATGCTTTCTTGAAATATTTATTTCATGGAGTTCAAATTTGTGTTCCAAAAAGAAATGAGAAAAATATCGATGATTGGAACACCCTCTAAATAGAATTAGAGGAAATTGAGGTAATTTACAAATTTTGCGCCCACTGGTGTTTTATCACTCATTATATTTGCAATGAACTACAAGGCATTGTCAAACCCAACTGAGCACAGGATTAAAATAGTATTCTGTGGAACACTTTTCATTTTCCTTCCCACAAATTACACTGTATGATAAAGTTATCCATCTAAATGCTGTAAAATAGTACCTTTATAATCTACTGCATCCACTTAATGTCAACATGATGATCCAAAGACGATAACAAAAAACAGTGAAAATTCCATTGACAAGCTGGCCAAATGGCAACAGGAAATGGCAACGGTGGCGCCGCCATGAGACCGGTTCATCTGAGCGATAATGCAGAACTTCTGCTTGTTTCCAATCTGTTTTACATGTCTCTGGTCTGGAGTTAGTTTTGAAACACGGAATTAAAGGATGGGATGGCACAGAACAGAATTATCCACACTTCAAGGTCATTCAATTTAAATTAATAACTGTATACGTGGATTGAAAATATTTGCATCCAAGGTTATGATTTCAGCTTTCATCCAAGTTGTTTATAACAGAAGGTGGAATTTACATGGCATTGATCACACAATTTTTTACACTTTCTTAGCCTCTCAGATTACCCATGGCTTAGCCATCCCAAAGGAAGAAAGATATACATGATCTGGTGACAAGAAGGCTTCAATTCTGTAAAATCCCACCAAAATACATAGAACAAAATTGATATAAACTGGCCACAAGTCTGGGCTTTGGAGTATCGACTATTATTCTTTCACAGAGTACGCAGTTGTATTCTATGAGAAAAATAATTTTCATCTTATGTTCTTGCAACTATGAAAGTATTTTATAAATATGTTTTATATTTGCGCTGCTTTGTCATTTGTGCCTCCAATATATGTATCTCCTTGCCTCAATACACATGTTTCATGTCTACACTATATTTACTGCATGCCTTAAATGAGGAAAGGTCACGGGCCATGGCGCAGTTGGTTAGAGCGCCACCTTACTAGCACCAGTTCCTCTGTGGTGATCCATGCCGAGATTGAAATCACAATACAATTTCGCATAAGAGCTGAGGCCCATGCCTAAAGTGTAAACCCGTTTTCCTTGCAAATCTGTGACCGGGTGGGTTGTCATGTCAAGGACCTGCGACATGACAATTCAGTGACGCAGCACTATATCTGCTACAAGTAGGTCTCATCACGAAATGACTGAAATAATGTTTAAAGTGATGTGATGAGGCACAGATTTAACAAAAAAATCAAAACAAAATTTTAATACCTGCCTGGGAATCACCAGAGTATTTAATATATACCTACACATATATAACGTAGTTTATACCAAGTCACTGGGGACTTACTCTTCAAGCATTGCATAAAGGTTCATCCTGAGGTCAATAATATATAGTATATACAAGTGTGTACTATCTCCATATAGGAATACATACTTAAATAAATATTATTTCTCTCCACATAGAGAATTATTATTAGTTGGTGTTAGACCTCCATATAGGGTAACACTTGAATATTTGTTTATTGCCTACATACAGGAATATACAGAATATACAGGAATATACAAAATATACAGAATATACAGAATATACAGGAATTTACAAAATATACAGAATATACAGAATATTAATAAAATTAAAATATTAATAATAAAATTAGAATATTAATAAAATTAGAATAAAAGAATATTAATAAAATTCGATTTCTCTCCATATCTTTCATACAAGATAACACTCAGTATATTTCTTATATTTTTTCAACTCTTCCATACAGGAGTTAAATCTGGTTCTATTTTTTCTCCATATGGAAAATTAGAACAGTGTATACAAGTGTGTACTACCTCCATATAGGAATACATACTTAAATAAATATTATTTCTCTCCACATAGAGAATTATTATTAGTTGGTGTTAGACCTCCATATAGGCCACGGGCCGTGGCGCAGTTGGTTAGAGTGCCAGCTTATTAGCACCAGTTCCTCTGTGGTGATCTAAAGGTCGTGGGTTCGAATCCCGGCCATGCCGAGATTGAACTCGTGATACAATTTCCCACATGAGCTGAGGCCCGTGCCAAAAGGGTTAACCCGTTGTCCTTGTAAATCTGTGACCGGGTGGGTTGTCATGTCAAGGACCTGCGACATGACAATTCAGTGAGGCAGCACTATATCTGCTACAAGTAGGTCTCATCACGAAATGACTGAAATAATGTTGAAAGTGATGTAAAGCCCCAAACAAACAAACAAACAATAGACCTCCATATAGGGTAACACTTGAATATTTGTATATTGCCTACATACAGGAATATACAGAATATACAGAATATACAGGAATATACAGGAATATACAGAATATACAGAATATACAGGAATTTACAAAATATACAGAATATACAGAATATTAATAAAATTTGATTTCTCTCCATACAGAAAAATACAGAGTGAGTGTTTTACTTTCATACAAGATAACACTCAGTATATTTCTTATATTTTTTCAACTCTTCCATACAGGAGTTAAATCTGGTTCTATTTTTTCTCCATATAGAAATTTAGAACAGTGTGTACAAGTGTGTACTACCTCCATACAGGAATACATACTTAAATATACTCCATATAGAGGAAATTAAATACAGATTCCTCCATATAGGAATACTGCTATGGAATATTATGGAATGAGACGTAGTTTGGAACGTGTACCCAGAAAAAAAGCAAAAGTAAATGAATGAAGTTTTCTGGGGGGCAAGGGAAAACCAATGAAAGGAAATAATTACACAAAATGCATGTCAAAATGTTTTAATAATTATGCATGTAATATCTGTGATGTCAATTATATTTATAAAGGTATGTACAAAACTAGTCTTATGGAATACCATAATAGCATGAAAGGTAGCCATGATAGAAACTTATCAAGTAAACTAGAAAGTTGCTGCGAAGATATATTATACAATCTTAAAATAAAAGATTTTACCAAGCCAGAAAATGATTTTTTTGTTAGAAAAAAAGAAGCCTTTAAAAATGTTTATTTAAAAAAAAGGTATTCTCTTGCTCCTGCAGTCAAAAACAAAAACAAACATTTCTCAAATATAAAAATAAAAATTATTCTATACCATTTGAATATATGCACACTGATAAACATTGCCAGTATTTTACTACAAAAAGAGAAGTTTTTAAAAACACCTATATGCATTCAAAAAGAATAGAAAAGAATATATATTGTAGAAATATCAAAAAAGCAAAATATGGTGAACTCAAAATGTCATCAAAAGATAGAAATAAGCCTACCCCGCACATTAAAATGAACAAAGATCTAATTATTGCAACAGCCAATGTTCAAAGTATTGGAAATAAGACGGAACTGACAAAAAAGGAAAGACAGATCGAAAGACTGAAAGGTGAAAATTTAAACCTAAAATACAAACGTCCCTTACAATATTACTATATTAAATTGAAACAAAAACAAACCCATAAACATAGTTATGCTGAAATTGTTAAGAAAAGCAATATAAACTCACTTAGCAGTATGTATGCAAACAGTCATAGGAAAAATAAAGTCAATAATCATATTAAATACATACCTCAAAGAGAAGGGATTCCCCAAGTGGTCAATCTTAATGAAAAGCATCTTAATGGCATAAATAACATACGAAACATAAGAAAAAACGGGAACCAATCAAGCGTCCTATCTAAATCACATGGTCTACATAACCCCGCCCATCACAGGATGGTCTGTAATAGTAGAACGTGTCCCATAGCGCCGGTGAACAACATATTGCTCTCAAATCGGTTTGAATATCTTTCTGACAATAACAAGATTATGACACATAACTTTTATCAAAATGAAAACGCTCTTTGTATTATTAATCGCCGCACCAAGTCTCGAAGCAATCGGACGTTAGCTCCGCCCTCCTGCAAGATGATTGGACACCATGGGGGGCAATCTGCTGGGGGTGAAGAGAGATCCCCTCGAAATGACGTCATGGGGTCAATGGCCGGATTCCCCGCAGGAGGTTGCCTTAATGCTGGGGATAACTTGGATGAAATTAACTCAAATGGAAACTTAACTAGAAATAAAACAAATAGAAATGTTAAAAACCGCTTGATTAAAAACAATATGCACATCAAAATAAATAAAGATTTAACTATGGCTACAGCCAACATACAAAGCATAGGAAATAAGATAGAACTTCTTAATGTATACATAAATGAAAATAATATTGATCTATTCTTCATTACTGAAACTTGGATGAATGAAGCAAACTAAAAAATTATTAGAGGTAAAATTAAAGAAAATAACTACGATATTGAACATTTACCGCGTACACTAAGATCTGGAGGCGGCTTGGCTGTTATCTTTAGACCTGAAATTGACATAAAGAAAATTAATCACAGTCATAACTTATCAACCATGGAAATGATGGAAATTAATATCAAAACCAAGAATAGAATATGCACTATTATTACTATTTATAGACCGGAACCTTCTGACAGATATAAATACACCTACACAGAGTTTTTTGAAGAATTTAGTGATATGCTAACCTACTATTCTACATATACACATGAAGTGCTTTTCGTTGGTGACTATAATTTTCATATGAATAAGCCAGAGAGGCCAAATGTAATTAATTTTAATGATATCCTGGATTTATACAATTTACATAATCATGTTACGGAACCAACACATATACTAGGGAATACACTTGATTTATTAATTACAAATATACACAGTAATTTAATAAAAGAACATAAGGTTGAAGAGAAAATATCCGATCATAGTATAATTAAGCTCACTTTAAATGTTCAGACTAAGACAAAGAACAAGAAAAAGGTATCATATAGAAATTACAAAAAAATGAACATAAAAAATTTTATTAGTTATGTTGAAGAAAAATTTAGTGAAAATAAATCCTATAATGAAAAGGACCTCAATGAACTATTAAATGAATACAATAAATTAACATGTATACTTGATAAAAATGCCCCGATGGTGGAAAAAACCATAAATAATAGGAAACCAGCTCCTTGGTTATCTGATGAGATAAGGAATGAAAAAAGAAAAAAGAGAAAACTGGAAAGAAAATATGATAAAACTGGTCTTTCTTCGGATAAAATGCAATTTCAATTACAAAGAAATAAATATAACAATATCATTAGAGAGTCTAGAAACAGTTATTTCGCAGGGATAATAAATTCAAATAAATCGGATCCAAAGAAACTTTTTAAAATACTAAATAAACTACTACACACTAAAGAGGACACTCCCTTTCCCAGGCATACTGATAGTAAAGAATTAGCATCGGAATTTAATAACTTTTTTCTAGAAAAATTCTCAAACCTTAGGGAAAATATGGACAAAAATGATAAAACTTCACAACCATCGATTGAGAAAGCCAGATTTAGTACTCATCTGGAAAAATTTGCGCTATTAGATGATGCAGAAGTAAAGAGGTTAATCAAAGAATCAGCAAAAAAGTCATGGGAACTGGATCCCATCCCAACCTGGCTTCTGGCTGAGTGCATGGGTCCTCTACTACCACTAATAAAAGCAATTATAAATAAATCTATTTCAATGGGAAGCATGCCTGATGACCTAAAGATGGCCATCATTAGACCTTTAATTAAAAAAGTTGGGCCTAGAATTGGTAAAGAAAAATTATAGACCGGTCTCAAATCTTGCTTATTTATCAAAATTAATAGAAAGGGCGGTTGCTACACAATTCATAGGTCACCTTATAAGAAATGATATTCAAGGTATATTTCAATCTGCATATAAAGAATTCCATAGCACTGAGACTGCATTGCTTAGGGTACAAAATGATATTTTAATGGATATTGATGATGGTAAAACAGTAATGCTGGTACTACTTGATTTATCAGCGGCATTTGATACTATTGATCATAATATTCTATTAAACAGATTAGAAAGAAGATGTGGTATTAGGGGCACAGCTCTGCAGTGGTTCAAGTCATATCTATCAAATAGAAAACAATGTGTAACAATTGAGGGTAAGAGATTGGAAAATATGAATATTAGTTATGGAGTTCCTCAGGGCTCCATTTTGGGACCCTTATTGTTCACAGCATATATGGAGCCTCTGTCTGACATTATTGGTAATTATGGTCTCAAACATCATATTTATGCTGATGATACACAGCTATACATTACAATTGATCCAAAATCTGAAGAAGCTAGAAATAGATCCTGTAGAGAAATGGAAAAGTGTATTAAACTAATAAGGAAATTCTTAATAGAAAATAAAATGAAGATAAATGATGGGAAAACAGAAATGCTTTTATGTGGTAAAAGCTGTGATTTCAGAAAAGACAATGTACCTAATGGAATCCTAGTAGGTGAAACTAATATCCCTAGATCAAATACAGTTAAGGATCTTGGGGTTATCCTAGATCAAGAATTATCGATAAAATCACAAATTAAAAAAATGTGTAAGAATGGTTTTTTTCATGTAAAAAATTTAGCACAGATCAGAAATTGTTTAGATGAGAAAACTGCAAATACGCTTGCTCATGCTTTTGTTACTTCCACTCTAGATTATGGAAATTCACTTCTGGCTGGTTTACCAAGGTGTGAATTAATCAAATTGCAGAAATTGCAGAATGCTGCAGCAAGAGTGGTAGGTAAACTTAAAAAGAGGGATCATATTACACAAAAACTTATGGACCTTCACTGGTTGCCTGTAGAGGCGAGGATTGACTTTAAAATATCTCTATTAACGTGGAAGGTACAGAATGGCTTTGCCCCAAAATACCTTTCTCAATTATTAAATTGTAAAAAATCTGATTTGGGACTGAGATCTAATGAAAAAAATGAATATACAGTGCCCAAGACTAATATGAAAACATATGGTGACAGGGCCTTCATGGTATATGCTCCAAGAAATTGGAATGCCCTGCCCCTTGAGGTGAAAAACTGTAAAACAGTGGACACTTTAAAGAAAAAACTAAAGACGTTTTTATTCAGGAAGCATTATCTCGAGAAGCGCTTAGAGCAGACTTAGTCTGATATAGCGCTATATAAATCATTATTATTATATTATTATTAATGTCGTTTGAGCAACTGACATTTTCCTAATGAACATTCTTAAAGTTGATCCGGTGCAAACTGGATAGATTGCAGAGATTAACTTCATTTTTTACCATCAATCTTCATGCAATATATAAAACTCTGGTTGAGTGCCCAGAGGCCACACCCAATGCAAGCAGCCAGGACACAATGAATAAAATATTTCGTAACATGGGGTAACATGGCCAATTGGTTTCACTGTTATTATAAGAAAGTGAGTACAACAAGGATTGAGATTTAATGACATGTGTACCAGAATAGTCAAACAAAAATAGTCAGCAGGGGATGGACCATTAATCCTTAAGGAGGAGGAGGGAAAAATATTGACCTTTTCTTCTTGAGCAAAGCTTACACGTCAGGCCTCAGCATGAACTGACTGAAATAGTGTTGTAAGTGATGTAAAAACCCTGAACAAATTGATATAAATGGTATAATTTTTTAACCAGATATTTCAAATATACTCCCCTCCCAAATTACGAATGTCCATTCCAAATTACTCTTGAACATATGAAATTGGCATGAGTATGTGTACAGTTGTGTTGTTGTGCATGAACGCGTACATGAGCCAACCAATTGGCCAACCGTATGGTAATGTGCGGACTAATTCTGTGCAAAGAACGTATTGTGGCAGTGGTAGTATTGTAGGATGACTCTACCTTAGACTATCCTAGTCCAAATGTATTAGGACTATCAAGGACCAATCGTTGAAATTGGTTTGTGCAGTGGGCCAATAATGTTACTAATTATTGGAGGATTGCTCTAATTGGGTCACGTAGATACAGAACAGGGACACCCCAAACAATGACCACTTATTTCCAGTGACATATGACCGGAATTCCGGGCACCGCACCCGGGCACCTGCAAAGCAGATAGATGTAGCCTACACAAAGGTAAACAAAAAGGAAACCATTAAAAAATGTTTTGATGTTGATAAAATTTGAATTTCTCAGTATTAAGATGAGACTGAAATGATCTCAGATGATTTATGTCTTTAAATGGTATCAAAATTAATGTTAAAGAAAGTGGATTTCTACAATCCATGTCATGTTTAAATCTAAGACACCATTTTCTAGTTGTTCATCTGTAGGTAGGTATATCATTACGTGTTTTTCCCTTAAGCCAACATACCTGACAAAAAGAGGAAAGTCTCAGGTAAGGGTACCGTAGGTAGAGATTAAAAATATGAGCTGGTGTCCTGCTGGGAACACTTGCTTACTGAGATTAGTACTCAGATTAGTGGGGTGTGTAGTCACTTTCACATGTCAAAAATAGTGGGCAAATCACTGTACACACATCTGAGCATTATTACTACACATGTTTCTTATTCAAATTGTGGTTTTATTTGACAATTAAAATAATGATTGCAATATTTGAATTTATTTCAAATATAGAAATTCTAATCCTATATTGTTAGTAGTGTTTAAACAACTGTGAAACTTGAGACCTATTTTAGAGGTATCGACACCATTTCCAAGAGGTGATCTTTGCACATATGAGTACATGCATTGTTGGCTGATCTCACTGGACAACAGAGAAATGCACATACAGGTGACATGTGACCTGTTGATTTCCATCCTGTCAGTGACTGATATGGTCAAATATTGACAACTACACATTTTGAAGATCTTGAAAATTGTTTTGGAATATATAATATACCAATCTGATTGAATGTATTTAAGAATGAGCATTGTTTGCAGGTATGTTTTAAGTGTTGATGAATTGTAACAACACCTTAGATAGGTACAGTCCATGTTTATTTTTAAATGTGGATCCAGGCGAAATGTTGAGTGAGCAATCCTGCCATGAGAAAAGGTCAAAGCATATCATCAGACCTGTGAGACACATAATAATGCTGAAACATTGGGAACTATTGCATCGCACTGGATTTATTCAGAGATGCTCAAGGTTGGCCTCTTGATCAACTTACTCGAAGTTTAAAGTCTATGATAAATTCTTGAAATTGGATCCATGTTATAATTCGTTTTTTTTCTAAACTGAAATAAAATTGGGATATGATTTCATATTTGTTTTCTGCATATAATTACTATTTTTTATATTTTCTATGTTGGCAAAAAACATATTCAATTCTATATGTTCTGACATGCATATTGCTCAAATATTACCCCAGTATGAAGATTTTATATTTGTTCACTATATAAAGTCAGTATTATTCATATTGTCTATGTTTGCAAAATAAAATAATAAAAATTATATTCTTCTGATATGCAAATTGCTCAATAAGAACTCCAACATAAAGATTTCATTTTTTGGGGGGTATCAAATAATTTCTATTATTTTATATTCTTCTGCATTTGCAATAGACAAATCAATTTATGTTTCCTGAAGTACATATCACTCAAACAGACCCCCAATATTAAGATTTCACCTTCAGCATGAAAATAATACTTTTCCCAACCAGGATTCGAACCCTGGACCTTTAGCATAGAAGACAGACATCTTAACCACTGAGCCATGTATCACCCTGTGTCAGTACTGTAGAAAACTTGGAGTCACAGCATTGTATGAAAACTGAAATTGTTCCATTTCTTTGCTAATAAAGACATTTTATTTTATTTTTTTGTATTTTCTCCATTTGCCAAAAAACAACATAAGAAAAAACAAAAGAAAAAACAAAAGAAAAAACACATTTTATGTGTTCTGACTTTCATTCTAAAAAGAGCCCAACATGAAGATTTCACCTTTGAAGATTTCACCTTTGTTTATTGTATCGTCATTACTTTTTATAATTTCTATCAAAATAAAAAATGTTTCAATTCTATATGTTCTGATGTGCATGTTGCGAAAATAAAACTTCAAAATGAAGATTTCAGTTTCAGCATGAATAAAAAAAAAATATATTGTTCCCGGTGGGAATCGAACCCCAGACCTTTAGCATGGGAGACAGATGTCTTACCCACTGAGCCATGTTGATTAGTATGATTTGACCTTCTCACTGGTAAATCACACAAATAGTCAACATCTTTATCACTTGATCAAGTTATTTTTATAAAGGGTATTCCGTTATTTCACACAACAGCCTAAATTAAATTTATAGAGTAAAATTTTCCAAAAATATGTATGTCTAAGATGATATCAATAGTAATGCAAATCGATAAAAAAAACAGATATCTATAACTCATCTCTCATTTAAATCTAACCATTTTTTAGTTGATTCTCTGCAGGTAGGTATATAAGGTTAGCATGTAATAAATTATATTGAATATGAGGTGTGTCATATAATGTCCATACACATTTTATATATTTAACTCGAACACATAAAACAGAGAATTGAAACTAGCAAAAGAAAATCAGTTACTGGAGTGGTGCACATTTTTCTGGAGAAGTCATATGGAAAGTAGTCCGGTAGGATGTTAATTTCATAGGGAGTTAATGTGTTAATATGTACTCAAATAAGTTCACTCATAACAGAAATCAAGATGGCCGAATGTTGGTTGAGAAAGTGCTTGATTTCTCTTATGGGGAGTACACGTCATGTAATGTAAGCATGCAATTACTTACATTTAAAATGAAGTCTGTAATATAATGTTCAGACACATTTTATATATTTACCTTGAACTTGAAAATGGACTTTTCATTATTCTACATCACCCCACATTAAAATGAGTAACAATGGATGTGGTAAATCTTGTCCTTTGAGCTAATATGTATTATGGAACAACTATCATGTTTCAAATGTACAAGACACTATTAAGATAATTGGATATTTATGTTGTAACTGTAATATTTGTTTGCAAATTAAAATAGGCTGTTTTTAATGTTTCCTGAGCATTATCCTCCAATTATATAATGTTATATGATTATATAAGCATGATATTTGACAAAACCATACAATCAGAGAGAAAAGTGATATATGAAAACATTCCATTTTGTTCTTTTTGCGTGGATTATGATTGAATAAAATCTATAAAATGTATGATTTTATGATTAAAAATGATTATTTTTTGTTTCCTTAAAAAAATCAAACAAATATTAAAATGAAAGAAGGAATATGTGAAAGACAGTTTCTTGAAGAATATTTAATTCTTGATAGAAATGCAATTTTAACAAACGAGGTTTTACAGCTCATTCTGATTAAATTACATTCTGATTAAATTAGCACTATGTCCCCAAGACAAGATCTCACAAAATTTCTTTCAATTCATTCCATGATTGTATAGTCATTGATTTCTTCCAAAATGATATAGCAATGACGATATTTACGCTTTTCGGAAACATTTTGGACACTATATTATCAGTGCAGTGAGGCTGCCATATTGGAAATCTGATTGGTCAACAAGTAGTTCAAGTTCAAGGTCGTTTTACTAGATTCCAGTCCCTCTCTGGCTCCAGTCTATGTTCCAGAGTGAAGAACATTCTATTGCATGTGGCTTGTTAATAGACAAATATAAATAGAATATATATTATATATATATATATATATATAAGTGCTAAAATAAATGTTATTTATATTCATTGAAAACAGACTTTATTTTACTATTGGGCCAGGTAGAGGTGAGGATGAAATACTGAAAGTGAAAGTGGGATTCAAACATTAGTCACATGTCCCTGGCATTAACTGGCCATTGACATCAGGATATCTGTTCTTTTCGTGGGACAGGTCAGTGTAGATATATTTATTTGACGTTTTACATCACTTTCAACATTATTTCAGTCATTTCGTGATGAGACCCACATGTGGCAGATATAGTGCTGCCTCACTGAATTGTCATCATGTCGCAGGTCCTTGACATGACAACCCACCCGGTCACAGATTTACAAGGACAGTGGGTGTACCCTGAAGGCAAGGGCCTCAGCTGATATGTGAAATTGTATCATGAATTCAATTTGGCAATGCTGGGGATCGAACCCATGACTTTGGAATAACCAGAGAAACTGGTGCTAATTAGCTTGTGCTCTATCCAACTGCGCCAACCAACGGAGTCAATGCCTGCATCGCATGTAAAGTATATGTAGATCATGATCATCTGAATAGTATACCCTCCACTGTTTCTTAAAAAAATAACGTGTATTATAAATCCAATGGGTTATTCTTAAACTTGACTACGTCATTGTGTAGAATAACCAATATATGATATTAAAAACTGCAAAGCAGAATGGAAATATAATTCGTGATAATTTATCCATTTCAGTTGCACTTCTCGTAAATCTGTTTATGAAGTCTCGAATTTTAGACTGTTCTTTATCCAACGGGGATATTTGTTCCTTAGGATGGGTAAAACCAGGATTCGTAAAGGAGGCAAATCGTATCTGAAAAATACAAACCATATAAAGTTTAACATTATTTTATTTTTGCTCTCAAAGTAAGCCGAATCGGCCTAAATTTAATTACATATTCGACAAATAAATATACGAAATATACTTACTGTTTTTTCTGATTGTATTGGACTAGCAACTTTCTTTTTTTCCTCCTCTGTTGTCCTTCTGACCATAGAATTGACCCAAGCAAATTCAAGTAGAGCAGCAAACAGAAATGACAGACAAGTTGTCAACCAAATGTCTATGGCCTTCACGTATGACACCTGGTGGTGATACAAAATTAAAGATATACCATGTGGCAAAGGATATAAACATTAATATAATGTGTTTCACCAATGAAAATAAAATGACTGACAATTAAAATAATGTTTGTAGACAAACTTTCAAGAATGTATTTTATTTGAAAAATCATAAAACTGTAAATGTAAAAGACAAAACCACCGACCATGTCAACTGAAAACCCTGATTTGGCAAATTAAAATTTTTAATTACACTACACCAATTAACTGCATTACATTGCATCAAGTAACTGTATTGCATTGCATCAATTAACTGCATTGCATTGCATCAATTAACTGCATTGCATTCTATCAATTAACTGCATTGTAGTGATTAATCAAAATAATTATTAACATAACAAAATCAAGTTGCATTATTAATTACATTAATAAATACAATTATTACCAGTAATTGCATTACAGTAATCACTAAACAGTTTTGTACACCAGGTCCTACCTTTGGTAAAGATGAACTAGCGGATGTCATTTGAGTAGACATGCTGAGGATTGTGAGCAGTCCCACAGATACCCTAGCAGGCACAGCTTGAGGGTCCAGAAAGAAGGACACCCAGGACAAGAACACTATTAGGGCAGTGGGAATGTAGACTTGGGCAAGGTAGTAACCAAACTGGCGACTAAAGTGGAACTCTAAATACAGGCAGCTGAAACCCCCTGCATAGATATAAAATATTTATATCTGAGTGTAAAGCACATTTTAATTATAGATGAGAAATTAAGCAAAATATATCAAGCAAAGACAATATTGTCTGTTCACTTTCAAAAATAATGTTTACAGACACTGGAGACATGAAACAGATTTATCACATGTAAAAAAATCATTTATTCATTTATTCATAAGGGATGGACCATTATTCATTCAGGGGGTGGAGGAAAAACATTTTGCCAATTTTTTTTCCCTTTCAGCCATTCTCATTTTTTTGGGCCACCAGTTGCTTTTTTTAGGGTCCGAACATCCTATTTTTTGTGCTAATATCTGTGTAAATGGATATATGATTTATCAGAAAATGATACAATGCGCTATCTACACTAATCCACAGTTAATACAACTATTTCATCTTCATCTGCTTATAAAGTCCTGGGTGCTAGGAAGTTTTGTCCTATTTGCCATGAGTATGGTCACATTAGATTCTCCTTGATCACCCGAGATAGGAGTAGGCACTTAGCATATTGGCCCGACCTCACAACAAGCGAGTATATCCCCAAGCCAGAGAGGTTGCAAAACCTTTCCAACAAGTGCACTGCACAGCCACCCGAATGCCAACCAAAAATCACCTGGTCACCACATATTTTTCCAGATATCAGGCAGTCTTAAGATGCCCTGGGTTGACAACCGATTTTGTAAAAAAATCCATTGCTTAAGCACCTTTTGAGAATTTGGAACAAACGTTCAAAATTGGAATAAATGTGACTGGGGTATGAGACCTGATATATGCATGATAAGAAGCACACAAAAGTGTGTGCACATTTTTTATACAAGGAGTCAGACAGCAGACATCTTAAAAATGTGAAACCTGCATTTAGATTGCTGAAAAGATAGCAAAATGTCAATTTTATTTGTTGACAGACAGAACAACGGACTCATGCACACACAGAGCCTGATACTATGGCCTCATACACCACTCAGGGATCGGGAGCTTAAAATTAGCAATAAATAGTTATGATTGTTAATGGATTTACTTCAAAGTATTTTTCTGCCTGGTAAACATTTTTCAGATATATGAATTGTTTAAAACCTGCATTCAACCCCAAAAAAATTACAATGTAAATGTTGAATATGTGTTATTAAGCAAATATCATAATTGATGTTAAGTTAAGAAATCCTGACTATGAAAGTCTATGTTTTGCCCAATAATAAATGTTAAGTAATGTAATCAAACTGAAAGTCTTCAATATAACATTTATTATTGCTCTCAGATTGTATGTCACCCACAAAGTTAAGAAAAACTAGCTCCCTAGACATATTTTGGGGAGACTGTAAAATTTATTTTTAGTTTCCTTTTTCCCTCTAAAATTGACTTCTACAAGGTTGAGACTCCATTTTGTCCCCAAAGATTTGACCCTTTGAACATTTTTTTTCTGCAGATTTGCAAGTCTCAATTTATTTTTTCCTTACAGTTGGGATTCTCAATATTTTTTTGGCTCGACTTTCCTCCACTGAATGAATAATGATCCACCCCTAACATTTCACAATATCTCATTCACTCCTTAATATTCACATCATGGTTTTGGCCATGTTCCCTTCTCTGTGTTTAAAATAACATCAGACATTTACGTACCAGACACGTAATATGTGGTACAATCTCCTTTGTTAATTTTCTGTAGATCGAATTTGGGCAACTGAACATTCTGGATATTTTCCAAGCCTGCAGTGTCCCAACGTAGGATTACCTCGTCCAAAGAATATCTGTCTGTTTAATATAAATGGAATACATTGTAAGTATTTTATTGCTCAAATATTACTGACATATTATTCATGATTAATGGAAACTTTAGTGTATAATGTGATAAATTAAAATGATGAAATCATACTTTGTAACATGTCTCTTAAGGCCCCTTAAGGCAGTTTATGTGTATTGCCTTCTGGGGACAGAAGGAGCTGCTCTCTCTACATATAGAATAATAGAACATTTTAGAATACGTACTGAAGATCTGCTCAACTTCCAAAAGAGTCCACTTTTTATCTAAACTTTCCTGTCATGATATGATCTTGTAATATTTATATTTGAAATAGAATTATTGATTTTTTATTCTACAGTCATGATGTAAATTATTTATTTGGTCTATTGGAAGCTTTAAGCAATCATGAAATCACAGAGGTCACATGTAATTTTACAGAGGTTTGGGGTTTGCTTAAATGATAATATGCGCACGCGTCGAGGTGGTCAGTCGTGTTTTGTTTAAGGTCCGCTAAACCTGATCAAAACCCGATTAAATAAAGTCGAATCGAAGCTCAAAATTATAAAATTAAGCGTTCAAATCGACGATCATTACTACCCGACTTGTGCAAAAGATTTTGGATTATTGAACTTACGATTTTTGGCGAATTCTTTCATGTCCTCTCCTCTGGGTCTGACATGAAATATCCGCCATTTGCAATTATTAATTTAATAACTCAAGCGATCATAATCAGTTAAAGTCTTAGGACTTCTTCGTGGTAGCGCTGAGTGTTAAATTGTGTGTGCTTTATTGACAAACCGTGAAGGGAAAGAAGTAAAACTGAAGTTTATCATATTAAATTGACTCGACTCGCTGACTTGAAATTGATCGCAAGCGACTCATTAATAACAGCTCACTGATGTCACTGGTGTCAAACGGGTAACGGCTAGGTTTTCGAATTAACCTCAGTGCGGCTTTGACCCTCAGTGTTCTAGGAAGCAAATAATTGTGTACTGAACTTGGATAATACGATCTCTGCAATACCTGCGATTCCAGCGTTAACTATCGTGATCTACTGCATACAGCCTCAAATACAAAGAAATAGAACGGTAAGATCGCATTGTTATAAACATATAGAATATACAAAATTGCGATTAATATAAAAAATCGTTTGTGTGACCACCGCACGTGTGTGAAGAACGGTACAAACCGGTACCGGTAAACTAATCTCTGGCCAAGCTAAATTCTTGGTATACACGGAGAAATAAGCAGGTACTCTCACAGAAACTCTGGCCAAGCAAAACTCTTGGTATATGCGGAGCGTGAAGTACTTCAATATATCTAAAAAAGATAAAGTGATACAATTTATTGTGTACTCTAATCAAGCTATTCTCTTGATATAAATCACTGATCAAGCTATTCTCTTGATAGAAAAACAGTGCAAGCATTATAACCTAAACATAATCTGGCCAAGCAATATTCTTGGTATTATACAGAGCATATTTATACAGATAGGAAAACTGTATCTGAACTAAGGGAAAAAATGTCATCAGAAAAAACTTACAAAGTAAGAAAAATACTCGATGACTTCTGGAATAGGAAAGATAGAAGTAGATATTATAAAATCTGGTGGGAGGATTGTCCCAGATCAGAAAGTACATTTGAGCCAGAATGCAACATTGACTCTGAACTGGTTAGCATCTACAACAAGAGTAAAGGAAAAAAGATATATAATAACAATAAAAACAATGTCTCTGCTCAACATAAAATGTATAGATCTAACCATACACTCTCATTACAGATGGCATCAAAGGGACCTAAGCGTGCAGGCAAAAAAAGGAGGATTTCCTCCAAGTCCTCTCCGCACACACCAATTGACTGGGCGGAGGCAATGGAGGAGGAGGATGCTGCGGACAATGTGCGGCTTACCTCTGATGTTGACGAGGGTGTCCACACCGTCAGCATGATCGGTAATGCAGCAGCCACCCCTGGTGGGAAGAAGAATGCAGTGCCCCCTATGTCGCCTGTACCATCAGGATCAAAGGCCGACGACGAAATAGCTCACAGCATGGATGAGCTCATGGCATTCCTGACTGAAAAATCGACCGGGTACAACAAACTCAAGTGTGATGACGAGAAAAAGCAAGAAAGAATAGCAAGTCTGGAAAAGGAACTGGAAAAGATCAAAACTGAAAGGGATACAGTGATTGAGGAAGGAAAAAAACTACAGGATGAAAAACGTGAGTTGGCAAAGAAAGTGAATACCCTGAATGTGCAAATTAAGTATGAGACCATAAAAACCAATAGATCAAATGAGAAGATAGAAGAGTTAAAAATAACTATTAAGAGGAACAATGTGGCCATTTCCAAGCTTGAGGCCAAAAACAAGGAGAATCTTCGTAAAATTAGAGCGATGGCGGAGGGAAACACAAGTCGTGCTACGAATCCAGCGCCAACGACTAAGAAGACAGCTCCCACAGCGCTTTTTATTGCTGATCCTGAATACAGGACACTCTTCCCCGAAGATGATCCGAGATTTGAGTGGATAGTGGAGGACGAGATACAAGATATCTCCCAGCTTGTTGACAGAAGCAAGAGCCCTGACTATACCAAGAAACTCAAGGATTTCTCGGCAATCATGATTTGTCTTGGCCTTAAGGACATCCTTGACTGCGTGCCGAGTGATAAACTGTTGGCTATGATGAAGAGAGGTGTATATAACATTTGTAAGGCCTCTACCTGTCAGGTATATGTATGTCAGCTGCCACCTATTTCAATAGACTGCGACCTCAGAGTAGTGAATGCCCACACCATGTATAATATAAACATTGAAGATCTGGGCCACCATCACAAAACTGGGCAGCTAAAGTTAATCATCACACCAGATGAGGTGGCATCGCTAACCACATCAGAGGCGGTGACCTCCACCTCAAACCACACCCTGAAACAAGCTGCAGCCAGGGAATGGATCTCAGGTATCGGTAAACTCCTTCTCCCCACCAACGAATTCTCCGGCAGTATCACAGAGTTCTGGGGACCGAATGAGGAATTACTAGCTGGCCCTGCCCAAGCTGTAGGTGTTGCAGCTACGGATGATCCGGCTGTAACTGGCCTGGGGCTGATTGACTTCAATGATGATGATTATAAGGAAGAGACCGTGACAACTGTCCTCCCTTTCAAGACTTCTGGAAAGTTAATTGGAGCGGGTGGGTGGACAATCAGACAAATGTCGATTGCATCGAACACTCACATGGAAAAGCTGGAAGGAAGGATTGAGCGAATGAAGATAGTGGGTACCCCTTTAGGTATAGCAAGGGCCCTTGTGGAAATGAGGAAAATTCTGAGAACATTGAGAACTGAACCTGTACCTCAGAGGGAGCTGTGTGTGTACTACGCACAAGGCAAGTGCAAGAATGGATACAAATGCCAGTACCTGCACGCGGATGCCACAGCTGGTCCCAGCAGGGAGAGGGACTCACGCCAGGGACCCCCCAGGAGTCCCGTGAGACTGATTTCATCTAGAAAAACAAAAAGGTTCTGACTTTTACTCAGTGGGTGGAGAAATAAGACTAAATCATGTATCTACAATAAGTGTGTGAAGACAAAATTGTGTTATGAACTAGAGAACATCTTCTTGAATAATCTGTATAAACTATGTGAACTGAGCCTTCTGTCAACTGAAATAAAGAACTTTGTGAACAGAATATCATGTGTTTTCTCATATTTATGCTGTAAATGCACAAAAAAATGGCGATTTAGCTTAGAATTGAAAGTAGGTGTAAATACAGAAGATTATATCTTTAATATTTTTCTAAAAAAACTATTTGGTTGCTTCATTAAAGATGAATACTTTAATTACTTATGCATAAATAGAAAAATGTCAAATCTACTTATTTCCCTCCATCGCTCGCGGGATACTATAATGCATAATGATAAAATAGTCATGGAATCAGTTTCTGAAATTAAAGTGAACCATTATTACGATTTTACTATGTCAACACATCGTAGTACTATAAACTCTCAATTCTACTACGATATGACTAAAAATAGCTCACGATGTTCTATAAATAGCACAATGCCGGCCAAAGACAATTCTCTTAAAGCCTATCTTAATAAAGTTACACTTAACGAAGGCATGAATGAGGATATAAATAGATTGAGACGTCACAAATCAGTGAGCGACGTCTTACCACGTGACCACTCAAACTCCGCCCACCACGTCAGTATTACGAAGCAGGTAAACGATATTGGTTCGAAATCTAATGAAATAGCCCCTGCATTCGGACAAAACTGTGTCGGAACAATATGTAACGATACAGAATGGGGTATAAACCGATCCAGAACTCGAAATATGACAGAATCAAATGGAAATCGACTTGCAAACTCGCGAGTCGACGGGGCTTTGGCCACGCCCATCTCGGCTGTGATTCGCTGCTCCGCGAAGCACAGAAATTATGGTATGGGGAAACCTCCATTCATCACCTCACCAAGGTCAAGGCCTCGTGGAAATTCCCGGCTGGCTGATCTTAATGAAACACGTAAAAGGCAAATGAATTCGAAAAATAAAACTGAAATTAGAGACGGAATTAATATGGGTACATGTAATGTGCAAAGTATAAAACATAAAATATTGATGCTGAAAGACTATTTTCATGCAAATAACTTACATGCACTGTTTATCACTGAAACATGGCTACATACAGAGGGTGACGAGAAAATAGAGAATGAACTGGAGGAAGGAGGCCTGAAACTCCATTCATTCCCCAGAGTAGGAAGGAATGGAGGTGGGATTGCTCTGCTTCATTGGCGTGAGCTACCATTTAAAACTAACAGAATAGATCCTCCTGAAGTGAAAACAATGGAGTTAATGGAATCATCCTTACATTATAAAGGTAAAAAGGTCACTTTTGTGACGATCTACCGTCCAGAGCCATCTGGTGGAAACAGGTATACATATACAGAATTTTACGATGAACTTACTCAGTTAATTGCACATTATGGCTCTTTTAATCATGAAGTTATATTCCTAGGGGACTATAATTTTCACGTAAATAAGCCAGAAAAACCAGATGTTATCAAATTTAATGATGTTCTATCTACATTTGACATGAACCAGTTAGTAAAAGAACCAACACACCGTCTGGGTAATACACTGGATCTGATCATCACCTACAAAGGAAATAAATTTATTAAGAGTCATACAGTAGATGAATACATATCTGATCATAAAATGGTCCTGTTTGTCCTGAATATGAAACCTCCCAAACCTGAAAAGAAAAAAGTACAATATAGAAGCTATAAGGACATAAACATAGAAGCCCTGAGGCATGATATAAAAAATATAATGATGGACGAAACGGCTTGGAATACCTTATCACTGGCAGACATGGTGAATTTCTATGATGAGAAATTGACATCCGTGATTGATATCCATGCTCCCATCAAGATTGCAAACGTATCAAGGCGCAAACCAGTGCCTTGGATGGATAACAATCTCAAACAGGAAAGGTCAATGAGGAGAAGACTGGAGAGAAAAATGAAAAAAACTGGTCTGCAAGTTGATAAAGAAGCATATAATGCTCAGCGGAATAAATATAATTCCTTACTGAGGAATTCTCAATCTGACTATTTTTCAAAACTTGTAAATGAAAATAAACACGATCCAAAAAAATTGTTCAAGGTCATAGATAAGGTCATGCATAAACCGACAGAAGTTCCAATGCCATCCTCAGAATGCGAATCAGTGCTAGCAGAAAAGTTTAATGACTACTTTCTGGATAAAATAGATAAAATTCGGAAAGGCATTGATGAAAGTCAACCAAGTGTAAATCACCCGCCAGAGGACACTACTGGCAGGGTATCAACCCAGCCCCAACCAAGCCTGGATAGGTTTAAACCTCTGACCACAGATGATGTACGGAGACTGGTTAAGAAGGCGTCAAACAAGTCTTGTGAGTTAGATCCAATCCCATCATGGCTGCTAAATGAGTTAATTGATGATCTTATTCCAATCATCACGGCTATTATAAATAAATCCCTGATGGATTCTGAAGTGTCAGAAAATATGAAGGTGGCAATAATTAAACCATTACTGAAGAAATTGGGTCTTGAACTCATTGAGAAAAATTATAGACCTGTCTCGAATTTGACTTATGTCTCTAAGTTGACTGAGAGGGCAGCTGCAGACCAGCTGATATCCTACCTCATACGAAATGATCTTACTGATAAGTTCCAATCTGCATACAAGAAGTTTCATAGTACAGAGACTGCTCTCTTAAGAGTCCAAAATGACATCTTAAGAGACATAGACCTTAGAAAAACTGTAATACTTCTTTTACTTGACCTATCAGCGGCATTTGACACCATTGATCATCAATTGTTATTGGACAGGATGGAATCAAGATATGGAGTCAGAGGACAAGCATTAGCCTGGATAAAATCCTACTTATTAGACAGGCGGCAGTGTGTGAAAATTGGAAACATTAGGTCCAAAACCAAGCCGATTAAATTTGGGGTCCCTCAGGGGTCAGTACTTGGACCCATACTTTTTACACTTTACATGTCACCTCTGACTGATATTCTGACAAAATATGACCTGAAGTATCATATCTATGCGGATGATACGCAGATTTACATACCTGTGGATCACACCTCAAAGCAAGAATGTGAACTAGGCAAACGTAATCTTGAAAAATGTGTAGCAGAGGTAAGGGCATTCCTGATATCGAATAAAATGAAAATTAATGATGGTAAAACTGAGATGTTATCATGTTATGATGGTTATGGTACTACCAAACCCTCTGGCATCACCACTATTAAGGTGGGTGATTCACACATATCATCTTCCTCTACCATCACTGACCTCGGAATCGTTTTTGATGAAAGAATGGATATGAGGGCACAAATAAGGAAAATGTGCAAAAAGGGATACTATCATATCAGAAATCTATCATCCATCAGAAGATGTCTGGATGAGAAAACAGCAGTAACCTTAACGCATGCCTTTGTTACTTCTACTCTGGATTATGGAAACGGCCTTCTTGCGGGTCTTCCGAAATCAGAGTTAAAAAAACTACAATATATACAAAATTCAGCAGCCAGAGTAGTGGGCAGAATGAGAAAATATGATCATATCTCAGAGAAGCTGAAGGAATTACATTGGCTGCCAATATGCGCCAGAATTAAGTTCAAAATCATTCTGACGGTTTGGAAGGCCCTAAATGGGAAGGCGCCATCTTACATAAAAGACTTGTTGCAAGTAAAAACGGGGGATAGGAACCTGCGTTCAAACAATGGCACATTTCTGTGCGTTCCTCATACGCGCCTGAGGACAGTAGGGGATAGGGCATTTTCTTCAGTTGGTCCAAAACTATGGAATGACCTTCCTCATGACCTCAGGATCTGTCTCTCAGCTGACCTCTTCAAGGGCAAGTTGAAGACACATCTTTTCAAAACTCATGTTTTGAATAAAGCGCTATGAACAGACTTGTCTGGTATTTAGCGCTATATAAGTTTTATTATTATATTATATTATTATTATATGTGGCCACGAAACTGTGATACACTAAAATCAACCAAAATACACAGACCATGGTTATTCTGTTTTGCTAAAATGATTTATATATGATGAAGAAACATTCTGCTGTGGTAACCCTCCCATTAAGAGAGGGCAGAAAAGTGTTGACAGTTTTATGGGATTTTTATGGCTGAAATGTCTCATCAAAAGTCTCCCGTTATATCATAGTGTACACTTTAAGCTCTAGTTTATAACAAAATGGATTTTCATAATATTTGAATGTAATCTGAACAATATTTACTGTGATAGTAATGAAACAGATTTTGTATTTTTCAAGTGAAGAGAAACATTTCATTTCCTTTCAATACACTGCATCAGGCAGTTTATGAGTTCAAGTATTTTAGTACTGTTAATATACCACAGTCCATACAGTGTATATCTTGGTGTTAACCCCAAACTATGCTGAGGATCGCCTCACTTGGGGAGGCCTGACTGGAGACATCGTCTAATGTGGGCGATTAAACAGTAAATTGTGTTATGCGCTTTCACGCATTTACTTTTGGGAGCAAATTCAATTCTTAAATGTTTTAACATTTATGATCCAGCAGGTGTCTCTCGTATCATTTACAGGGATAGGTTTGTAGACATCATAGCTGCCATTCTGATGACTACCATTCTTCTTGCTGTGAAATGTCTAGCCTAATTATTTTGCAACAAATGCATGTACAGAAATAATCTTTTTTTTTAATCTTTAGGAAAAGTCAGTTATAGTTGTAACAAAGTGATTGCAATAAAATGATCTGTCAATCAACATTTGTTACTAATATGAGCCAAGTTTGTTTGTCTACAAAGTTCCCTGTGTGGGATAGATTTTAACACGCCAGATGGCAGCATGGCCAACTTGAGCCGTGAGAATTGTGATGGCTCAAAGTAGGTTGAAAATTGCCCCGATATTTCCATTTATGCGTAACAAATCTAATGAAACCTACTTGGTGAACTAAAGATAGTCAAAAAATGTCAATTCTAACTACAATGCTTGAATTGCCTCAAATTTGGATCGTTTGACCTATAAATAGGTAGTCATCTGAAATTCATGACAACAAGGCGTTAGAAAGAAAACTATTTTAGTGGATTTGAATATCTTCAAGATAATTTAATTCCATATAATATTTACAGTGTGCGTGTAAAACGCCCAGAACAGTTTCAGAATTTAGGTATTAGCCATTCAAGATTCCGAAAAACAATTTGTTTCTATTTCTATAAAAGTTATGTATTTGTATGAAATACCTGCAAAATAAATATTCGATTAGGGTGATTATTTTTCTGAAATGTAAAGTGAGTGTTCCAAGCAAAAGATAATTTATGCATTTGTTTTCCGGAAATTGCTTTTTATATAAACAATATTATTTCAGCCTTTCAAAAAGAAACACAGTATAGTAATAGATGGGGCAATTATCAAGTTCTGTAAATGATCATTAGGTTCCATTGCCAAATTATGTGCGCAGTCAGATGGAGTGTTATCAAGCAAATATTATAATCAAACCACTATTTGCACTCTAAAGTGCTCTTTGTTTGAGTATTATGCAATTACACATTAATTAAGTAAATACAACTAGAAATATTGATTGAACTGACCAATTTCGATTAGCTACGCTTAAAAATGATGCCTTCAATGTATTTATTTATCATAAATAATTATTAGATTTGTTAAAGGATATAATCCTGCATCGTGGATGCTTTGAGCAGTATTGACTGCCATTAGAACGAATGAGGGTACATAACGTGGTTAATGCAAGTAATGATCAAATCTGTAGAGAAATTCTGTAGAGAAATTCTTATTGGTGGATCCTCTGAGCAGTATTAAATGCCATTAGAACGAATTGGGGTACTTATCGTGGTTAATGCAAATAATTATGAAATCTGTAAAGAGAAATTCCTATTGGTGGATCCTTTGAGTAGTATTAACTGTCATTAGATTTGAGAACATACGTGTAGATATTTTTATTATGTCAACTATTTTTTATATAAAATAATCCATTTAAAATTCGCTAGGAATTTTTAAATGCGATGTTGAATGAGACTGACAAGGTAAATCAATTTGAGGCATTTTTTTTTCATAGATTGAGACAATATCCTGATTGTCTTATTCAAAACGTAAAATAAAGATGGGATAGAGTGTGACATTAAGTGATCATGGCACATTTAAAATATTTGTTGCAATTTAAATTGAAATATCTATTAATAATGATATATCCAAAACAATTGCATGAAAATATGAACTTTTTTCTATCATACCTCAAATATGGAGAATTCTATCCTTTAAAGCATACTTGTGTAAAAATATTCAATTCACATGTTACATTATAAAAAAACCTTCAAAATTTCAAAATTGGCCACCAGGATCAGAATTGGCTCTGGGCATCCTACACTGATGCAAACCCTTAAGGGAGACCATTTGCATAATATTTCTTTAGAATATTACTTACAAAGCATCATCCGAAGTTGGCACACCTGTTTGTCCAGGGGGAATTTGTTTAAGACAAGAGGACACCATATTCGGCACGTTAATCTGGAATCATACATCGATTATTACAATAAATATAACAAAACATTTGTGTATATCACCATAATTGTATTGCCATGGAGGCAATTCCAACAAAGTCATTTGAATGATGCAGATTCTTGATTTGTGCTATATTCATGCCAATTACATTGATTATCGCGATGGGGCAACCATGTAATTTGGTAATTTTAATCCAAGGATCTATTGATATCTGCTGCCCTGACCTGTAAGAATTTTGTCAAAACCATAGATAATACCAATTGATACCCTGTTTGATCAGATATTTCATAATCATTCAATACAGTTCACCCCTTACAATTTTCACCCCTTACAATTACAAAAGTATCCAATTATTAAGGTCAAATCCAATACCTCTGTGAGCTATACACTTTTCCATTGGGATATATCCTTAACATTTTGTTGACTTGGGTGATATCATGAAGTTTTTCATCTTTGCCATTCTCAAAGAATGTGTCTGGAACCCAAATATTGTGAAATGCATCTGGTAAAGTAATGCTGGAAACATTGTTGATTCTTTCCCTGAACCTAAGTCTGGGGTCCACCCAGATCTGCCGGAAGTACATATTGACTGTGAATTCCTGAAATTACATACAAAGGATATTTGAAAAACCTATTTTAAATACTGCAATAGGAGGTGATCAAACATATTCAAAAATATATTAATGCGATGTCTATGTATGTTTTACTCGAGCATTATTCGGTTCATAAGTCATTATTTTTTAGGTAATGACATTATTTGTGATGGAAATATTTATTATTGTTTTAGATTTCATCAAATGTTTTATGCTGAAGATAAAGAGTTTATCTATTAAAAAGCTGATATATATATATATCAATTATTTCACTGGTTCTTACCATGTTCAATTCATCTATTTCACTAAGGGTGTTTATGTATAAACTTAGGTTGACCGGAACTGGACCATCTATATATGAAATGTGAATTATGATATGTAAGAAGAGTAGTAGATATGTCTTTAAATAAACAGTAAATATCATTTAGAAGTGTCTTTATCTAATAATGCTGGTCAGAATTCAAGCATCAAAATTCACTTTAAATATTAAACACATCAACTTTTCAATAGGACCCCTCTCATTCTCCATTATCAATTATTACATTTACAGGGGTTGTACAGTTCTGGTTCCGGTTAAGTTGTGCAGTTCGTATGTGTACTTTTCAAGGGGGAAACAATATGGAGATCGGCTATCTGCTTATTTGGATTATCAAATGTTTTTTTCTAAAGATTATTGTGACCAAATACACGTAGATACGCTCTATGATATATGTATGGTGTTGGATGGAAAATAAATTGGCCAGAGTTAAGATTTTAACATTCTCAATGTACCAACAAGTATAACAAGGGTTATAAATGTACTAAATGACTTAATAATCCCATTAAACTTATTTGATATCTAAAATGCTGAAATTGACAACAAAATTGACAACAACATTGAATATTTTACAAGAGACATGTTAATTTAGACGATATTACACTTATATGTCCAACATGTCAGGCATTACAATCCGAGAATTACAATAATTAAATACAGTATGTGAGAAATATGGAAATGAATACAGTGTTGAGTTTAATGAAAATAAAACTGTATGTATATGCTTTGCCAATATTGAAGATATAACTGACATGACGATGACTGGAAAAAGTTTTAAATGGTCTGCTGGAGTGAAACATCTTGGTAACTACCTGAACTGTGACTACAATGCCAAGAAGGATATAGAATATAAGAAGGGTCTATTTTATGCATCTGTTAACAGATTGTCAGCCAACTTTGGTCATGTTATTTATTCTATAACTGCTAAATATTTTGTAACTACTTCTGTACCCATCATGTCAGTCAGGCCTGGGACCTGACTGATGATATTGATGAAATATGTACTGCTTGCAACAGGGCTGTATGTAGAACCTGGACAGTACCATACGTGTATCATACAAGGATTCTACCTTATCGAATGAGGTCACTATATATACGTGACCAGTGTGTAGCTAGATTTGTTAAATTCTATAAAGTAATGAAATGGAGCAAAAACAAATATCTTTCTTATGTAGCAAAACGTGCTCAGTCTTCTACTGAAACAATTCTTGGAAGGAATCTTGCTCATGTCAATGTTAAATATGGAAGACAGATATGGATGGATAAATATAGTCACTATGAATTCAAAGATTATTTGTGCACAATTAATATTAATGATGAGGCTCAATACGTAGGCACGTTCCTCAGAGAATGCAAAGTTACCCAAGATATATCGATCCATTAAAACACATATTTAATGTTGACAATATCATGGTTACAGATGCCAGTTGATTACATTAGTGATAGATTAAAGGGTAAGATACTCACCGTTAATACTGGTGGGCGTAAGCCGATAATCCTCGCCAGTCGTCCCCATCATATCCACTAGGCGAGACAATGGAGTATCGCTCACATTGCCACATATAGAAACTCCTATCCTAAACATGAGGCAAATAAGAGTACAAGATATTTGGAAATATTACTCAATGGCGCCATCATGACTGGTTAATGATATCGTATTATAGAACACTTCTAGCCACATCATGAAACTGTGTTACTTTAGTAACTAAAAGATAAAATGAGTTTTAGAGATCATTATACATTTATATGTTACTTATCATTATGATGTTCAAAGAAGTAATCGCTAAAAATTTATCACCTTTTGCTTATTCAAATTAACACATATATACGACATTAACATTTACAGCTTTGTTAAGGTGGAAAATGTATTTAACTTACCTGGTTGCAATCAATACAACATTAATTAGATAAATATGGATAAAACACATTTTACTATTAATGCTTGGGTTAAATGATCCACAACACCAGGTGCTGAGATTTTAGTTGTGTTGTGCTGTTGTTGTACTTGTATTGATGAGCTGCCGGTGTGGAACATAAGCAATAGAACATAGAATTACTATTAATTGGGCTCAAGTAGACTGTGAATCCACACATGTATGCAGAGCTCTTGAAATATATAATATATGCATATATCATGCAGATGCCGACTTTCACAAATATTCACGTCTACAGAGGTAAGTAATATAGTAGGTCCATTTATCAAGAACAGAAGCTTGCCTTGAATAATAACAGCCATACAATTCCATTAACAGACAGATTATTGCACGCTATTCACTTAGTACATATATCCATTTTAGGACAGGTGTATAAACAGTATTCATATCTTACGGTGATATGGTATTCAATATGTAGATATATTTTCTTTGGACAGATTTATGCACTATTAACTACAAACAGATGTTTTAATATTTGTAATCGAATGATATTAATCATGGTCCTCACAGATCTATTTTGTTGACCATATGAAGCATGATATCCATTTAAAGGACACAGGCAAAAAGATATGTAATAAAGGCAAAATATCAAGTTTTATTTTGGTTCTGTTGTGTTTCATCTCATTTTCTACACAGTGAGTGAGTGAAGTCATAATCACAGAATGTGATTCATATGATTCATTATTGATTTGCAAAGTGACACTTGTAGATGCGGAGTCAGTAAGTGGCTCATTGTAGATGCCCATGGTCTACTTCACCCTTACTATAAGGGTCAAGCTGTTAATTTCTTTTACTCACAATCGGTATACCTACTTTCTCTTCCAAGCAATTATTATTGCATTGGCTGGCATTAATTTGTTGAGGTTTAAAAATGTTTATCCATTGTAACAACCACATTTATCAGAAATATACATGTAATACATGTACATTATTTGTTTAAGCACTTTCAATGCACTATTTTCAAAGTTATGGCTCAATGGCTAAATCATAGAAGGTTAATGTACTAAGGCAATAACATGTGAGTGCAGTGTTCAGGGAGACAGATCTCTCTGTTGGTTCTGGTGGAAGGATCTCAAGAGTCCAAAGAACGAGTGAGATCCTTCCACCAGAACCAACGAGAGAGATCTGTCTCCCTGAACACTGCACGAGCTCATGTTCTTGTCTTTATCTCATACTTATCCACTGCAGATAGATGGGGTTTGCAATCAACTTTATCTTCAAAGCAAAGCAATGGAAACATGGTAACAAGAACAGAACTATGTTGTGTGTGGCTCATTTAAGTTCTCAGCTCATTTACATAATGTAATCAATTTTATATTACTAGATGCAGTGAAACTATGCCACATATAAAGCACTATATGAAATGGGTGTAATTCTGTCTCATCTGGGTGAACATTCATTCCTCAGTTTCAACATTCCCACAAAGGTTCCAGTCTCTCTCACCTGTTGTCTGTGTTTCAAGGTCTCCATGACCCAAATCTAAAATGTCGTCTGCTCCAGGTCAAAACAAAGCCAGACAGTCATCATGCTCATTTCAGAGAAATTAACACATGATTGGTTGAAGAATTGGCCTCAGATTGAAATGGGTTGTCGGCGCGAAATGGTTGACGGTCACTGTACATTTGTTTTATAATTTACAAATTGTACACAAATATGTTAAAACAAATATTTTATTAATTTCAAATTTATGTAAATATGAAAAAGATAAAATGAAAAGAGTTCGGCAGAGGAGTGATCTGCAAATAAATATCTCATGGGTGCAGAACACTCTCTTGAGGCACTAAGTATGAGATATAGTCGTCAATCTGAAGGTTCACCTACCAGAATATTTGTGACCCACTTGTTCTGAATGCCCTAAGTGCAGAAAATAAATCCTTATTTCAACGAGCTACATTTAGAAATGTGTACAATTAAACAGCGAAAAGATTCCATTTCTGCTTGGACAGTGCTGCTTGACCACCATCATTCCATCTCTGTAGAGCCGCAGTGTGGCAGATCTTGACCTCTGCATTTTGTTTACACCAAATCACACTTTTCCATGTCCTCTGTACAGTCCTTAGATATGTTTAGCATTACTTTCAATAATATACGCTATTAAACAAATAAAACGTTTTACCCGAAAATCTTGTCATAACAAAACATTGTCATTTCGAAATTCTCGCGCATTTACGTCTCCACCTGCTCACATCAATCGATTACTAACCAATCAAAATTCAACAAATTTACAGCTGCAGGGTTTTAAAATGGACATGTCTGGAAATGTAACAGAGGAGAATTTATGATTTTAAATTCTGTATTTGTGGTGATGAAGCCGAAGTTTTCATTAATTCACTGTGTCACTGGTATTTGGGAAGGCGATGGATCTGGATTAAATAATGACTGTATCATTCTAAAGGTTAAGTAATAGGAATTATTTCGATGTATGTTTTGAACTTGTATGCACCTTTCAAGCTTTTTTAGGTTTGCTGAGTGAGGTGAAGTACTATACTGAAGATATTGATACCTTGTTTACATTTTTTTCAGAAGATGGAGATTTATCTTTATATGTTTCTATGTTTGGGCATGGCTAAAGTGCAGAGAGCTTACTCGGTGATCAAAGGGGTGTGGTGGTTGTGAGAGGCAATAGGCAAGTAAGAGAAACCGGATGTTCAATAGGCACTCATATTGGCAACTGGTATTTCCCTTAATTGTGATTGGTAGTGGTTCACGAGAATATTGGACGATAATTTTTATCTATGTGTTCGGTGTATCCAAGCCTTTGGCCTATGATAAATCTTAATTTCAAAAAGAAAATTTATAATGGCATGTTGGTCTGGTCAATTCTCGAAGTGTATATGTCATACAATTATGTTTACATATCATCCTATTCAGGCTGCTGTGTATCAAAATCAATACATAATTACAAAATTGCTTAAAGAGTGCTGGCTGAGCTCAGCGGTAAAACATCCGACACCAGGGGTCGCCACTCAATTGAACTTGATGGCATTGTCTCCCAAACAAAAGTATATGTAATCTGACGTTTGATAACTCTCATCTCAGACAATATTGATATATTTCTCAACCGAGTACTGATGTGATGTGTGTTTTATCATTTGTTAAATCAGTTAGATATGTACGTGTATGGATGTGGGTGCCATGCCAATGAAGTGCTACTCCAATATAATTATTAATACTGTCATTAATCTCTGACTTGGTGTTCAGTTGAAATGGTTGATTGGTATTAATTTAGGCCAGGCCTGGTGATATCCAGGAGGCCAAGGACCCTGTGTGACATGTCTGGGTGTGGAGCAGGCCGGTTTGTTGCCCTCACCAGATGGAGCCTTTGTCCCATGCTGGCTACTATTGACCATCCCCCATCCTTTGTTTTCTCTGGTCTGCCATATCAGCAAATTATCATACAGGCGCTAACAACTGTGTCTCATAAATAACTGTACATGTTATTCAAAGTGTCGCTTAGATATTACTGAAATATAGTTCTGATAATGATATTGTAGCCCAACAAATGTTAAACCTAAGCAACCCCATTTATAACCAATAGATTATGTGAAGATATCTAAAAGGAAGGGTTATTAACCATTAATCCATGATGTACTTGACAATATTCTCCAGGCAGTATTTGATTAGAGGCGGTAAAGCTCTCGGTTACATGCTTATAGCAGTCAAATGGGCAAATGATTTCCATAGTTAAAGGAATTCTATCTGGTCAAAATATTAATAACCCTTGATGGTATATGAATTACAACATTTAACACATTGATCAGCTTTCTCTTCATCCCTCATGCCCCATTTTTCACCTAATTCATTTTTAAAACTTCCCCATAACCTTTGCATACTTATATTTTCTGTTAAATCATGGACTGCCCATAGAAAGTGGTGCAAAAGAGTTAATGTCAACAGTCTTATGAGTAAATGCTTATGTGATATTATCAGATTTGTGATAATTGTTATATTTTCTTAGGGGCCTGAGAAATATGCAATTAGCTGTTTGTAATTAATCTCATATTACTCTTATTGCCAGATTACTGGAGATAGCGTGATATAATTATACATAAAACAAGGGATCCCCTGCCTGGGTAATCTTAATGAAGATTTCAGGATAAGTATCAATATTTGAGAAATAACTGATGAAAATTGATTTTTGTATGTGTTTATTCTACATGTACTGCATGGCGTGTTTTTTAGAGAGAATATACCAAACTTAGAAAAAGTCTTTGGTATGGAAGAGTCGCAGAAGATAGAAAAAGTTGGAACAGGAAGAACGGTGAATCCATTCGCATCTACAAGGAAAATCATTTGTGATTTCTGTAACCAACTGGAAATGCACTGAAGCTCTGAAAAGAAGGCCGTAAGCCAGTCGAATATTCCATCAAAACGTCTTAAGGGCACAACACTTATGGGTAAGCTTCAATAATTTTTAAAGGGGTGACATAAACTGATAATAGGAAACTGCATTATAATAATGGTTATGTTTCCTGTCCTTCTCTAATTTTAATTTGTATAGAAGAGCCAATACACAATATTAAATAATAAGAAGCAGAGTGGAAACAAAACCCTGGACAATATGTCTACACCTGATGCACTATGGAGAAACGTCTTGGTAATTTTCCATGAAAACTTCTTTGTTTTTCCACTTCCATTTCTTTTTTGTTTATTGGTGTCATTGTCATCATGATTCATCGTTCTATTTGTAATCTGAAAATGAACTGAGCTATTAATAAGTTCTCTTTGGCTAAATTTCAAATGTACAATATGATCTTACAGAAAACATCCATCGAATTGTAAAATTTCTATTTAAATTTACAACTTCAAATGTCTATCAAATGTCTGGGAACACAAACACACACACACACACACATACACACACAGACACACACACACACACACACAGATTAGGTTACACAGGTTAAAGTTTGTATTTGGTAGACATACTGCAGATTCCTGTTTCCTTGCTATAGAATTAACCATAGCAAATTCAAGAAGAGCAGCAAACAGGAAGGACAAACACACAGTTAGCCAAACATCAATAGCCTTCACATATGACACCTGTTAAAAGAAATTAAGAACATTTGGCTATCAAAATGGCTATCAAGATCTTTTTCAATATCCTTGATATTAGCTGCTATTTCGTATCATTTTCTATTATTTTCTATTTTTCCCTTACAATTTTACACGTGCAGGTTTTTTTTAGAATAATTTGATGAAATCGTGTACTCTAACTTCCCATCTGCAGTCTTACATCGATTGTGATAAGAAGATGTCTCAGTTGGATGAAATATTGAATTGTAAACAAATACAGGTTTATAACAGTGCACCTACTATTGGCAAAGATGATGTAGCAGATGACATTTGAGTAGACATGCTGAGGATTGTGAGCAGTCCTAGAGATACTCTTGCTGGCACAGCTTGAGGATCCAGAAAGAAGGAAACCCAGGACAAGAACACTATTAGGGCAGTGGGAATGTAGATCTGGGCCAGATAGTAACCAAACTGGCGACTAAAGTAGAAGACGAGATACAAACAACTGTAGCCCCCTGTAAAAAAAACTAATTATATTGACAAATGAAAATGTATGCAGACAAAACATAATAAATCTTTCATTAAAAAAGTGTGTTTGCTCTGTTATTATTTCATACTCTATCCAAAATTTAAAATATCTTTCCAAAAAATTACATATTGTGACCACTTGCATACGGTCTAATTACCTGAAACATAATGTTTTGTACAAACTCCTCTGCTTGTATTTTCCAAGTTAAACTTGGGAAGCTCTATATTCTTGACATTTTCCAAAGCTGCTGAATCCCACTGTAGTATTACTTCATTGGTTGAATATCGATCTGTTTCACATAAAAAAATACACATTTATTCTCTTGCGCAAATATTCGTTTCCAGTTCCCATCGGTGGCTTGGATTTTCTGTTACCTTATAGCCGGAGTAGACTATGCTAGTCCAAATCTATTATTAATGTCTATAGTCGGAGATGGGAAACAGAAATTAAATCAATATTTAAAAAAAATCACTAATATCAAGGATGTACACAATAGAGAGACAAAGGAAGCTTTATTATTCCAGTCCTTGATAATTGGTGGTAGAGATATGCTCTAGGTTGAATCAATCTTAATGTGGTTGCATGCAAGTGCTTCATATTTTAGTATGAAACAAGAAAATAAAGCTTTAACTAAGCGACAGATAAAAAAAAGGAGGTGTCTAGGTTTTGCTGATATTGGACAGGAATACCGTGATATTTTTTAACAATTTGATAATTCCAGATCTGTCATACAGAGTTCTAAGGACTCATTCAACAGACGGCCAAAAAGCTTATATGACCAGTGGTTAGATAGGTTAAGTATCGCAGCAGATTTCAGCTTATATCACCATCTCAAGGCATTAATCCATTCCTTGTATCTATTTAGCATTCCCAAACCCAGCACAACACTATGTGCATTTGCAAGACTTGACATTTCAACTGTTCATACATGATAAATATATGATGGCAGCGTAACTGACATAATGATTTAATATATTTTTATACTTACAAAGCTCCAATTTAAGCTGACACATTTGTTTATCCAGAGGGAATTTATGTAATGTGAGCGGACACCATAATCGACATGTAATTCTGGAAAAAAGGATTATTTATAATTTTATAACCAACCGTTTTTAGTAAAAAATAAATATAATAAATGTATTAATCTATATATGCATGAATGTGTATGTAACAAGAACAGTGACAGTAGAATTACACATATGTTCATGACTTGAATGGAAATGTACATACATTTAAATATGATGTGAAATAAAGAAAAATCACAAAGAGCTGGTTTTGTCCATGTGGTCTCTTAAATATTGCATGTGCATAATGCCATAATGCGCAGTTTTAAATCATAATGAAGTTTTGACTTGGTTATTGTGTTAGTGGTGGAATTCAATAATATTGATTTCAAATTACCATTAACGCTTTCAGTTTTACTTTTTTTTTATTATCATGGACCAAAAACATTTCATATTCCTATGTAGACCCATAAAACATAAACCAATATATCATTAGTTGTTAATTATTACTGTAAATATATCCCTCAGGTATAGGTAATGCTCGGTTATTCAGAGAAAAAAAAAGAATTCTCTGAATACTAGTAGATTAAATAAAATTGAATCGATCCCTCCAAATCTATATCCTTGAATTTTGCAAGACCTGTACATGATAATAAATAATATTTTATTGTTATAAATCTATTAATCTGTAATGACATTATCGAAAAATAAAAGTCCAACATATGTCGCTTATTTATTAATGTGTGTGTGTGTGCACGTGTGTGTTAGTTATGTGGTTCCAGACAAATTTTAAAAATCTCATTTATGAAGCCACATAGTTTTTAACATTTAAAGGGCGAAATCAACTCGAAGGTGAACTACAAAGGGTATATAAATGCCATTTAGGGCGGAAATGTTAATTAGAACGTCGGTATTCAGTTGAAAACTGGAGATGTTCTCGTCTGTGAAAACAAGTGTTAGTAGGGTACAATCAAAAGAACAAAATTGAGCAAAAAATAAAAGGGAATAAAAACAACACAATTTTTATTTTTTCATTGTCATAGTGGCGTATTTCCACGTAAAATAGTTCATATCTGAATATATGAAAATACTGTCAAGGCCCGTGCCTGTGGGGTTAATCTATTGTCCCTATAAATCGGTCACTGGGTGGGATTGTAAGTGAAGGGCCTGTGACATGACAATTAAATGTGACAGCAACACATCCGCGTCAAGTAGGTCTCGGCATGAAATGATTGTAATAATGTTGAAAGTGGGGTTAAACCCTTCAAACCAAATGTTTCAAAGAGTTCTGTCGTGCATGGAGATTCTTAATCCTCTGTGTCATCTATTGATCTGCCAAACATTTCCAAACATTTGTGCAAGCTCTTTTGAGCTGTTGTCCGACAACACGAGTTAATGAGGGTCTCGATAACCAATCCACTTAGCACAGAGAAGACATTGAGTTAATATAAGACAGTATTCCTTCCTAGATTCCAGTGATAAAAGGTTTTTTTTAAATCCTATTGAAGAAAAATGCTCTACTCTAAATATAATAACCTATCTAGCATGGGTCGTTTACATGGTTTTCTCATGAGAGATGACCTTTTTCGTGTAAATCTAGAAGATGGGTGTCTGCTCCTGTCAAATGGGTATCACGATCACCAACTGAGAACCAATTTATATATTATATATATATTATATCTCCTTTTTCACAAGTGCCCAATTACATACTATATGTCTTTTCTTTGCTAAGTGAAATGTTTATTTCACCAATTGATCAACATCTATACAAAGTGGAGTCATCAACATATATACATTTCAAAATTCAATGATTAATTTAAAGTATAAAATAATTCCTGAATAGAATAAATATAAATGGTGCAAGGATAGATCCCTGTGGCACATCCAAATCCAATGGCACGGAACAGGATGGATCGTAGCTAGCACATGGCCAACGATCATATCAGATTTAAACCAATATAAACTGGCATTTTCACAACTATATCAATATATCTTGTGCAGAAGAAGCCCATTATTAAGACAAAATGATTCTCATTATCAATATTGTCTATATATTCATCAGAATTAACCCAACAGGAACGATATTTCATCAGATAATCATGCTGGCAAGTATGTCTCTGAGGGATCTTTGATATCATTGAAATGGGTCTGTAGTTTCAAAGTCGTAAGTATTCTCACTTTTAACACAGGCAAAGTTCTTTTACCAGTTTTCTGGAACTCTAACACTTGCATCATGTTCATCACTGTCGTGTTATAACTAACTTAAGTGCAGAATATGATCTTTAATGGCTTATTGGAGGGAAATGTGTCTTTTAAAATAATTTTTTTCTATTCCTTCGATTAATGGTGCTTGGAACATAGTAAATAGACAATATATAGCAGTTTAACGTACCTTTGAGAGTTATACACCTTCCCATCTGAATATACCCTGATCATTTTGTTGACCTGTGTGATGTCGTGAAGTTTTTCTTCTTTGCCGTTCTCAATGAACGTATCTGGAGACCAGACATCGTGGAATCCGTCGGGCAGTGTGATACTGGACACATTGCTGATGACATCCTTAAAGGAAAACCGACTGTCTTGCCAGATCTGCCGCAAAAACACATTCACCGAGAAATCCTGGAAACCAATCAGGGGACCAATCAGGAGGATTATTGTCTTATTATTTGGTCTCTAAATCCACTTAATAAGTTCAATTATTTGACAAAAAAAGACAAAAATGAGACAAGAATTTATAAATTTTCAAATAATAAACACCGCAGTCATAAAATGCTCCTTCAATGTGCGAGGGGACTGAGAATTTATCTTAAAACATTTCCTATATAGTGGCATAAATGGAAATTGCCACAGTAATGTTTTTTTTTCCAGCAAATAGATAGTTGTTTATTTTTCTAAAAGCCTCTGGGTTTTGCGGTGTATCCAATTAATGTATTTATATAAATTGAGATATTTCATTATTGAAAGTCTCCAATTTGAAAAATTTATCTCTATACAAATAAAGAAAATAGGTGCACTATTGTACAATTTCATGCATTTCTGATGATAATCATGGGCAAAGTGAAGTCTCAAGAAAAACATGTCAAGATATGTTCATCGGATAATAATAATATGTGAAAGTTTCACATATTCATATCAGTCTTTTTTATAATTGCCTGTCTATATTATACTTTTCTATGTTATATTTGTAATTCTAAAGAAATGTGACGGAAAATAGAGACACAAAATAAAAGCTAAAATCACAAGAAATAATTTCAAATTGAAGTTGAAGGTTACTCACCATTTTTAATTCGTCAATTTCACTAATAGTGTTTATGTAAACACTGATATTCACAATAACTGGCCCACCTGTTAAAAGCAAAACCGTTATCATTTTGGAGATTTAAAGAAATAAATTCATTATTTCAAAATGTCATTGTTTTCCCTTAGCAATATTATCCAAACGTATTAAAGAGATATATTATAGTCACACTATTGCACTCACAAAAATACTGAGACAGAAAATTGGTGATAAAATAATAATCACTTATTTAGAGCAATAAAGCATTTCCTTTCCTCATCACATAAATTCATCATAATAAAAATAAGCATGTTGAATATTTGACTGTTCCCCGGCTTACCATTAGCAGTTGTAGGGGTCAGTTGGTAATTCTCACCAGACTCTTTCATCATAGTTATCAGCTGTGATAATGGACTGTGAGTCACATTGGTTTCAACACAGCATTCCATCCTAAATATAATACATGGCATTGCCATAGATGCCATAGATGAAATATAACATGCAAGAGGAGATGGATGGCACATTGTGTATGCATAGATCCACTGCATTCACCATTATATTATTTCAATATATTGATCTCTGACAGGCAAATTAGTTGTGATTCATTTATCTTTTATCATATAATGTATTTAATAATTACATGCATGTACTTTTTATACCACAATTTCTATGTTCAATGCATATACGTATTTCCATTTTGTTTCATATCACAAAAATTATTTTTATATCAAAAGTACCAATACATAATTTTTTTCTATACATTAAATGTTTCAGTAAAAATGGTCTATTTCACATACCCCAAAGCCATCAACATCATAAGATAGATGAAATTCTTAACATAGTGCATATTACAAGTTCCCGGATCCATTGAAATATTCTAAAGGTACTTGTTATCGTTTATATATCTCCAGTGTGACAAAACAATAGATGTGTCCATGTCCTGATAATGATGTTTGTGTGGCGGTGCATAGAAACCGCCGGAATTATCAATAACGGTACAGCCGACCCGTGTGATGGTGCCTGGCACTCAGACTTCCCCAGTGACCATTCTCACACGTTCTACGGTGGATGCCACATTCTTCAAACAAAATGTGTGTTTTGTGTACACTGGTTGGTTTCCTCGAAAACATATACTGGAAAGTAAAACAATTTAGCAGAAATCTTTGTCGATGAATTTGAATTTTTGAATAGCTGTTTTCAACTGCAAACGTGCATTTCCTGACATTTTGTGCAGTTTAGAATATCATTATTTGTTTTTCATGAAGAGATTTTATGCAATTTAGAACAACTGTGTTTTTAGTGCTTTAGCCATCAAAAATGATTTGGCGCTTACACGATATAGCGAATGCCATATTCCACTTTTTTAATCCCTCCAACAGTTACTTACCCCAGTGTTTCACTGTTAATTATAAGGCTAGATTTATTGTGAGCGGCACAAAACTGAAGTCAGCAAAGTATTTAATGCATAAAATGTCTTGCACTTTCCAACTCACAGTATAATAATCTCTGCTGTGCTGTAAGGAGGTTAACATAACCTAGTTACATAAATTATTCTGCAAGTTATAAATATGGCGTTCATGATAAATGTGTCGCATTAAATTATATTTGCTTCTGTAAAATATGGTATTTATCTGATTTTTCAAATTCATACCTGTAACCTGAAATAACCTTGGAAATATCACCAAAAATCTCAAAAGTCTTGGTCTAAACCCTCATACGATTATTAAATATGGCAGATCTTATTGATATGACGTTATTCTAACCATCAACAGAGTGCTCACAAGCATATATAAGGTCATGTTGGACATGACCTTGATCATGACCTTGATCCAAAGTAACACCAAAGTAACAATAAAGTCACCATAAACTTAATTATCCTAAGTGTGGTGTTGATATATGCTATTTGAGTGATCAAGATAATAACCAGTCCGATTGATTTTGCAAAATCATAGGCCAATGTTCTTGGATCTATGCTGAGTATTGTCTCATAACCTTTTTTAATGATTGTGATTTTTTTCCTGAAATGCTTGCAAATTGCTTACCAAATCATCATTTAAAGTGTTTAACAAGGTTGAGAAAAGTCAATGTCAGTGGTAAAAAATAATGTACTCATATTGAAATTGGCCTGTATCTTAATTTTCATTGGCTGTTTTTTTACAACTCAACGATAAGTATTAGATTTGTTTTAAATAACCATAACAAATGAAGACCAAATTTTGGCCTAATGGAAAAAGACAGGATTGGTCCCCTGGAAATCCATCTTACCTACTTATAGCTATTCCTATGTGTGAAGGATAAGCTTCCCCATATTTTGGAAGTTATGACCTTATTGGCCTTTGAGTGTCGTAACATAAAATATTCAAATAATTCATATCCAAGCGTGCAGCGGCATTTGGGGTCTTGGTGGAAACACTAAGAACATAAAATCAGCTTATGCCGACCTAAAAATCACAATGGTCCTCTCAGAATATGTACATCTGTACCCTTCGGTATCTTCGTTTAATTAGTCGGCATCGATTCCCACTTTTTACAGTTTTACGCTGTGTATTGATTATTTTGCATTTGTATTTTTTAACAATAATTACACTCCTAAATTAAATATATTGCAGGCTATTATATTATCTTACTGTCCTTGGTCTACGCACATTCAATATAACTGCATATGCATTTCTATGTTTGAAAAGACCCATTTCACTAAATAGAGTATTTTTTTCTGTAAATTATGTCTATAAACATTAATGTTTTCATTACTTGGAATCTAGCATTATAAAATAAAAAGATTCCAAATAACTCAATATGAGATAAAGCATTATTTCTGATCATAAAACATATTGGTTGATATGAAGGATTACCTTAAATCCTGAACGCAAATAGAGCAGATAATATGAAGGCCAATGGAGCATTAATAGGTTTGTATTCTGACGGTATAATATTTACTTTTTGGGACACATGATTAATCACAGGACCGTGTTCCCAATTTGTTCATGATCTCAAGCCTTATAAATGGATTCAAACCTTTCAACTTGAATTTGTTTAATGTTTCCTTCATGATATTGAAAGACTCTCCTGTGAGAACAAAACTGTTAGAATACTAACATACAAATGATAGCCACTGGTATACAAACATACTTATGATAGCCATTGGTATGTAATATTAGATCGTACCAAAAAAATATTAGATCTTACCATAACAAAAAAGGATGCTTGCATTGCTGAAGGAAATATATGGCGATAAGCCTCATGTCGGATAAAACATTATGATTGTTCACGTCCTTCCTACTCAAACCCTATACATGAGAAGTGTGAATAACCGCAAATCAGATACAATCACTCAAGTCAAACTGTGTAAAAGCCTATTTCACATCAAATATTTAGACCTTCCAATCCATTTGTGATCCACATTTAATCAAACAATCTATTGATTGCACTCGTGGTGTCTATTGTGCTCCGGGAAGCATAAACTATTGATACCAAGTGCTTGTGGTCCCCACATGTATGCATTCTCCACACCTTGCTATGGGCATCCTCTATTTGCATGATATCCTCCACCTCTGTTATATTCCAGGAATTCAACCAAAGGATCCACTTGACATTTGGTGTGCCGTGCTCTCTCTCTTCTCAAGGGTCTTAATCCATTATCATGCTTTTTACCTGATATCTATAATTCTGATTCTGGATTGCCTTGCATGTTCCCACCATTACAAGACCACTTGGTGTTTGTACATAAGGGGCATCTGGTTCTGATAATGCATTCAAAACCAGTGCTGTACCCATCAAGTGCACGGTTAGCGACAATCCCTCCAAATATTGGAACAGAACAAGATATTGGGTGCCTGTGTTAAAACATAAAGGCAACTGTTTTCTGAAGGACCATTCAATTCCTAGTTTCTCTTAATGTCTCCTTTATGTTGGCTCTTTGATCCATTCCTAATTTTAATATAACAGTGGCAACCTTCTACTTGGAAAACTAATTCAAAATATAAACTCAGTAATGTAAAATGTTGTTAAAAAATCCGTTTTGATAACAACAGTCTAATCTTACAAATGTTATTTAGGTTTTTATAGTTTTATGAAATAACAAACACAATGGATATTAAGTGTTGTTTATATGCAACGTTAGAAATGTTTTAGAATATTTCTCCCCGGAGGCCTCAAAACATTGCAATTTGGACAAGTAGATTGATATAATAAAATGCTAGTGTTCATGAGTATATTTGTACTGTTAAATAATCGATACATCAGGAAACCTCGTCTATGCCTAGGTGAAATGTGCATGTGTATGTGATAGTGCAAGGGTAGCATCCCTAGTCATTATTCGAAAAGAACAAGGATTTAAGTCCCAGTGACAGGCTTTGATATGATCTAAACAAACCTATATATGCTGAAATACATATGTATTTTCAATACAGACAGATATGTATTGTCAATACAGACAGACAGAAATCTCCACTTTTACAACAACCGCCTCCACCGAAATACAAAGCTGGGTCTACCCTTGATAGATTTTATTCTTTGTAAGATCAAACAAAGTTTGGTAAAGCAATACAATTCTCACATGCCAGACAGCTTGTCTGTAAGACACAGGTAAACATGGCCTCAGGCATTATCAAATGTGAACAACTGCTGAACTTCACACACTTGAACGACCACATAAGCTCTAAATAAAGCAATAGTGTTGTACTGTTGAACAGAACCTGAGTAAAAATCAATCTTGAGGCATTTTTTTTGGGACAAAGAAAACTACTCCGCCCCTTTTGTATTGCAAGCCAACACGACATGAATGATTTCTGTGTGAAAATATACATATATACTTCCTTTGGGGCTCTTAAGACAATATTGATACAAAAATGTCTTTATCAAAATAATTGATGTAAAATCTTGTGATATATTCTTGCATAAGATACATGTTTGTATACATTAACACCAATGAAAATAACAAATGTAGTTTATTTAGGGCATTTATTATTCATTTTGATGAGTACATTTTAGGAAAGTATGGAGATATAAATCATGGGAAGTGACACAGTACAGTATAAACATTATTTCCCTGATGTGAGTTACAGTGCTAATTAAATTAATACATTTATGACTTAAACAAGGAGGGAATTCTTGAAGGTAATTCTTGATAAATGCTGTAAAGGCATGAGGGAAATTTATACTTTTATACATATTGCTTATAACTGTGATTGAGTAAAAATTACATTAAGAGCTAGGCCCTGAAAAGATTTTGTTCAACCAACTTTCCACCACCATCTTTTTAGTGCTTTCGCAGTTTTGCTGTCATTATCAAAACTGATGTTGCCACCAAAACAATACGTGTAACTGCACCCACGACTCTTCCCACACAACGTTCTATTCCTCCACGCTACCTCCAATATTTCACCTCCAAAGTTAGATATGTTCTCTTCAGACAAACCACTTAATGATGAAACATGGGCGTGATAAGATGTTTGCTTCTTTGTATATTTCATATAGAAATTAAAAACAGCATCATTAATTATCATATTAAAAAGGATGTTTTAATAGTCCTACAATTATAAGGACCAATAATTGCAACGCACGTTGGCCATGGGCCGTGGCGCAGTTGGTTAGAGCACCAGCTTATTAGCACCAGTTCCTCTGTGGTGATCCAAATGTCGTGGGTTCGATTCACGGCCCTGCCGAGATTGAATTCATGATACAATTTCCCATATGAGCTGAGGCCCGTGCCTAAAGGGTTAACCCGTTGTTCTTGTAAATCTGTGACCGGGTGGGTTGTCATGTCAAGGACCTGCGACATGACAATTCAGTGAGGCAACACTATATCTGCTACAAGAAGGTCTCATCACGAAATGACTGAAATAATGTTGAAAGTGATTGTACATGTTTGACGTTATTATATAAATGACAATTGTTCAATCCCAAACCCATTGTAATGATCTAATTTATTTTGGTCAAAATAGGATTTAGCAGTTAACGCTTGGCCAAAATTTGGCTAAAGTCTGGCTGAGGTCTGGCTATAATTAATAAATCAATGCGAATCCTGTTCGATTGTGTATAGAGGATAAGTAAAACAATCTGGACACAAGAAAAAAGCATTAAACAAACACTACTGAGATTGCAACTTATTGATTATGGTCATTTATGACAAAGCTTTGAATACTCACATAGACAAATTCGCTGTTAAATCTGGTGTAGTTTATACAATGTGCTGTGGAGGGGCTTACAGAATGACACCTCTGCCCCAAAACAGAATTCTTTTTGGTAGTAAAAAAATCTAAATTATATACTCCTTTATTGAGCAGGCTATTTACAGCATTTAAGATTCACACTTAACAGAAGCAACAATTCTGCATGATAGAGACATAATATATTGGTCTCCAGCCAATTAGCAGCAGTTGGTCTGCATTGCATCAGACTGTGCTTGTTGACAGGCTGCAAAATAACCAGCAAATTTTCCTTCTGTATTATTCAATAGAGAAATTAGACAAAACATTGAAATTGCCTCGAATTATATCTTGGAATGCCATGGCCATCTCCAATTTTGATTTGATTATTTGATGGTTATACGGCCTTATTATCCACTGGAAAAGTTTGGTGAAAAATTATTTAAACAGAAACTAAGCATTAGACATCCATAGACTAAGATGACACTGAAAACAAAAATATTTATTTGAAACAGTGCATCAGCACTGTGTCACCTAATATCTCAGTGCGACAGTTCTTTGTTCATTATAAGTAAGGTTGCTTTTGTACACTTTAATGATCTTACATGGGGAATAACCCTCTTTCCTCAAGTAATTACCGTCCTCTTATCATAGAACAGTCATTTAAAGCATTCATGAAATGAGATTTTCAAGCACTTATTCCTTGCACAATATAAATGTTTATATCCCATCATTTGTGATAAAAAGTTGTTACTCATCATATTTCCCCAACTTAAATTTCTGTGCCATTTGAAAGTGGATGAGTCTTCTATTAAAATACCAATCATCCATTGGACAGTTTGCCAACAAACTTTGTTTAGCTTACCAGAGATTTGTGCAAACACCTGCTCAGTTAAGTCTTTCTAACAGTGGGGCACCTTTAGATTCAGACAATGGAGTGATTTGGTTTACAGAGCCCTGTTTGTCCATTAATGTTTGTCAAATGGTACACCCTGACAGATCACAATAGAGGTCACATGATTGTATACCTGGTGTACAGATAGAGTACAGACAGTACTTGGCACTTTCAGCAAAACACACATCATTAGAAATGACAGACATAGGCATATTGGGTTTTTACTGTGTGGGACACATCTACAAATGATACATGACTGAATGTGGACCTTTGTAGGATATTTTTATAATGCCTGTGACCTTGAAGTGACCTTTGAATCACTTTGAAAATGAAACTCCTATTTCCATGGATTTTATTATAAATATCAATATTCAATCATCTGCATCTTTCAAAAACGAGCTCATAGAGTCTTTATTTATCAATATCCATTCAAAATTAACAATTTTAGTGCAATTTTAAATTTGGGACCAATCTGCAAGGGAAATTTGAGGCAATTTTGAAATGCTGCGCTATTTTGAAACAATATCTATAATAACAACTTATTGTTGGTTAATTTATGAAAGTATTTATTATAATGCTTAGGAAAAAAATTTTTAATGCTAAATATAAAATGAAAATAAAGTCCGTCAATTTTGAGATTTATTAACAAGCTAAATTTGGTTAGAAATAGCTTGAATGTGGTAGGTGTACAAAAGATGAAAATTGACGGACTTAAATTGATCCAATGCAATCTTTCAAAGTTTCATACATATAAGATATATATGTAATTTCAGGAAATAAAAAATGATAATAAACACTCAAAGTATGTGAAAATGTGCTAAATGTGCAAAAGAAAAAACATCAGGTGACAAGAAATGTATTAAATGTAGGCACAAATGGATTAACTCATAATAAACTCTCGAATTTCTTGAATCTCTCTTTGCTTTCTGCAAATTTTCATATATCTTATATTTTTCTTCAATAAGAGAAAGTGCTAAAATTATTTCTTGAATATGTATAAAAATTGTACAATGTGTTCTATTTTTGGTGCCATTTATGTGGGTGAAAGTGACTCCATGTACCCATTGCAATAAGAGGTTGTGTACTACCCATTTTATATTCAATGTCTCCCATTTCCAGTGATGATAACCATGGTCGGTATATTTTGGTTGATTTTAGTGAGATAGCTTGCTTGTATCACATTTTCATGGCCACATATCATTTAAGCATACCCCAAACTTCTGTCACGGTAAATTTGCTTGTGACCTTCATGAATGCTCTAAGGAAACCCTTTCTTTCTAATTTCAATCTTCATGGTTTACTTTAACTTGATCAAGATATTTTCTCCCTTTAACTTGATCAAGATATTTTTTAAAGTTTTTATTTTGATAAGAATTGTATAATAATGAAAGAATTATGAAGTGAGATTTTGAAGGATTTCTTGGCCAATTTTCAGAGAACATGTTTTTTTCATTTTCACAGCTTGGCTACCATTATCGGAAACGCATAAACACACTGGCGAACCTACTCTATTCAACATCTCTATTCAACATCTCCCATACCAAAAGGTTTGGTATTTTCTCATGAAGGAATAATACGTCATGTATCATTTTCATGCAAATGACTTACTTATATTTGAAATGCGAGTAAATTACCCTTAGGTAATGATTATCTGCAGGGCGATTATCTGTGATGCTGGAGAGAAACATTTCTCTTTTTGATTTGTAAAATTTTGATTTAAGATTGTGTCATTTTTTCCCAATTTAATCAATTAAAGTTTTTATTGTTTTTTCTTGCCAATGTTTAAAAACTGTGTTAGTGTCATTTAACTTGCATGAAGATAAATTTTGATCCAAGTGAGAAATAAAATATTATTTGCTCTTTTTCGTCTGTAAATTCTGGTCTAGAATATCTGTAAAAGTTTGGATTAAAATTGTGTCAATTGATCAATGCCAATTGCAAAAAACCAGACAAATATTACAATTACTGAAAATTGCCAAAAATGACATTTGCAAAAAAAACCTGTTACTTCCTTAAATTATGGACGAAATAGTAAACAAATGAAATTAATACCTTAAATATGTCTTATGTGATCCTCGCCAAAAGATTTATGGGTTTATTCTGAAATTTATTTTCAACTGAGAGTGGAATGCTCAGCACGTGAATGTTGTAATGTTTTTGGACAGGTGACACCTGGTGGAGGAAATTATACATGTATCAGAAACTCAAAGGTGGGAGAAATCACATCTTTAAAAATAAAATATTATCTATGGAAATATCATTGATTCATTTCGTGTTGGATGAAGAAAGATGGATTGACAATGGAGCCTCAAAGAAGGTTTATGTACAAGAAGCCAGCCCAGCAGACACGCCATGTGAAAACCATGTGGATTTCTGGTTGAAATCTCAGACACTCGTGGGCCAACGGTTAACCGCTTCTTACATGATTTTCGAGATGTGAGTTTTGGTCCAGTTTTTGATGTGGTTTAGACATGATTTTCAAGTCATGAATTTCTCGTCAGAACTGTAGAAGGCATATCATGTTGTTTTTCAATATTCATATAAAAGATTTTGATTACATACAAAATATGAAATGTGTTACGAGTAGATCATTTTAAGGCGCCTATAAACTAGTAAAACATGAAAAAACAAAAGCATAAAATATGTCACTTTATGTTTGTATATTGTGACACCAACGTAGCCCTGCCATGACCAGGGATATAACCCAGTATAGAGAAGGTCTACTTTGCATATAACCCAGTATAGAGAATATCACCCAGTATAGAGAAGGTCTACTTTGCATATAACCCAGTATAGAGAATATAACCCAGTATAGAGAAGATCTACTTTGCATATAACCCAGTATAGAGAATATAACCCAGTATAGAGAATATAACCCAGTATAGAGAAGGTCTACTTTGCATATAACCCAGTATAGAGAAGGTCTACTTTGCATATAACCCAGTATAGAGAAGGTCTACTTTGCATATAACCCAGTATAGAGAATATAACCCAGTATAGAGAATATAACCCAGTATAGAGAATATCACCCAGTATAGAGAATATAACCCAGTATAGAGAAGATCACCCAGTATAGAGAATATAACCCAGTATAGAGAATATCACCCAGTATAGAGAATATAACCCAGTATAGAGAAGGTCTACTTTGCATATAACCCAGTATAGAGAATATAACCCAGTATAGAGAAGATCACCCAGTATAGAGAATATAACCCAGTATAGAGAATATCACCCAGTATAGAGAATATAACCCAGTATAGAGAAGGTCTACTTTGCATATAACCCAGTATAGAGAATATAACCCTAGGGTGTTCCAAAATATCACTTTTTCGTCATAGAGCTAAGCACATTTGGATTTCCATTCCTATTGACAACAAAATAAAGTTCTGAAAATTACAACTCTCTCCATTGATGGCTTCCTTCTTGGAATTGACCCTGAAAAATGGCTCAAAATACTGCAAATCGCCAATTTTTGCCTTTTTTGTCATATTTTTAAGTCAACCTCTTGAATTTTATTTACATGATAAGACTTTGGAAACTGGACCAGAATATCAATATTATGTGCAGCATCAGTCTTAAAGTACCATTTGTCAATTAAGTATTTATTTATTCATATCCAATATGTGAAAAAAAGTTCATTAATAGTCATTATCAGGACATGTTCTAGGTGCTACATGACTAAGATACAATCATAACATCTGTATTGAAATTTGGTTCAAATTTGAACACTCTGAACAACCTCTACGAAACTACAAAAAGTCATCCATATTATCTATTTGTTGTTTTGTTAAGTTGTGGAAATCTAGGAGCTGGCAGTGGTGATTTACAATGAACAATACGCGATACAGGCTGTCTGCATTCTTCGCATAGTTCACACACACTTAGTCAAGTCTTTAATAGACCTTTCTGCATGGTCATTTACCACTTCTAGTCCATCCTCTAGATTCTTGAATCTATCATATGATGGAACTCCCATCCAATCCTGGGGAGGGAGCTGCATCTAGTCAGTCTGCAGATCAAAGCGTTCAATCACGAGCCAAGATCTTTCTCCAGCAAACTGACTGAGATGAACATCACCTGGCTGTCTATCTAGAAGTAGATGTTCTTTCATCTCTGGTTTCCTAGGTGGAAAGTCCTGTGGTCTACCTGCTGTCAACATGGCTGTGACAATGGCTGCTTTCTCAGTGCTGGTTCCCTGGTCACACAGGGCAAGTGGCGCCATCTCCTCTGACAAATACCACATGCGCCTGAAGCACACGTTGCACCAAGTTTGATTCAATGGGCTAAAAACAAGAAAATGTCAAATGACATACCAAACCATTCTAAGCAAAGCCTTAGTATTCTATTAGTTCAACTATAGCTAGTGTCCATGCATTAATATAAAGAGCTAGTGTTAAGACATTTACTACCAAAGCAGTAGTGAGGATAGCTCAATGCTAGCATAAGCTGATATCGTGCAGGAGTGGGTGCACTATAAATTTCTAATTTATTAGTATTATCACAAGAGAGTACCATCATTCAGTTGATACCTGAAATTGCTGAACATCACCCCTGAATTCTAGGTCTAGTCTTGGTGATGCAGCTGGTAGCATGGTTTGCAAGAAGTACTTCCCATAGATAAAGAAGCAAAACTTAGCTATTCTTGCAACCTGATGTCGTACTCTTGGGGTGAGAACACCAGGAGGGAACTGATGGCTTGTCATAAAGATCTTCATAATGTAAATGGACTTAGCCATGAACCTGGCATGGCTCTGAACTAAATTTATGGCATTACATTATTCTTTATTGGTACAGCTAAAGCCAGTTAATAAGAAATGTGCATGCAACTTACTATAAAGTATAGCAACCTTCACTATGCATTAGACCAATCCCAGATTATTAATTCTATTCAGTGAGATAAGAATGAACATATAAATGCTTCAAAAAGACTATACTAGCTGTGCCACAGAAAAAGACTATGAGGAGCTTGTTCATATCTTGGTTGTCCTCTCTAATCCAGTCTTGTGACACATAGAACATGTACTGATTATGACTATTAATGTACTTTTTTTCATATATTTGAATATGAATAAATAAATACTAAATTGACAAATGGTACTTTAAGACTGATGCTGCACATAATATTGATATTCTGGTCCAGTTTCCAAAGTCTTATCTTGTAAATAAAATTCAAGAGGTTGACTTAAAAATATGACAAAAAAGGCGAAAATTGGCGATTTTCGGTATTTTGAGCCATTTTTCAGGGTCAATTCCAAGAAGGAAGCCATCAATGTAGAGAGTTGTAATTTTCAGAACTTTATTTTGTTGTCAATAGGAATGGGAATCCAAATGTGCTTAGCTCTATGACGAAAAAGTGATATTTTGGAACACCCTATATAACCCAGTATAGAGAATATAACCCAGTGTAGAGAATATAACCCAGTATAGAGAATATAACCCAGTATAGAGAATATAACCCAGTATAGAGAATATAACCCAGTATAGAGAATATCACCCAGTATAGAGAATATCACCCAGTATAGAGAATATAACCCAGTATAGAGAATATAACCAAGTATAGAGAATATAACCCAGTATAGAGAATATCACCCAGTATAGAGAATATAACCCAGTATAGAGAATATAACCCAGTATAGAGAATATCACCCAGTATAGAGAATATCACCCAGTATAGAGAATATAACCCAGTATAGAGAATATCACCCAGTATAGAGAATATAACCCAGTATAGAGAATATAACCCAGTATAGAGAATATAACCCAGTATAGAGAATATAACCCAGTATAGAGAATAGTCCAGCTAAATCAGTCCTTAAAGTAGCCCAATCGTGCACTTCGTGTTAAAAGCGTGAAATTTGGCACAGGAGTAGCTTAGGGGTTACTAATAAGATATCAAGCGAGAGCCACGTTGAGTGGTCCCGTTTAAGGTCTTTTTCAAGATGGCCGCCTCACGACCTCTTAAAATGACCTAAAATTGATGTAATTTTTTTTTCTTCAGCTGTATGACACTTTAAAACTCACATGAGTAATGAAATTGTACCACTAGTCATAAATGTAACATTTAGAATTTTTTTGGGGAAATTATTTACCAATCATGGGTCATTTTCAAGATGGCCGACTCACGACCTGTAAAAATGACCCAAAATGCGTGTACATTTTTTTCCTCAGTTTTTGCGCAATGTCAACTGACAAGGGTTGCCAAATTGCACCACTACACATAAAAAGAAAATTTAGAACAATATTTTTCATGAAATATTGACCCATTATGGGTCATTTTACATAATGGTTACTTTCAATGGCAGGGTAACTTTAACATAAAAGAGAAACAGTCTGTTTTGTAATGTTTACTTTTTTCTTTAATGGACAACATGTTTGAATTAGACAACTTGATTGAACTATATTAACTTTCTTGTGTATTGCCATTGGGTCATTATGGGCCATTTAGGAACATACAATTGTCTTACCATTATCTTACAATAAGTAATACAAAAGCAAGTCTCTCTCATCCCCTGTGGACACATTAGACCCCTAAACAATCACATGGTGGAGTTTTCATGGCTTTTGTTCCATGCAAGGTCCCTTGAACAAACTTGATCAATGATTTTGGCACTGATGTTTCTCGACTGTCTCTATGAAATTGTCCTGTGAAAGATGCAGTTTTGGACAACATGTCTTTCCTCAATATACCTATAGCTTTGCAAAGTGTCCTTTTATCATCATCATCTTCACATGCCACCATAAGAGCATTGGATACATCTTGTTTGAATGCTAAATAAACATCCCTGCCTTTCTGTTGTTCCTGCATGTCTGGAAAAAGTTCCAGCAATGTCTTTTTTAACCTGGTGGTATGGACTCTGGTTTCAGATGTTTCACCCAGTTTTTGTGTGTACATCTTGCCTATGTCACTCATTTTGAATACTGGGGCCACATCACTTTCCCTGGCTATATCTATGTACTGTTTGATATGTTCCAAACATTTCTCATGGTTAGACAGTTCATCACCTGTTTTTGTATTGACTTGCTGATATTTGGCTTTCCTATAATAGAGCATGAGGCATTTCAAGTGATACTTGGCCTCTCTGGCTATGAGGTCATGGAATCTCTGGCACCATGCAGTCATGAGGAGGCTGATACTCGAATGTTTGTCCATGCATTAGATGCAGCACAGAATGGCTCCCAGAAAATACTGATCAAAGGATCAGACACAGATCTTATAGTTCTGGCCGTATCTGTGTTCAAGAGACTCAACATTCTGGAACTGTGGGTTTCATATGGAAAAGGTTCAAGTTTGCGGTATTTCCCCATCCATGATCTGTACAATGCACTTGGGGAGGACAAGGCTACTGGAATTCTGTTCTTCCATGCCTTCACAGGATGCGACACAACTTCAAGTATCCACGGAAAGGGAAAAGTTACTGCCTGGGACACTTGGAATGTATTTCCAGAAATCACAGATGACTTCAAGTCTCTCTCATCCCCTGTGGACACATTAGACCCCCAAACAATCACAAACCTTGAGAGGTTTGTCATAGTCATGTATGACATTGGCAGTACAGAGGCTTCCCTCACAGATGCCCGGATTGACATGTTCACCAGGAAAGGAAAAGACATGTTCAGCATTCCCTTCACCTCAGGAGCATGTCTCCAGCATGTACGCAGGGCTGTGCTCCAGGCAGGCCACATATGGGGTCAAGCCCTGGAGACACTGCCAGAGATCCCAAGTGCAAGTGAATGGGGGTGGAAACTAGAAATTGAAAACGACAAACATACATGGATGCCGCTATGGTCAGTTTTGCCGCAGGCCTCAGCTGCCTGCTTAGAACTCACGAAGTGTGGTTGCAAGAAAGGATGCCTGAGGAATTGCAAGTGCCATAAGGTTCAGCTGAAATGCACACCACTTTGCTACTGCAAAGGGCTGTGTGGCAGCCAAACATCATAGAACTGTGCAGCTCTGGACAATTTGATATTGTACTTAAATGAATCACTACATTAAAATCATATTGACTGTAAAATGATTCATTGAAATGATTTGAGATAATCAGTGCCCATTGTTTTATCGTTGCATGTTCCTAACACAATTGGCAATTTCTATAACTGTTTTATATACACGCATGATCATTACTGACAACCTTGCTTTTCTTCAATGATGATTTTATGTTTATGGTATATCAGAAGCATGTATATAAAATCATGACTCTGTACAATGCTTTTGTATTACTTATTGTAAGATAATGGTAAGACAATTGTATGTTCCTAAATGGCCCATAATGACCCAATGGCAATACACAAGAAAGTTAATATAGTTCAATCAAGTTGTCTAATTTAAACATGTTGTCCATTAAAGAAAAAAGTAAACATTACAAAACGGACTGTTTCTCTTTTATGTTAAAGTTACCCTGCCATTGAAAGTAACCATTATGTAAAATGACCCATAATGGGTCAATATTTCATGAAAAATATTGTTCTAAATTTTCTTTTTATGTGTAGTGGTGCAATTTGGCAACCCTTGTCAGTTGACATTGCGCAAAAACTGAGGAAAAAAATGTACACGCATTTTGGGTCATTTTTACAGGTCGTGAGTCGGCCATCTTGAAAATGACCCATGATTGGTAAATAATTTCCCCAAAAAAATTCTAAATGTTACATTTATGACTAGTGGTACAATTTCATTACTCATGTGAGTTTTAAAGTGTCATACAGCTGAAGAAAAAAAAATTACATCAATTTTAGGTCATTTTAAGAGGTCGTGAGGCGGCCATCTTGAAAAAGACCTTAAACGGGACCACTCAACGTGGCTCTCGCTTGATATCTTGTTAGTAACCCCTAAGCTACTCCTGTGCCAAATTTCACGCTTTTAACACAAAGTGCACGATTCGGGACTGATATAGCTGGACTAGTCCAGCTAAATCAGTCCTTAAAGTAGCCCAATCGTGCACTTCGTGTTAAAAGCGTGAAATTTGGCACAGGAGTAGCTTAGGGGTTACTAATAAGATATCAAGCGAGAGCCACGTTGAGTGGTCCCGTTTAAGGTCTTTTTCAAGATGGCCGCCTCACGACCTCTTAAAATGACCTAAAATTGATGTAATTTTTTTTTCTTCAGCTGTATGACACTTTAAAACTCACATGAGTAATGAAATTGTACCACTAGTCATAAATGTAACATTTAGAATTTTTTTGGGGAAATTATTTACCAATCATGGGTCATTTTCAAGATGGCCGACTCACGACCTGTAAAAATGACCCAAAATGCGTGTACATTTTTTTCCTCAGTTTTTGCGCAATGTCAACTGACAAGGGTTGCCAAATTGCACCACTACACATAAAAAGAAAATTTAGAACAATATTTTTCATGAAATATTGACCCATTATGGGTCATTTTACATAATGGTTACTTTCAATGGCAGGGTAACTTTAACATAAAAGAGAAACAGTCTGTTTTGTAATGTTTACTTTTTTCTTTAATGGACAACATGTTTGAATTAGACAACTTGATTGAACTATATTAACTTTCTTGTGTATTGCCATTGGGTCATTATGGGCCATTTAGGAACATACAATTGTCTTACCATTATCTTACAATAAGTAATACAAAAGCAAGTCTCTCTCATCCCCTGTGGACACATTAGACCCCTAAACAATCACATGGTGGAGTTTTCATGGCTTTTGTTCCATGCAAGGTCCCTTGAACAAACTTGATCAATGATTTTGGCACTGATGTTTCTCGACTGTCTCTATGAAATTGTCCTGTGAAAGATGCAGTTTTGGACAACATGTCTTTCCTCAATATACCTATAGCTTTGCAAAGTGTCCTTTTATCATCATCATCTTCACATGCCACCATAAGAGCATTGGATACATCTTGTTTGAATGCTAAATAAACATCCCTGCCTTTCTGTTGTTCCTGCATGTCTGGAAAAAGTTCCAGCAATGTCTTTTTTAACCTGGTGGTATGGACTCTGGTTTCAGATGTTTCACCCAGTTTTTGTGTGTACATCTTGCCTATGTCACTCATTTTGAATACTGGGGCCACATCACTTTCCCTGGCTATATCTATGTACTGTTTGATATGTTCCAAACATTTCTCATGGTTAGACAGTTCATCACCTGTTTTTGTATTGACTTGCTGATATTTGGCTTTCCTATAATAGAGCATGAGGCATTTCAAGTGATACTTGGCCTCTCTGGCTATGAGGTCATGGAATCTCTGGCACCATGCAGTCATGAGGAGGCTGATACTCGAATGTTTGTCCATGCATTAGATGCAGCACAGAATGGCTCCCAGAAAATACTGATCAAAGGATCAGACACAGATCTTATAGTTCTGGCCGTATCTGTGTTCAAGAGACTCAACATTCTGGAACTGTGGGTTTCATATGGAAAAGGTTCAAGTTTGCGGTATTTCCCCATCCATGATCTGTACAATGCACTTGGGGAGGACAAGGCTACTGGAATTCTGTTCTTCCATGCCTTCACAGGATGCGACACAACTTCAAGTATCCACGGAAAGGGAAAAGTTACTGCCTGGGACACTTGGAATGTATTTCCAGAAATCACAGATGACTTCAAGTCTCTCTCATCCCCTGTGGACACATTAGACCCCCAAACAATCACAAACCTTGAGAGGTTTGTCATAGTCATGTATGACATTGGCAGTACAGAGGCTTCCCTCACAGATGCCCGGATTGACATGTTCACCAGGAAAGGAAAAGACATGTTCAGCATTCCCTTCACCTCAGGAGCATGTCTCCAGCATGTACGCAGGGCTGTGCTCCAGGCAGGCCACATATGGGGTCAAGCCCTGGAGACACTGCCAGAGATCCCAAGTGCAAGTGAATGGGGGTGGAAACTAGAAATTGAAAACGACAAACATACATGGATGCCGCTATGGTCAGTTTTGCCGCAGGCCTCAGCTGCCTGCTTAGAACTCACGAAGTGTGGTTGCAAGAAAGGATGCCTGAGGAATTGCAAGTGCCATAAGGTTCAGCTGAAATGCACACCACTTTGCTACTGCAAAGGGCTGTGTGGCAGCCAAACATCATAGAACTGTGCAGCTCTGGACAATTTGATATTGTACTTAAATGAATCACTACATTAAAATCATATTGACTGTAAAATGATTCATTGAAATGATTTGAGATAATCAGTGCCCATTGTTTTATCGTTGCATGTTCCTAACACAATTGGCAATTTCTATAACTGTTTTATATACACGCATGATCATTACTGACAACCTTGCTTTTCTTCAATGATGATTTTATGTTTATGGTATATCAGAAGCATGTATATAAAATCATGACTCTGTACAATGCTTTTGTATTACTTATTGTAAGATAATGGTAAGACAATTGTATGTTCCTAAATGGCCCATAATGACCCAATGGCAATACACAAGAAAGTTAATATAGTTCAATCAAGTTGTCTAATTTAAACATGTTGTCCATTAAAGAAAAAAGTAAACATTACAAAACGGACTGTTTCTCTTTTATGTTAAAGTTACCCTGCCATTGAAAGTAACCATTATGTAAAATGACCCATAATGGGTCAATATTTCATGAAAAATATTGTTCTAAATTTTCTTTTTATGTGTAGTGGTGCAATTTGGCAACCCTTGTCAGTTGACATTGCGCAAAAACTGAGGAAAAAAATGTACACGCATTTTGGGTCATTTTTACAGGTCGTGAGTCGGCCATCTTGAAAATGACCCATGATTGGTAAATAATTTCCCCAAAAAAATTCTAAATGTTACATTTATGACTAGTGGTACAATTTCATTACTCATGTGAGTTTTAAAGTGTCATACAGCTGAAGAAAAAAAAATTACATCAATTTTAGGTCATTTTAAGAGGTCGTGAGGCGGCCATCTTGAAAAAGACCTTAAACGGGACCACTCAACGTGGCTCTCGCTTGATATCTTGTTAGTAACCCCTAAGCTACTCCTGTGCCAAATTTCACGCTTTTAACACAAAGTGCACGATTCGGGACTGATATAGCTGGACTAGAAGGTCTGCTTTACAATGCCCAGATTGCTATTTGGTGTAATGAGCTTCGTAATTATGAAAAGCAAATCGCTTCTCATCTAAGAAATCCCCGTCTCCATCGTGTAAACAATCTCTGTCTTATTCACATAATTCACATCTTATCCGCATGCATGAATCATGTCTCACCCACTTGCACTTTCCATGTGAAATAATCCACGTAATTTTGCTTTGCATATTTCACCAATTAACCACATCAAAATCACGTCTGAAATTCACGTCAAAACCATGTCATTTCAACCAGTTTTGACAGATGTGACTGTTGAGAATGGTAATCATGCTCTGAATATGCAATCCATTTACTTGATTATTCTAATAGTTACGTCTAGTAAAATCCATAGCAAAGTATAATGCTAATGTTCATTATTCTTTTCCAAAGAAAGACTAAATTTGATGATAATTTTTTTTTCAATTTTACTTCACATGTAGACCTACACTGTACATGTAGTTTCTCACATTTATTTCAGAAATATGGAATGATGTGACACGGATTTTCAGTCATAGCCTTCTTTCAGTACAGGGAATCAATAAATTTAATGTAAATATATTTAATATTATTAATAGTGTTGTGTTGGTGACACCTTTATAACGTTTGCTTAGATGAATAATCTATTGTAATTCTTTGTGCCAAGCAATGAATGCCGTCTAACCAATATGGTTGAAAATATTAATTTGAAAGCTAGTTCAATATCTCTTAATGACCTGAAACGTCATGAAGTGATAATGCAAACCATAGTCACAATTGATTTTCATATGTCTCTTCATATATTCATCATGTAAATTTGCATGTATTACCTGACAAGTTTGGTTACACTATAGAACAAAATGTAGTAACCGTGCTTATTCTTTCTGCCATGGTGTGGAATTGAACGTTAATCACGTTATAATTTAGCATATGGCTTTTATAGATAAAGTGTATACTGTATAGTGTTGTTTTTTTTATACTTTAAACATAAAATATTAAAATGTTCAGGATATTGTGAATTTTTAGTGGATTGTCAATAAGGATATATTTGTACAACGACTTTGGGCCTTGTTGGGGGTATTTAATGGACGGCAAATTCATTTGTGGGAAGTACCAAAATGTTAATATGTCGCCGAGACTGAATACTAGGCTAGTAGTTATCACTGTCCACCATAGCACCACGTCGCCCTCTGGTGGGAAGTTAGTTTTGTCTCATACGATGCAGGTCTACATATGATCTGACAAGCAACTTTCCGCATATGTTCAGAGACATATAAAATATCTTTAAATATTTATGGTGATCTTTAAATATATATCACTTAAAGTGACCAAGAATAAGTGCCATGAACAAATGCAAATGCATGACTGTGACTAGTGTGAGCTGAAGACTGCAATTAGATCAGCCCAAGATCAAGAAATAGACTCTTCCAGAGTGCTGCCTCCACCCCAACGAACAAAATTGACCCAACCAAAATCGTCACGCGAGATCTCCGAGTTTCACTTTTCGCAGAGGAATATATCATTATCGTCAAATTGTTACCGTAATATTTCACTGAATTCAGTTACAATTGAAACTTTCACCAGATTATATTTACATGTATCTTAAAGGTATGTTTAACAGTCATTTATTTCATGTTCATCACAGTTCACAAAGTATTTAACGTATTTAAATTTAGCGCCAGATTCGCTCCACTGGCCTCCAAAAGTCACGGGTGTATTTCACTGATTTTCAGTACTCAGTACTCAGTTGTTCAGTTCTGTCAATGTTATCACCCAAACATTCATTATCCACGACTGATAAGGTATGATTACTTTTTCTGTTGGCAGTTATCTCTGCTCAGAAGTCAATCCGTTGTTAAAACTTAATTTTATTATTTTTTCTGTTAAAATCACTTTCAACATCATTTTTGCCAAGTTTTGGCATGAGTGGACTTCAAGCAAGGATGTACAGTGACCGGCAGCCAAATCCGGACACTTTCATGTTTTTCACTCCCGATTTTCACAAAACCTTTCAAAACTAGATAATAACTGCTCATGTCAATAGAAGATCGTCAGTCTTAATTGCCTGTGGAGTAAAAATGATACATGTTTAATATTTACAGAATTATCAGGATATTCACGCATTCAGCAAACCTGCAGATTGTCCGAGTTTACATTGAGTTATACGGTGATGTTGGTCACATCACCACTTCTGACGTCATTTGACAGTGATGCGATCATTCGTGCCGTGAAAACAAATAAACTCTTTCAACGTTTTGAAAGGCATAGGGATTACAAGATGACGTCTGAGGCACAATATTCAGCTCAATTGCAATTAGTACAGCACAGTTTTACTCGATATTTGACTGAGTTAAAAATGTCTGAGTTTCATCTGCCGGTTTCGGACAGTTGCCGGCCACTGTATCATTGCCATGCACCCCTTAGTGCAACCTTGCACTCTCGGTGGGATGCCAATTGGTTTTGCCGAGTAAACTTATAGATGTAGATGGCATACATGTAATCAATGACTAATGACTAATGTCAGTATTGCACTGTTTTCATGCACATCATATCATAGAGAGATTATAATAGTGTTCAGGATTGTACCATTTTTGCACAAATCATTACATGTACATGTACACTGCATTTCCCCAAGATATTTAAATTTGCCACACCCACTCTCTGGCACCTGGGTTAGGGTTAGGGTAAACCCCTAACGGACGGGAAGGACGGCAACGTCCACCACCGGTAACAGACGGGAAGTACGTTGACGTCCCCATTATTCTGGCTTGATGTTGTCATTTGTAACATTCTGAAAGGCTGCAATTTGTTACAATGTAATCATGATAATGACATCAGTCTGAGTGGATCATGAACTTTTAACCTCAGCACCTCATAGAGCATATTGAATAAAATGGTTATAAATTTTATTAATTTAGTATGTAGATACACTAGTCCCTTTTTTAGCAACCATGTACATTGAGAAAGACCCCAAAAAGCATGTCTACCTATTGGTGCCACACTAACGGAATCCACAGATCAATGTGCATTATAATGCTAATACAAAAGTGTATTAGAGAAGTGAAAATCACTCTTTAATTTTATCTATTAGTATTAATTATCTAAGATGCCCTGATTGCTTTTGTTGGCTAAACATTTGATCTGTGTTGAATTATGTTTCGTGATAATATGATTAAATTTATTTTGCATCACATTAATATTTCACCAGTTAAACATGCTTCATGGTGGATTATCATCACATTTGTCATGTAGAGCATGTCCAGTGTTTCATATTTTATAATATCTTTATTCACACATAAAACATGGAAATGGAAGTTTTATTATACATGTGTAATTGAGATTCAAAGGTCAGAGATGTCCTTGAAAAACTATTTATATTTAATCTGTTTGCAGTATGGAGTGTGATGAGGAAGATAATGTATGGAACCTGGAGGATATATCTTGCCCCAGCGGCCTGGAGGACATATCCTGCCCCAGCGGCCTGGAGGATATATCCTGCCCCAGTGCCCTGGAGGATATGTCGCTAGGCAGCAGTGACGATAGTGTGTTTGACACCAATAATGTGAGCCGACTCATCACAGAGGAGGACCTTATTGACAGCATCTTCTACGTCTGCGATGAGAACAACCAGGGGGTAGTACCTGTCTCCAAGCTGGTGGAGAAGATATGCTTTACTGCTGGTCATCCCTTAGAGGTAATAGAGGTGTGTGTGTGTGTGTGCATGTGTGCATGCGTGTGTGTGTGTGTGCATGGATGTGTACTTTATATTATATATATTATATACCTACATACCAACCTACATATCTACCATTGTGTCTTATGACTCCATATGAGCCGAACATAGCATTTACCCAGCAAGGTGATTTCACATTGATGCAACATTTTTGCCCCAAAAAATCTGATATTCTCACAAGAAAAGCTTGTTGTTTTTGAAAGAAACAATTCTTTTTTTACAAAAAATTGTATATTGGGTTTAAAAAATATTGATAAACAATTATGGCATTTTTTTTATAAAATACCATTCAAATTGTGAAAATCTCATCCTTCTATATCTTTCGATATTTTTTCTATAGGCTTTGTAGTTCTTGAAAAAATGTCTACATTGTATGTACATATGAAATTAAAGGGCTTGTCGGGAATAGCCTATTCAGTTAAAAATATCCAAAATTTCACTATAAGATTCCCCAAAACCTATTCATTATGAAATGTTGATTCTTTCTTTCAAATTCAAAAACTCAAAAATAGCTCAAATATTGGCGGTAACGCACACCACTTCAAAGAGAAACTATCCCATTGTTTGTTGCAATGTATCCCATTGTTTATCACAATGGGTTGCTTAGGGTGTTCCAAAATATCACTTTTTCGTCATAGAGCTAAGCACATTTGGATTTCCATTCCTATTGACAACAAAATAAAGTTCTGAAAATTACAACTCTCTCCATTGATGGCTTCCTTCTTGGAATTGACCCTGAAAAATGGCTCAAAATACTGCAAATCGCCAATTTTTGCCTTTTTTGTCATATTTTTAAGTCAACCTCTTGAATTTTATTTACATGATAAGACTTTGGAAACTGGACCAGAATATCAATATTATGTGCAGCATCAGTCTTAAAGTACCATTTGTCAATTAAGTATTTATTTATTCATATCCAATATGTGAAAAAAGTTCATTAATAGTCATTATCAGGACATGTTCTAGGTGCTACATGACTAAGATACAATCATAACATCTGTATTGAAATTTGGTTCAAATTTGAACACTCTGAACAACCTCTACGAAACTACAAAAAGTCATCCATATTATCTATTTGTTGTTTTGTTAAGTTGTGGAAATCTAGGAGCTGGCAGTGGTGATTTACAATGAACAATACGCGATACCGGCTGTCTGCATTCTTCGCATAGTTCACACACACTTAGTCACGTCTTTAATAGACCTTTCTGCATGGTCATTTACCACTTCTAGTCCATCCTCTAGATTCTTGAATCTATCATATGATGGAACTCCCATCCAATCCTGGGGAGGGAGCTGCATCTAGTCAGTCTGCAGATCAAAGCGTTCAATCACGAGCCAAGATCTTTCTCCAGCAAACTGACTGAGATGAACATCACCTGGCTGTCTATCTAGAAGTAGATGTTCTTTCATCTCTGGTTTCCTAGGTGGAAAGTCCTGTGGTCTACCTGCTGTCAACATGGCTGTGACAATGGCTGCTTTCTCAGTGCTGGTTCCCTGGTCACACAGGGCAAGTGGCGCCATCTCCTCTGACAAATACCACATGCGCCTGAAGCACACGTTGCACCAAGTTTGATTCAATGGGCTAAAAACAAGAAAATGTCAAATGACATACCAAACCATTCTAAGCAAAGCCTTAGTATTCTATTAGTTCAACTATAGCTAGTGTCCATGCATTAATATAAAGAGCTAGTGTTAAGACATTTACTACCAAAGCAGTAGTGAGGATAGCTCAATGCTAGCATAAGCTGATATCGTGCAGGAGTGGGTGCACTATAAATTTCTAATTTATTAGTATTATCACAAGAGAGTACCATCATTCAGTTGATACCTGAAATTGCTGAACATCACCCCTGAATTCTAGGTCTAGTCTTGGTGATGCAGCTGGTAGCATGGTTTGCAAGAAGTACTTCCCATAGATAAAGAAGCAAAACTTAGCTATTCTTGCAACCTGATGTCGTACTCTTGGGGTGAGAACACCAGGAGGGAACTGATGGCTTGTCATAAAGATCTTCATAATGTAAATGGACTTAGCCATGAACCTGGCATGGCTCTGAACTAAATTTATGGCATTACATTATTCTTTATTGGTACAGCTAAAGCCAGTTAATAAGAAATGTGCATGCACTTACTATAAAGTATAGCAACCTTCACTATGCATTAGACCAATCCCAGATTATTAATTCTATTCAGTGAGATAAGAATGAACATATAAATGCTTCAAAAAGACTATACTAGCTGTGCCACAGAAAAAGACTATGAGGAGCTTGTTCATATCTTGGTTGTCCTCTCTAATCCAGTCTTGTGACACATAGAACATGTACTGATTATGACTATTAATGTACTTTTTTTCATATATTTGAATATGAATAAATAAATACTAAATTGACAAATGGTACTTTAAGACTGATGCTGCACATAATATTGATATTCTGGTCCAGTTTCCAAAGTCTTATCTTGTAAATAAAATTCAAGAGGTTGACTTAAAAATATGACAAAAAACGGTATTTTGAGCCATTTTTCAGGGTCAATTCCAAGAAGGAAGCCATCAATGTAGAGAGTTGTAATTTTCAGAACTTTATTTTGTTGTCAATAGGAATGGGAATCCAAATGTGCTTAGCTCTATGACGAAAAAGTGATATTTTGGAACACCCTATTGAGGAGTGTCCAAAAATGCTAGCCATAAAATATTGTCCCGGCACAATGGATAGTTACAAGATGGTGCCACATACGATTTTAAAATTATCATTATTAATCAAACTTACTCATAATATTAAACAAGAAGAAAAAGTGGTGCTCCACATGTAACACGGATGGGAAAAAGATAATAAAGAAAACAAAAATTACAACAAACAGAATAAAAATTACAACAAACAAAACAAAAATTACAACAAACAAAACAAAAATTTAAATAAACAACAAAATGCATTTAAACACAAACAATCATTGTAAAGTAGTTGAAATTATTTTTATTCATCTTTTAAAAACATTTAATTTGGTATATGAACGATTTTTTTTAGCACAACTGTATGCAAAGATGTGCCTTTTCAGGCCCGATTACGCAAGTTGCTCTATTATCACTCAGGCGCTATCGCAAGTCATCGATCAGACTTTTGCATGTCATTTGTGTTCTTATTGTCGACAGGCAATGGTTGTCAAAAAAGGAACCATCCGTGTTACAAAAAAAAAACTAGGGCAGATCAATTCAAAGGTCACAAATATTTGGACACCCCTTAACAGTGATACAAAATTGGTGACCTTTGAATTTACCTGCGCTAGTTTTATCTAGCTTTGAATATTAGAATTTAAGGTATTTTTTACTACGACAATTACAAAGTTGTATGTAGCGCCATCTTGTAACCGTTTATTTTGCCAGGAAAATATATTATGGCTAGCTTATTTGGACACCCTCCAACTGTTATACAAAATTTGGTGACCTTGGAATTGACCTGTGCTAGTTTTATCCACTTTTGTCACATATGTGCTTATATGTTTGAAGAGAGTATTGCATAACATGTTGACAACCTCGTCTATTGATTTTGAAAAAAATCTGAATAATTAACTGTGAAAAGTGAATAAGTAACAAACTTCACACACATCCAAGACAATGACACCAGTTGATTTAGTTGTAGTCACTTTCTTACCAAAACAAGGACACTGATTGGCTGTGTTATAACGTATAGGATAAGGTATGGTCACTCAACGATTATACAAGTAATGAACGAGTGGCCATACCTTATCTGTTTTAAAAGTTGGACTCACAATGCACTGAAACTGGTTTGAGTACATATTCTGAAGTTCAATATAAAGTATATCAGTGCATCAATGTATATTTCATGCCTATTACATGGTATAATCAATTTCAAGTTCTCTAAATTTCAAAATAATTCTTTTCAACAGTAAATATACAAAGCCATTTACTTTATATCACACTTTGGATAAGAAATGAATGAGCCTTGATTTCAATTTTCATCATCATATATTGGTTGGGTAACAAAATAATCACCACAACCAGTATCAAAACTGAAATATGTCACACTAATCTGTATTGTCAGGTAAGCTCAGATCTTTTTGTTAATGACTACATGTACTTACTGGAGGAGTGTGTCAGTGAGGTCAGAAACTTCTTCATATCAAACAAGATGAAGATAAATGATGGAAAAACTGAGATGCTCATATGTACTGACAGGTACAGTACTACCAACCATGGCAGTACCCCAACCACAATCAGAGTGGGAGGCTCTGATATTGCTCCTAGTCAATCAGTGGTTGACCTTGGCATTACATTTGACTCCAACATGGACATGAAGGCCCAGATCAAGAAAATGTGTCAGAAGGGCTATTATCACATTAGGAACTTGGCGGCTATCAGACATTGTCTAGATGAGAAAACCGCGGTTACACTTACCCATGCTTTTGTTACATCTACCCTGGACTACGGTAATGGTCTTCTGGCCGGTCTTCCTAAAACTGACATCAGGAAACTGCAATACCTCCAAAACTCTGCAGCACGGGTAGTAGGAAAAATCAGGAAATTCGATCACATTTCAGGAAAATTACAGGAATTGCACTGGCTTCCTGTTCACGCGAGAATTGATTTTAAAATTCTTCTATTAACCTGGAAAGCCCTAAATGGTAAGGCTCCACCTTACTTACGTGATCTACTCCTGATTAAGGAAGGTGAACGCTGTCTAAGATCCAATGATGGCACCCACCTACAGGTACCTACTACCAGGCTAAGGACAGTAGGTGACAGGGCCTTCTCATCTGTAGGTCCACGACTATGGAATTCCTTGCCTACTGATATTAGGACAAGTACTTCAGTCTCCTCGTTTAAGAATAGACTGAAAACTCATCTCTTCAGGATGCATGTCCTGAACTCAGCGCTATGAACAGACTTGTCTGGTATCAGTGCTATACAAATTTTATTATTATTATTATTATTATTACTTTCAATTCTCAAGTCTTTGGGTTTATTTGTTGTCTTTAATTTATGGCTAACTCAAACAAGAATTACTTTTATGAATCAAGCAATCATGCGTGTGACACAGGATTTCTGTTGCAATATATAATGTCACAGCCTTTCATTCAATGTTATCATAGATTTTCTTCAGAAATTATAGAAATCTACACCTTGAATTGCAGGCCTTCGGGTTACATAATGGGCATGTCTCATTTCATGTCTGCAGTGAGGCCATCTATAAACCATACATTACGTGATATAAAGTACAGCAATACTGATCTGTGATTGGCTCGAGAAACTAGGCCATATTTTAAATGTGACAAAATATTTTACTTGGTGTCGATTGGCTTCTAAATGAAGCTTGTTCTGGGCGTGACCTCTCAGTACTCACTGATTCTGGTCAATTATTAAAGAGCTAGGTATGAATCCTGGCTCTGCTATGGAGAGTAATATTTAGTTATGTCTTTCTACTAACTGTACATTTGTTTTAGTTACAATTCAGAATCTTTATTAAATATAAAATTTGTCATATTTTTAGGGTGAGCAAAACGTTGAAAGTTTACGCCAGCTGTTAGATCCTGAAGATCAAGATATTGAAGTCTGCCTAAATACATACAGACAAGGGATCACTGAATGGATCCAGGATATCCGACACAGGTAATAGGGTAGGGTCATGCCACTAATTGGTCAGACATAGATGTAACCTATCCTAGCAGCAGAAACAGCTGAGCACACACCCAACAGAGTCATATGGTAACCCTGAGTGACCACACATGCCTGGTTAAATTGTGATGATAACAAGAACTATAATTATCATAATTACATGTACTTAAAAGGGGACAATAGGTTTGTCCGCAGGCACCGGAAATCACCACTGTATATAGTTGAGGAAGACATCTGTCAAAATAACCAAACTTCAGTTCTCATTTCGGGGTGTGGGGATTATTATATGCAACTACAGTTCCTATTTCGGTTGGGATGTGGGGTAAATCAGCAACAATTTTTTTGTCAAAATTGCGTTAAGTTATTACAGCTTTGTAAAATGCATATTTTTAAATGTAGGCAACATATGCTATGTTAAAGATAGTATCTTTTTTATAGATCCTCGAGGTCATGCACTGCTATCTGCAGCATACATTTATTATAATCACAATTGAAGATGTCAGTTTTATTCTTTAAAAAAATATTCAACTTGGCAAATCTCATCAGAAATTAATTATGATAGGTAACTTATGTTATTCAGGTAAGAACAGGATTCTTTAATAATACCACCCTATAAAATGTGAAATTTACATGGATTTTAAGGGGAAAAAACTTCAGGAGGTTTTTATAAATTGTTAATTTCATGGTTAAAGGATATGGTGAAATGAGAAGGCTATCATGTAACAATGGTGTTAGATGTGCAAGCTTGTTGCTATGGCCACATGTAATGCTTTACCATACTTCCTGTAATAAACAGATCATCTGTGTTATGATAACAGATAAAATAAATGAAATAAATGTTTATCCCGAACAACATCAAAACATCAGAACCCTATAGGATATTATTAGGATAAATTTGACTGATTACCAGGCTTGGCCAATAGGTATCAAATCTCACATTCCACAAGAGATACCCTTGCTGTAAGCTGCTGCAAACTATTTAGGGACTTTATGGTAGTTCAGTGACAATAAGGACTGTGTTGCGTTGGTACAACTTTCGTCATTTAGTTTGCTGTATCATAGAGAACAACAAATCATAGAACTTTCACCTTGAGTAAAATCTACAATTGCCACAAAATTTATTTGCACTTTTCTGTTTATGTTCATTTCTGTGCACTTGGTCTCTGCTCACAATGTTGCACAGTCATTATCATCATATGATATTTGCGGATGAGGACCCAGAGTATGTTTATCCCAAAAAGGATAGAAAACTGGATGGTTATGACTATGACAATGACAATGAGGAAGCAAGTGATAACACAGACAGGTTTGTACATTCTCAAAGACATACAAAGGAAAAGAACTGGTTTGTGTAAGATTTTCATGATAATGGGTTGTGTAGAAAACTAATATATTTTATGTGGAACAGGCATCTGATATTTGCTTTACTTTGAGTTAGGTTGAAAAAAATCACATTAACAGAAATTGAATACCAGATCAACCACTTTAAACATATATGTACATTTATTTAGCGAGTCTACTTGTAAAATGAAAAGTTTCTGTTAACTTATGGAGAGACTCATGGTGACTTTTTTACCCTCAGCCCCTGATGTAATCAGGCTGAGGGTATTGCAGTACTCCTGGCGTGGGTATGTATGTATGTATGTATGTCTGTATGTATGTCTGTAGCGAACATCCTTGTCATCGCGATAACTCAAGAACAAATGATGGCAGCTTCATGAAACTTGACACACATATGCATCTGGTGAAAACCTCGGACAAGTTCGATGGACGGCGACCTTGACCTATTTTTCAAGGTCACAGGGACAATTATGTGAAATCCCAAGAATCACAATAACTCAAGAACGAATGATGGCAGCTTTATGAGATTTGACACACATAAGCATCTGGTGAAGCCCTCAGAATTTTTCCTATGAAACATGACCTTCACCTACTTTTCAAGGTCACAGGGACAATTATGTGAAATCATCTTGTTATCGCGATAACTCGAGAACAAATGATGGCAGCTTCGTGAAACTTGACACATATAAGCATCTGGTGAAAACCTCGGACGAGTTCGATGGACGGTGACCTTGGCCTATTTTTCAAGGTCACAGGGACAATTATGTGAAATCCCAAGAATCGCATAACTCAAGAACAAATGATGGCAGCTTTATGAGATTTGACACCCATAAGCATCTGGCGAAGACCTCAGAATTGTTTCTATAAAACATAACCTTTACCTACTTTTCAAGGTCACATGGACAATTATTTGAAATCATCCTTGTCATCGCGATAGTACAAGAACAAATGATGGCAGCTTCGTGAAACTTGACACATATAAGCATCTGGTGAAAACCTCGGACGAGTTCGATGGACAGTGACCTTGACCTATTTTTCAAGGTCACGGACAATTATGTGTAATCCCAAGAATCGCAAGAACGAATGATGGCAGCTTTATGAGATTTGACACACACAAGCATCTGGTGAAGACCTCAGACTTCTCTTGATGGAACATGACCTTCACCTACTTTTCAAGGTCACAGGGACAATAATGTGAAATCATCCTTGTCATCGTGATAACTCAAGAACGAATGATGGCAGCTTGAAACTTGACAAACATAAGCATCTGATGAAAACCTCAGACATTTTTGTATGGAACATGACCTTCACCTACTTTTCAAGGTCACAGTTACAATTATGTGAAATCCCTATCATTGCCATAACTCGAGAACGAATGTTGGCAGCTTTATGAGACTTGACACACATAAGCATCTGGTGAAGACCTCAGACTTCTCTTGATGGAACATGACCTTTACCTACCATTCAAGGTCACAGGGACAATCATGTCAAATCCACGTCATTGCAATAACTTAAGAACAAATAATGGCAGCTTCATGAAAATTGACACACATTTATAAGCATCTTGGAAGTCTTCACATGAGTTTAATGGACGGTGACCTTAACCTGCTTTTCAAGGTCACCTGCCCATCTCAATAATTCTAGAGTAAATGATGACAGTTTCATGATACTTGACACACCTAAGCTATCAAAGGAAGTAGATTTTATGGGTTTTTTTTACCCCTGCATCAATTTGCCTTGGTGCAGTGACGTTTTGTTCACAAATATTGTGTGGAGCGAATGTTGTGCAATGAGTTACCAGGGCTGAGGGTTGATGCATCTCTGATGCCTATGTTTCAATGTAAATGTCATATTTTTGGTATTTTTATTTTTTAGCGATTCTCATATACCGTATTTACTCGTGTATAAGACGACTCGTGTATAAGACGACCCCCCAAAATTGAGCTTATTTTGCTTGAAAAAAAACAATTTCCGAATATAAGACGAGTTGGTTTTTCTTGACATATCGGCTCTGCTACCATTCAAGCTTCAGCTGAAGCTTAGCGGTCATTTAAAAAGTGAAACTTAAATATGAAAACTTAAAGATCTTAGCAGTCTTATACACGAGTAAATACGGTAAAACGTAAATACGATGTTCATATTTTCGAAATAACGAATAACGGAGGTAGCAGATTGATTTTAATTGCGTTTTAAATGATAAATAAAGGTATTTACCCAATATTATCACAAATTATGCTTTGCAGGTCGAGAATTTCTCCACGAAGTAAAACATAATACGATGTACGTGACGTCCTTTATCTTAGCGTCTGGGTGCCCACGAGACAAAAGTTGAGCGGCCAACATGTCAAATTGAACTTCCATATCCGTAGCAGATCGATTTTAATTGCGTTTTAAATGATAAATAAAAGTATATACCCAATATAAACACAAAATACGCTTTGCAGGTCAAAACAGAACAAAAACATCAATCCATTTAAAATGCAATTAAAATCGATCCACGTGTGAAAGCATTTCTGTCAAAAAGGGAAGACACGACTCAAAGCAGTGGAGACAATGTCGAAACGCAAAACTGTGAACGCTGATAATTTGAATTAGTAAAATTTTGTTAATTTTCACACCACTGAATGGCAAGACATGAAAGGCTGTAGGGAATTGAATTGTGCGATATGATAAAATAATAATTTTAATTTTAATAGACATAGAAGTAAACGTAAATACGATGTACGTAACGTAGTGGATCGATTGGCCACGTGACTCACAAGTCATGTGATCATTGACTTTGCAGATTTGCCAGAGAATTGCGTTTTAAATGATAAATAAAAGTATATACCCAATATAAACACAAAATACGCTTTGCAGGTCGAGAAGAGAACAAAACCATTCATCCATTTAACATGCATTACGCAATACGAGGTCGTCATTTTAAAAAGCTGGAGTGACGGGGACAAGCTCTTATTTTTGGCGCGAAAACGATCAGAGCCAACTTAACACGCATTGAAATATTAATATATTGTGCAATGATGGATCCCTGGCTTCTCCTCGTGTTGCGGACGTGAATTAACGTGACGTCACGTACATGATATTTACGTTTTACTTCATGGATAAATTCTCGACCTGCGAAGCATAATTTGTGATAATATTGGGTGAATACCTTTATTTATCATTTAAAACGCAATTAAAATCGATCCACGTGGTCGCAACACGTGGTCGCAATTTTGAAAGGCGGAAGTGACGGGAAGAGGCTCTTGTTTTTAGCGCGGGAGAATATTTCTTTGTGTATTATAAAGCCAATGATATTCATTATATCGCTTTTAATTATTATTGTTTATATCGATCTTAGCATCAAAACAAAGCGTGTTAATACACAAAGAAATATTCAACCACGTGTAGCCAGTAGTCCGCCTGTCCGATATTTGCTTTCACGCTAGTATTGCGTAATGCATGTTAAATGAATGGATGGTTTTGTTATGTTCTTGACCTGCAAAGCGAATTTGTGATAATATTGGGTAAATACCTTTATATATCATTTAAAACATATTATTTCGAAATGCTTTGTTTTGACTTTGTTCTCACTGATTTCAATTATCAGCGTTCACAGTTTTGCATTTCGTCTTTGTTTCCACTGCTTTGAGTCGTGTCTTCCCTTGTTGACAGAAATGCTTTCACACGTGGATCGATTTTAATTGCGTTTTAAATGGATTGATGGTTTTGTTCTGTTCTCGAACAATTTGTGATAATATTGGGTAAATACCTTTATTTATCATTTAAAACGCAATCAAAAAGGGAAGACACGACTCAAAGCAGTGGAGACAATGACGAAACGCAAAACTGAACGCTGATAATTGGAATCAGTGAGAACAAAGTCAAAACAAAGCGTTTTGAAATAATAGACCAATAATATTGGGTAAATACCTTTATTTATCATTTAAAACGCAATTAAAATCAATCTGCTACGTCTGATATTCGTTATTTCGAAAATATGAACATCGTATTTACGTTTTACCGTATTTACGTTTTACCGTAAATACTCGAGTATAAGACTGCTCTCGTGTATAAGACGACCCCCTAAGCATTTACTAAGAGTTTTTGGAAAAAAACCTCGTCTTATATACGAGTAAATACGGTATATATTTTTGGTATTTTTAATTTTTAGCGATTCTCATATATATATTTTTGGTATTTTTAATTTTTAGCGATTCTCATATATATATTTTTGGTATTTTTAATTTTTAGCGATTCTCATATAATGATATATCCATAAAAGTGTGGTGGATGGGACATGTACCTTGCTTTTTTATAAACTCTACTTCATGGAACAAAACTGTGTGCCCTGCAAGCCCTTCAAATTGTGTGTTACTGCCAGTTGCCTTAAGTGCAGTGAGTTGTATTTTATGTGCAGATTATTAAAATTTATCATTTGATGATGAATTTGGTTTGGAGGACCTTTAAACTTGATAAGTTTTCTAAAAACTAGAAAGCCTCTATAAATATCACATAAATATTGAAGCTTGAGATTTTCACAGAATGAATATATTTTTTTTATTGTCTTGATTGTTTATCAATATTTCCTGAACCTTGCATCAGTTTTGTATAAAAATTATTTATTTTTCCAGAAACCACAAGCTTTTTATGTTAGATATTTTTTAATGTGAATCACCATACAAATGCTATGTAAATGGAGGGGATGCATACATTCGCTAATTGGTAAAGAACATCATTTAAAGGGATTTTTCGGAAAAAGAATGATGCATGAAACAGACCTGCAAATGAACATGTTAATAGTTTGAATGAGATGTGAACATTATGTAATTAGCTGACCAAATTTCCTAACATTTTGTGGAAATTAAGGCATTGGTATTGCCCTCTTTATTATGTGTTCAGAGTAAGACAAAGAAATAACTGACATGGACATTTCTAAAATTATCTACACCTCCATGATCAGTGGAAACAGGATAATATTTCATTCGCAATATGTCTAAATACAGTCTATGGTGAGTCAAAATTGTCATAAAGTTGAATAACATCTTAGGCAGAGATGGCGTCATTAAGACACAATGGTGGTAACACACAGATGCACCTTTGATCTTCTTATGGCGTCACTACTCCATTCATTATACTCCAAGGCAACACTAAGATGTCAGTTTCTGTTTGTCAACATTTAGAGCTATCAGCTATACTCCGTGGCTATTAGAGCTATCAGCTATACTCCGTGGCTATTAGAGCTATCAGCTATACTCCGTGGCTATTAGAGCTATCAGCTATACTCTGTGGCTATTAGAGCTATCAGCTATACTCTGTGGCTATTAGAGCTATCAGCTATACTCCGTGGCTATTAGAGCTATACTCCGTGGCTATTAGAGCTATCAGCTATACTCCGTGGCTATTAGAGCTATCAGCTATACTCCGTGGCTATTAGAGCTATCAGCTATACTCCGTGGCTATTAGTGCTATCAGCTATACTCCGTGGCTATTAGAGCTATCAGCTATACTCCGTGGCTATTAGAGCTATCAGCTATACTCTGTGGCTATTAGAGCTATCAGTTTTACTCCGTGGCTATTAGAGCTATCAGCTATACTCCGTGGCTATTAGAGCTATCAGCTATACTCCGTGGCTATTAGAGCTATCAGCTATACTCCGTGTCTATTAGAGCTATCAGCTATACTCCGTGGCTATTAGAGCTATCAGCTATACTCTGTGGCTATTAGAGCTATCAGCTATACTCCGTGGCTATTAGAGCTATCAGCTATACTCCGTGGCTATTAGAGCTATCAGCTATACTCCGTGGCTATTAGAGCTATCAGCTATACTCTGTGGCTATTAGAGCTATCAGCTATACTCTGTGGCTATTAGTGCTATCAGCTATACTACGTGGCTATTAGTGCTATCAGCTATACTCTGTGGCTATTAGAGCTATCAGCTATACTCCGTGGCTATTAGAGTTATCAGCTATACTCCGTGGCTATTAGAGCTATCAGCTATACCCCGTGGCTATAAGAGCTATCAGCTATACTCCGTGGCTATTAGTGCTATCAGCTATACTCCGTGGCTATTAGAGCTATCAGCTATACTCCGTGGCTATTAGAGCTATCAGCTATACTCCGTGGCTATTAGAGCTATCAGCTATACTCCGTGGCTATTAGAGCTATCAGCTATACTCCGTGGCTATTAGAGCTATCATTATTGGTGGAATGATACATCTTGAAGAGTAGTTAGAATTACTGAGATTAAAGTCATGCCTCAGTAAACAATCACACATCAGTGAGCAATTCACTATTTTGCAGAAAAAACTTTGGCATGTCTTTAATGACTATTATACAAGCATCCAAGCGTGAAACTTAGTAGAAATATATGGCACAAGCTTCTCCATATAAGGGTTTGTTGAAAAATTCATGCCTGAGTGAGCAATCCCATGTCACAGAAAACTGAAGAAAAAAAACGAATTTAACATCAAGAGAATAAAATGGATGGAGCTTCATGTCCTTGGCTGTATCTTAAAGGTTGAAAGTTGGTCACTGATGTCCATGTTTCTATCTAAGCAGGGCCCATCATGTTTCTATCTAAGCAGGGCCCATCATGTTTCTATCACAAGCAGGGCCCATCATGTTTCTATCTAAGCAGGGCCCATCATGTTTCTATCACAAGCAGGGCCCATCATGTTTCTATCTAAGCAGGGCCCATCATGTTTCTATCACAAGCAGGGCCCATCATGTTTCTATCTAAGCATGGCCCATCATGTTTCTATCTAAGCAGGGCCCATCATGTTTCTATCTAAGCAGGGCCCATCATGTTTCTATCACAAGCAGGGCCCATCATGTTTCTATCTAAGCAGGGCCCATCATGTTTCTATCTAAGCAGGGCCCATCATGTTTCTATCACAAGCAGGGCCCATCATGTTTCTATCTAAGCAGGGCCCATCATGTTTCTATCACAAGCAAGGCCCATCATGTTTCTATCACAAGCAGGGCCCATCATGTTTCTATCACAAGCAAGGCCCATCATGTTTCTATCACAAGCAGGGCCCATCATGTTTCTATCACAAGCAGGGTCCATCATGTTTCTATCACAAGCAGGGCCCATCATGTTTCTATCTAAGCAGGGCCCATCATGTTTCTATCACAAGCAGGGCCCATCATGTTTCTATCTAAGCATGGCCCATCATGTTTCTATCTAAGCAGGGCCCATCATGTTTCTATCTAAGCAGGGCCCATCATGTTTCTATCACAAGCAAGGCCCATCATGTTTTTATCACAAGCAGAGCCCATCATGTTTCTATCACAAGCAGGGCCCATCATGTTTCTATCACAAGCAGTGCCCATCATGTTTCTATCACAAGCAGGACCCATCATGTTTCTATCACAAGCAGGGCCCATCATGTTTCTATCTAAGCAGGGCCCATCATGTTTCTATCACAAGCAGTGCCCATCATGTTTCTATCACAAGCAGGACCCATCATGTTTCTATCACAAGCAGGGCCCATCATGTTTCTATCACAAGCAGGGCCCATCATGTTTCTATCTAAGCAGTGCCCATCATGTTTCTATCACAAGCAGGACCCATCATGTTTCTATCACAAGCAGGGCCCATCATGTTTCTATCTAAGCAGGGCCCATCATGTTTCTATCACAAGCAGTGCCCATCATGTTTCTATCACAAGCAGGACCCATCATGTTTCTATCACAAGCAGGGCCCATCATGTTTCTATCACAAGCAGGGCCCATCATGTTTCTATCTAAGCAGTGCCCATCATGTTTCTATCACAAGCAGGACCCATCATGTTTCTATCACAAGCAGGGCCCATCATGTTTCTATCTAAGCAGGGCCCGTCATGTTTCTATCTAAGCAGGGCCCATCATGTTTCTATCACAAGCAGAGCCCATCATGTTTCTATCACAAGCAGGGCCCATCATGTTTCTATCTAAGCAGTGCCCATCATGTTTCTATCACAAGCAGGGCCCATCATGTTTCTATCACAAGCAGGGCCCATCATGTTTCTATCACAAGCAGAGCCCATCATGTTTCTATCACAAGCAAGGCCCATCATGTTTCTATCTAAGCAGGGCCCATCACGTTTCTATCACAAGCAGGGCCCATCATGTTTCTATCACAAGCAGGGCCCATCATGTTTCTATCACAAGCAGGGCCCATCATGTTTCCATCACAAGCAGGGCCCATCACGTTTCTATCACAAGCAGGGCCCATCATGTTTTTATCACAAGCAGAGCCCATCATGTTTCTATCACAAGCAGGGCCCATCATGTTTCTATCTAAGCAGGGCCCGTCATGTTTCTATCTAAGCAGGGCCCATCATGTTTCTATCACAAGCAGGGCCCATCATGTTTCTATCACAAGCAAGGCCCATCATGTTTCTATCACAAGCAGGGCCCATCATGTTTCTATCACAAGCAGGGCCCATCATATTTCTGTCACAAGCAGGGCCCATCATGTTTCTATCTAAGCAGTGCCCATCATGTTTCTATCACAAGCAGGGCCCATCATGTTTCTATCTAAGCAGTGCCCATCATGTTTCTATCACAAGCAGGGCCCATCATGTTTCTATCTAAGCAGGGCCCATCATGTTTCTATCACAAGCAGGGCCCATCATGTTTCTATCACAAGCAGGGCCCATCATGTTTCTATCTAAGCAGGGCCCATCATGTTTCTATCTAAGCAGGGCCCATCATGTTTCTATCACAAGCAGGGCCCATCATGTTTCTATCTAAGCAGGGCCCATCATGTTTTTATCACAAGCAGAGCCCATCATAAACTGATTATGAAATTCATTTTCACCATATTTTGTGACATCTTTGTCAAAGGTTTGCTTGTGGTAGATATGCCAGTAAATTATGTATATTTGTTTTTAAACCCCACAAATTTTTTTTCTGAAATCCTGTTTCTTTATTTTGGTCTATCAAAGAAAATGTAATTTTTATCAATTATTTGGTCATACATGGATTGCCAGTCACTTTGCAATGAATGGTAAAAGCTTTGAATCAATTCTAAATTCGAACATATTCAACCTATTTGTTGAGTTTTGAGAGTATGTCATAATATTATTATGCTTTACTTGATATGGAAGCAGAAAGTTTCCTCCTGTAGTAAATATATATGTTGAACCTTGTGAACTTAAATTTTTTATATAATTGCTTACATAAAAAAATCTATGTTACATGAATATTGTGTGAAGCTTGAGCATCAATTGTGAAATTCCACAACCTGGGAGATGATTTTCACAATGTGTGAAGATTTCCATGAAGGGAAGCAATAATAAGATTAATTTTGTTATATTCAAGTGAATCATTTGATGTAATTGTCACTTTATGGATCATATATATATATAAGAGGCCATCTTATACTAGTTGATACCATTATTCGTTTGTCAAAGCAATGGCATTATACCATAAAAGTGGGAAAAGTAAATGGACGTTTTCTCCCGTCGAGAAAGTGTACGGACCTCCAGCTATTATTCCATCTGACTCGCCCATTCCCATCTTTCATCAAAGGTGGAAGAGAAGATATGTTTTCTCAAAACAAGACTCTCAGATATCCTCGGCAACAAGCACTTCAAACACTTCTACCTCGTCATGGTCGAGAAGCAGGTGAAACTTTCATCATCACCATCGCTAATTATACATAGGAGTTATACGTGATTGATTTTATCAAAATGTGTGTTATTTCACTCTTTGTTGTTGAAAATAATAATTTTTGATTAACTTCATGCAGAGGAGAATTTCTTTGCGCTACTTAATAACGAAAAAAAATTGTCACTTATCGTAACACACTGTAATATGGATGTATTAATTCTGTATGATGCACTTATGTGTGATTGTAGCTTGTTCAATATCTTATGTGGAGTCGAATATAACATATTTAATACTGAAATTTTTAACAAATTATTTGCCAGCTTGTAATTTTTCAGCTGTATCAAGAAGAAGTCTTTTCCGGGGCACTGTGGTATGATGTTATCACCTTTTAGGATTCTTGCCTCAGCTTGGGGTTGATATTCATCATCTGTTTCCACATCTGTATCCACATCTTAAGACATACAATAATTTGTAAAATTAGTTCCAGATAATTGATAAAAACATAAAGTGTTTAAAAAAAATGAAACTGTAATATACTACAAGACCAGAATTCATAACCATTGATTGAGTAATACACTATAAACTACATACAATACATACTGCTAAGACTAAAATACTAAAACTACAGCGCCACACCAAACTTATTCCTAATTATTATCAGCCCATGCATACATAAAACTATATTTCTCTGACCAATTTCAGTATTATCAATTTCTGTAATCTGTAAACAAATTTATATATATATATATTTGTATAAATATTATATTATGAAATATAATAAAAACAATTTAGTAATTATTATAAAAAGTATAATGATAATTAATCATTATATTGGTATAAACACCTTGTTTGAGATGATGAGGCCATTTGTTTCTCATAATATTTGGCACATTTGACCTTTTTTCCTCTGCAATCTTCTCCTTTTGATGTAATTTCCCATCTGTTGATCCCAGTGTTTGTACTCTTGCACCCTAAAAAAATGAAAGTAAGCCACCAATATTAGATGTGTTCTGTGAAATATTTGAATGGAAATAATGTTCATCAAATAGACAAATTATTTGTCAAATGTACAACATACTAAGGAAATATATTTCCTTTGAACTGATCCATATAAAAATCAAAGTCTGTCCCCAGTTGTACTTTTCAGTGCCAGTTGTCTTCATTTTGACTTCACAGCTGCTCTTCATTATGCTACGGAGATTCTCAAGCTGAGCTTCTTCGCTTACTCTTCCTCTGAAAATCCAACAAGGAGTCTAGCTTTTCTGTAAGCTCAGATGCCTTCAAATCTCCAAGGTTGTTACAGTTCTTCCATATTTCTATATTAACTACTGTTCGCACACAGTTTTTATGTGGTATAGTTGGAACTCTGGCCCTCTCCCATATATTTTCCACATCTTTTGCATTCGTGTCAGCCAAAATATTTGTTTCCGTCAGTGGATTTTCTTTTCTTAGTGACTTGCATCTTTGAAGGATTTTCCTGATCTGTGGCAGATGTGAAACAGGCATGACAGGGAATGAATATCCAATCAAATCTTCCCACTCTTGTGCTTGGTCACCACTTCTGTTGAAAGGTCCACCAGGGTGTTTTTGGCTTTTGTACCTGGAGGTTTTTTGCATTTCAGATGACTTGGCATGGTGACAATTTTCTCAGATTTGATTTGATTTGATATGTTGGCCGCTCCACTTTTGTCGCGTGGGCACTCAGAGCCTACACAGCATGGCTACCCAGCTAGAGCTGAGCTCTGCTCCAGTTATTTGAGTACTAACACTATATATAACTATATTAAAACTTACCTGTTTTCAGGTGAATATTTAAACGATATATGAGTACAGTAAGTTTGGATATTATATTTTCACCGTTCGAAGTCACAAATATGTTGATTCTCAACCCAATTAATGTGATTTTACCTTGAAATGATCAATAAATAACCACTATAAATGACTCATCATATCTGCATGACAAATGAACCATCTGAGTTGCAAAAATTCTAAAATTTAATCAATTGGTCTTAAATTTTTTCTGTGAGTCTGTTACATATCAGAGAACATTTTTTTAATGAGCAGCTTGATCGGAAAAAAAGTCTGAAAAATGAAACACCCTATTACATAATATCAGGGACATTGGGGGATTGATCCTTTGATTCTTGGTTGCTGGGTACATAACCTTATGTTACATTAGGGGGACACATCTAAACAGATACAGTAGACCCTCACTTTCCAACATTTCAATAATCCAACATTTCACTTTTCGACCAAATTTTATTTGTGACCAATTGTTTTTCTCTTTATTTGTACTCAGTAATCTGACAATTTCATTTTCAGACACCGACATTCTTTTTTGTATACAAATGCTGCATAATCTATGGTTATTGGACCCATTTATCTGACATTGGAGAAAGGTTAACATTTGCTGACTGTTGGGTTGGTAAGGGCAGTCTTGTTCAGAAACACTGGGCAGCAAGCTGATAGTCAATTATCTGTCACCTGCCAATAGGGAACAGGTCCACAGATGTTGGTGTTGATTGCACTGGCCCATCACAGGCAATCCAATCCTCCCTCTCACAGGGTAAATGTTATAACATGCAAGCTGCTGTTAAAAGCCAAAGGATTAACTCATCTTCCCTATTCACCACTTCAAAGATGAGCTCTTGTAACATGTAGAATAATAGAAGAGTTTCATAAGGGTGAGCTCTTGTCAATGCTATATCTACTCATGTCACCTCTGCTATAATTCTGTATGGGCATAAACATGGTAAAGAAATGTGTAGCACTTTGTTTATAATATAAATAAAAAATGCACAGATATTGATGAAATTCTGTATAATATACTATACATGTAGTTCTACACACTGCCTAGTCTCTCTGTTGATGGTCCATCAGTATGCATCTGTTTTAAACAGTTTCAAAATACCAACGATCCCCATTAATCTGACATAATTGTGTGCAAAGGAGAATGTCAGATTAACAAGGGTTGACTGTATTTTTTAAGTCAGCACAAGCTGACTCTATGGTCTTGCTCTGTTTCCACCATGTCTGCACTTTGGTTTCTTCCTCATGCTTGGGACTAGATACTATAAGATGATATGTTGGCCTGGGAAATCTTTTAAGCTGAAATTTTTGTGACCTTGGGTCAAGGTCATGACCAGCACAGTAGCAACTTTGCTTATGAATGCTCTATTTTCTTAAAAAATACAGCAATATTGATATAACTTGGTATATATTATCAACCTATGAGGAGTTTGGATAAGTTAAATATTGGGTGACCTTGAGCAATGTTCAAGGTCACAGGAGCAGATTTACAATATCAGCTAATTGTGATATTTTGCAAAACAATACAAATAGCATTTATTCTCATTACATTTATTTTCCACAATATCTTTGTTCATAATTTTTAGGAAAAAATATATTAAACTAGGTCACAGTGCACCACTTAAAGGCCATACAGGTCACAACTTTCAAAATATTGTGAATCTAATCCTTTACAAATCAGAGAAGAGTTTAGAGCTTGATATTATGAAAATATAGGTAAAGGTCACAGGAGCTGATTTTCAAAATAATCTAAAGTTTTAAAGTAACTTATGTAACATGGTGACATTGAGCTATTTATAGGCCATATAGGTGACAACTTCGAAAATGTTGTGAATCTGATGCTTTACAAACAGAAGATTAGATCTTGATATCATGTAAATTTCCAACGGTAATGCACTTTTGTGACCGTGGGTCAAGGTCAAGGTCATGACTAACACAAGTGTAATTTTGAATGTCAATCCTATATTTTCTTCAAGATTACAGCAATATTGATGTGACTTGGTAGATGTGATCTACATATGAGTGGCTTGAACAAGTTTGATGTTGGGTGACATTGAGCTATTTTCAACATCACAGAAGATAATTTTTAAAATCATCTAAATGTGACATTTGGCAAAATATGACACATAACATTTATTGCCACCACATTTATTTTACACAATATGATTATTCACGTTTTTGTGAATGACTTATGTAACTAAGTCACATTGACCTATTTGCAAGTCAAATAGGTCACAACTTCCAAAAACATGCAGAAGTTGATCTCGAAGTTGATATTATGGAATCCGATATAATAATAAGTAAATTTGTAAAGCGCTACTATCAGACAAGTCTGTTCAGTGCACTGTACATATAAAGATAATTTGTTCAGATGGATTTATATTTACTTTGGGTCAAGGTCAAGACCAACAATATTGTTACTTTTGTTGATTATGCTCTCTTGACTTAGAATATAGTAATATCAATGCAACTTGCCATATGTGATTGAACTGTTGTTTGGCTCATAGGAGTACTCAATATAACTATCAGAGTGACCTATTTAAAAGCTAAATAGGATTTTGACATCTTCAAATTTCCAAAATCACATAATACCATATTTTACATTACACTAAATATCATGTATTGCCACTCCATGTATCCTATACAATATGTTCATGAATTGGAGAATGATTTATGTAAAAAAAAAAGATTGACATTTGTGAGTTTGATAGTGCATGACCTTATATGCATTAAATACTGTGCTAACTTCAGTTTTGGGGTGCTCAAAAACTATATATTTTTTTTTATATTTCAGTGAGAGCATTCTGTCTGATGAAGGGAATAATGAGAGTTGTGATGTGCTATCAAACCGGTATGGTGACAAGCTTACTCACCAGATGTCGCACCTGGTGTCACACAGGTTTAATTCAGCATCATCAACAGGAACAGTTGGTAAAGATTCTTTCTTGGATGTTCAGAGAATCATGTAATCCAGAATCATAGCTGAAAATTATGCATAGCTTAGAGAGAGGATTTTAGATATATTGTTTATTTAAAATTGGTCTACCAAAACAGAGGCCCTAAATAAAGACTTTAAACACTTACTCAGGAGAGATTTATAGTCAAGTGTGATGACAATCTTGCCTCTATTTTATGAGAAAAAAATCATTGATAAATAACTTGAGTTCCTGCTTGCGAGACAAAACTAACATCAAATATGGAAACTTGAAATGGTAATGACTTGCCCTAACACAATGAGAACTAGAACTATATCAAAAGTAAATCATTTTTTATTTTACACAATTTAACACACCACTCATACACACAATATGGTCTGATATTTTTGTTCATACTGAATTACTGTTGCAACATTTTACAGTGTGTGCCAAACAATTTGTAGATTTTCTGACAAAGTGCTGGGCATAAATTCAAAATTTGTCCCAACATTTATCAAATTTGACATCTTGTGTCCAAGCTAAAAGGTGGTGATGTCAGTGGAGTATGGATTTTGTAGAGGATTGTGGGGGCATGCCTTATTATGCATCCTGATTGTGTAAAAGTAATCCCTAAATTGGGTCAAGTCAGAGGGCAAATGGACACACCCTTTGCACACGTTTGGTCATTGACAAGTATAATCTGTCCCTCGCATAAGAATTAGCCCTATTTATAGCCCTATCTAATAGTATATTTTAACAGTAACAATATGAATGTTGCCAATATTGATTCCTGTCCCACGCTAATTATTTGTTTTGAACGATCAAAATTTGTACTACATTATTGTCAATATATTCAACAATTCTATCTGTGCTAAAAATATGAAAACTTTCAAAAACCAGTGTTAGTCAGCAAGGAGATGAATAAAACTGGGATTATTCCAAATGGATAGAAATTGGCGGGTTCCTGGGATTACAGATTACAAGAGCCCATCCCTACCCTTGCACATGATTCTGTACAACTTGCCAAGCAGGCCAGTTGCCCTGGAAGAAAACAGTAATTTTTAGCCATGGAGAGATATGAGACAACATTCTGTCCATGACAACATATGGATCAAAATATATTTAGACAGGAATATGTTTTCTCTCAAAGAGTCTGGCATAAAGACAAACATTACGAAATAAAGTCAAATTTTCCCAGTGATGGACATGTTTTGGCACACACTGAATTTATGATGTATAATCTAATAGTTCATTCTTATTTGGAACTTATTCTTAAAACTGCCAGCTTTCAATTCTTCTAATTGATTTCACCAGACTTGTATCAAAATATGTATTTTCTTTCTTCCTTTTCTAACTTATATTAGCTTAATAAATCAAACAAACAGACCCCATTCTGTTAAAAAGTTATTAATTTATATACATGTATTTGATACTTTAGGCCAATAGCTAAGAAGCTCTTTCCGTATTTAAATGCATGAATCTCATGTTTATCAAATGTATAATGATATTATCGTGATAGTGAAAAAAAGAACTTCTGCAGCCAGAGACTGAAAATGATTAATCACAAAATTTATGGGTGATCACACATTTTCATATATATATATGTGTATATTTAACTTGCATTCAAATAAAAAACGTGACACAGGAATTTAAATGGCATTTTTATTTTATTTTAATGTTAACAGGATATGCAGGGACAGCCAGCTGCAGCAGTATTGAAGGATCAGGTATCGGCGCAGATATTGCCACTAGGGGGCTGTAAGTTCTCACTTACGTGTTAATTATAACTTTACCTCAACAGGTCAAGAGTTGTCTGAACAAGCTATAATATTCACTGATTTCTGTTTCTCTTGCTGTAATATTCACTGATTTCTGTTTCTCTCGCTGTAATATTCACTGATTTCTGTTTCTCTAGCTGTAATATTTACTGATTTCTGTTACTTTCATAATATTCACTGATTTCTGTTACTTTCGCTGTAATATTCACTGATTTCTGTTACTCTCGCTGTAATATTTACTGATTTCTGTTACTTTCATAATATTCACTGATTTCTGTTACTTTCGCTGTAATATTCACTGATTTCTGTTACTTTCGCTGTAATATTCACTGATTTCTGTTTCTCTCGCTGTAATATTTACTGATTTCTGTTACTTTCATAATATTCACTGATTTCTGTTACTTTCGCTGTAATATTCACTGATTTCTGTTACTTTCGCTGTAATATTCACTGATTTCTGTTACTTTCGCTGTAATATTCACTCATTTCTGTTACTCTCAATGTAATATTCACTCATTTCTGTTACTCTTGCTGTAATGTTCACTGATTTCTGTTACTCACTGTAATATTCCCTGATTTCTGTTACTCTCGCTGTAATATTCACTGATTTCTGTTACTCTCATGTTACCGTTGTTGGCAGAGATATCGGGGAGCTGAGCAGCATGGTGGCCGACCTCCAGTTCCAGAATCACAAGCTGGGAGATGAGAACAGTAGACTACGTACACAGCTGGAGGGCACCGAGGAAATATCAGCCAATCTCTCCCAGGAGCTGGATGAGCTGAGGAGAACGCTCAAAAGGTACACGGGCTAAATAAAGATTTGTGTTGTACATCTGCTGTTTCTTCTTCCCAAATGATTTAGAATAACTAATCAAAAGATTGTGTAATTATCTTGTTCTTGTTTCTTGATACATCATTATTGAACAGCCCTTCATGGAAAAGTTTCTACACACATTTTATTCCTTTCTGATTTGAAAATATCACATTTTCATGTTCCACCTGTTGGTGGAATTAGTTATATTTCTCTTCCTAAAGACAATTGGCATCTTATTTGTGACCATGTTAACACTTCTCTTCATATTTTGTTTGCACCATATGATATTTTTACATATAAAATAAAATGTTGTTCACACTTTCCTTTTAAACTGTGCAGTACATTGATATGTTTAGTGTTGCTTTCAACATTGTACATTTTTAAACAAGGAATATATTCAACTCAAATAAAATAAATAAATAATGAACAACATTTATACAATAACACAATTTATAGATTCCCATGCATGTATTCTCTGCCGCTTCCTGTTCTCTGCCACTTCCGGTTCTCTGCAACTTCCTGTTCTCTGTCACTTCCGGTTTCCTGTTGGCAGCAATGTCTGATACATCTGCACAGTTTGGCTTTGTTAAATGCTAATTTTCTCAGAGTTTTGGGTGCTTTACAGATCAACTTTATAAAACAATGGAAGGCTATCATTAACACCTCAAATTCTGCACACGGTTGTAATTGAAGTTTTGAAAAACAGCATGATGCCATTTGCTCTGACATAAAGTTTGGTGCTATGTTTGCCATAATTTTATTTTTGGTTTTCACAAGTATGAAAGCCAAGTAAAGATAAAAAACAATAAGATAAATGTGTTTAGAAGTCTCTCTAGAAGTAGTCACCATTAGGTATGTGATGTTTGCAGCCAGCAGCAAGCCGTGGATAAGATGCGCGAGGTACAGAATGAGAATGAAGAGCTGAAGGACTGTGTCTCCCAGCTGGTGGATGTCAGGAAGGAGCTGCAGGTCATCAAGAAGAGAAAAGACCGAGATAATACAGCCCTGGAACATGAGATCCTCCACCTCGAGAGCCAGGTAGTACACTTTCCAAATTATAGCTCCTGCTGCCTCAACCGCGTGGGGAGTTATTGGGATCAAGCTCCATTTGTGTTTGCGTGGGGCCGTGTGTGGGTCTATCACACAAAAATTTTGAAATCAGCTATTTAAGATAAAGGCTTCAAAGTTTTACCACGTACATGTATACATCCCATAAAGGTCAAAATAGGATGACCTCAATCATCACCTTGACATTTTTCAAGGTCACAGGCTTCAAATTGTTATCAAGCACTTTGACATTTTGCTATATCGTATCACCTATTTTAGTTACAGACTCAAGATTTCCACTGCACATTTGCCTCATGAAGGTCCACATGACTTTGACCTTTCCAAGGTCACACTTAAGAATGTCACCAACTATTTTGCCATATTTTAACAGTTGTTTTAGTCGCAGGGATACTCTAAGCTGCCAAATAACAGATTACTGACCTACTGATCAGCTTATGAACAATCTTGAGTCTTACATAGATCATTGCTTCTGCACAGAGGGGGAGAACTTGTTTTTTCTATGCCATCTCCATCTTTCAGTATAATGCGTTTATCATAAGTTGAGAAATACATGGCTAAGAAATATAGAAATGAACGTTTAAATATTTGCTCACTTTATGTGTAAAACAAAATTGGTTTTGTGCCAGTCTAATTTTGGCGCAAATTTGCACTTGGAGAAAAAAAGTTTCTTTCTTCACAAATATCTACAAATGAAGAATTACAAACCTTATTGATAACGCATAAAATCAATAGTTAATAGAATAATTTCAGATCTATGATATTAAGAATTTCCTTTAACAGCACAGCATAGTTAAAAAAATATTCCTTGTTATAATATAGATTGAAAAGATTTATAGAGATTTCCATATTTGTTGTAGCTGTCCCAATCTCAGGCTGAACTTGAAAATACGAAAAGGCAGGTCCAGGACCTACATTCCTCACACATAGAGCAAAAGGTAGGCTGTAATCTAAGGTAACAAGTGAACTTAACCCCTGAGAGAAGTCGGCCCTGAGAGAAGTCGGCCTGAGAGAAGTCGGGCCTGAGAGAAGTCGGGCCTGAGAGAAGTCGGCCTGAGAGAAGTCGGCCTGAGAGAAGTCGGCCTGAGAGAAGTCGGCCTGAGAGAAGTCGGCCTGAGAGAAGTCGGCCAGTACACAGTGACTGGGGCCGACTTCACTTGGGGGCCGACTCCACTGGTATTTTAAACTAATATGTAAAAACTATAATTTGTTGGGGTTTTTTTATCTTAAATATAAGAAAATATAATATTGTACCAATATATAACCATACAAAAGTTTTTTTTTGAATATAACTGATGATGAAACTTTTATTTGTTGAGCTTCCAATATGCAAAGCATCAATTTTTGTATTGTTACTGTAGAAACTACGTGCAGAATTGCAGAAAATGAAAGAGGACCAAGTTACCAACTTAAATGAGGTACAAGTTTTCATGAATAATCAATCACCTCAAAATATTCTAAAATTTTAATATATAATTTTAAATCTTTCTTTTAGCTAAAATACATTATTGATGTAGTTTGTGCAATTTTTTAGTTTTTAAGACAATTTAAGAATGCAGAATTTCCTGTAATATTTTTTCATTTTTTTTACTATTGCAGAAAATCAGTGAATTGGAGGAAGCAAGAGTTTTGATTGATGACTTGTCCAAAATCAATGAGGTTTGCATCTAAATTTACTTTATTGCTTGCTTATTGAGTGCACCATTTCCCTTGGTCAATGTTACATTTACTCTGAGAGCAATAATAAATTTATTATTACTCTCAGATTTGCTTACGTTACTCAGTGTTATATTTAGATTATGACTTATTGACTCAGTATAACTCTTACATTATTGCTGTGCTTTGTTTGTTAAAAAATCAATTGTTGATGTTTTTATATTTTTATAGTTTAATACCTGTCAGGTGCATTATCTCAGCTAACCCAAATCTGCACTGCTTAATGCAATTTCAGGAAAAGTATTGTACATATGGTATATATCCATCTCACAATATTAGGAGCTACTGTATATAATATATGACCAAATCTCCTAGTATTAAGAGCTTATGGTGTTGAACCATCTCAGTCTCCAAGTATTACAAACTATATGACATGTGGCCATCTCTCCCAGCATTAGGAGTTATATGTTTTATGGCCATCTCTCCCAGCATTAGGAGTTATATGTTTTATGGCCATCTCTCCCAGCATTAGGAGTTATATGTTTTATGGCCAGCTCTCAGTATTTTAAACTTTATGGCATATGGCCATTTTTTCCAGTTTTAAAAGCTGTATGGCATATGATCATTTCTCCCAGTATTGTATGGCCATTTCTCCCAGCACTAGAAGCTTTATGGTGTATGACCATTTCTCCCAGCACTAGAAGCTTTATGGTGTATGACCATTTCTCCCAGCATTGAAAGCTTTATGGTGTATGGCCATTCCTCCCAGTGTTAGAAGCTTTATGGTGTATGACCATTTCTCCCAGTATTAGAAGCTTTATGGTGTATGACCATTTCTCCCAGCACTAGAAGCTTTATGGTGTATGACCATTTCTCCCAGTATTGAGGGCTTTATGGTGTATGACCATTTCTCCCAGCACTAGAAGCTTTGTGGTGTATGACCATTTCTTTCAGCATTAGAAGCTTTATGGTGTATGACCATTTCTCCTAGCGTTAGAAGCTTTATGGTGTATGACAATTTCTCCCAACATTAGAAGCTTTATGGTGTATGACCATTTCTCCTAGCATAAGAAGCTTTATGGTGTATGACCATTTCTCCCAACATTAGAAGCTTTATGGTGTATGACCATTTCTCCCAGTATTAGAAGCTTTATGGTTTATGGCCATTTCTCCCAATATTATAAGCTTTATGATGTATGACCATTTCTCCCAACATTAGAAGCTTTATGGTGTATGACCATTTCTCCCAACATTAGAAGCTTTATGGTGTATGACCATTTCTCCCAGTATTAGAAGCTTTATGGTTTATGGCCATTTCTCCCAATATTAAAAGCTTTATGATGTATGACCATTTCTCCCAGTATTAGAAGCTTTATGGTTTATGGCCATTTCTCCCAATATTAAAAGCTTTATGATGTATGACCATTTCTCCCAGTATTAGAAGCTTTATGGTGTATGACCATTTCTCCCAACATTAGAAGCTTTATGATGTATGACCATTTCTCCCAACATTAGAAGCTTTATGATGTATGACCATTTCTCCCAGTATTAAAAGCTTTATGGTGTATGACCATTTCTCCCAGCATTAGAAGCTTTATGGTTTATGACCATTTCTCCCAACATTAGAAGCTTTATGGTGTATGGCCATTCATCCCAGTGTTAGAAGCTTTATGGTGTATGACCATTTCTCCCAGTATTGAGAGCTTTATGGTGTATGACCATTTCTCCCAGTATTAAAAGCTTTATGGTGTATGACCATTTCTCCCAACATTAGAAGCTTTATGGTGTATGACCATTTCTCCTAGCATTAAAAGCTTTATGGTGTATGACCATTTCTCCCAGTATTGAGAGCTTTATAGTGTATGACCATTTCTCCCAGTATTAATAGCTTTATGGTGTATAGCCATTCCTCCCAGTGTTAGAAGCTTTATGGTGTATGACCCTTTCTCCTAGTATTAAAAGCTTTATTTTGTATGGCCATTTTTCCCAACATTAAAAAAATGTTTTGAACAAACACCATTTCAAAATTATGGGCATTTATTCTACCGCCCTTCAATGTATGCACATGATTAATTATTATCATATCAGAATTCAAAATAATTTTGACTTACAAGATTTCAATATGGCAAACTGGGGAACACACACTCACTTCTTTCTGTCTTCTCTGCCAAGAACATCAGAATTTTATGTTTATTCATGTGTAATTGAGGCATCAGATATGACACAAAACAAAACAAATTTCAAAAAGGGGAACCTCCTGTTTGCACATTGAGTTGTACACAGGGTGGTACATTCCCAGTTCCACCAGTTTCAGGGTTTAAATGGTGTGTTTTCATGTCTGTCCTTACATTAGGATCTATACAGTTTATTGAGTGATTCTGGTAACAACTTGCACCTGCAGAACATGTGGTCTACTCATAATACATTACTTATACAGATGTTTACAAACCTTGTTGTGAAAAGGTATTGAATATTAATTATAGCAGATAGCCAGTGCGATGTACTGTATCATGTATGATGGAGATTTACATGGATCATTGGTGCATATAACCAGGGGCCAAGCCTTGAGCAGCATCAATGGGAGGCTCAGTACACTAGCAACAATGAAATAATACAAATATATACACAAATATGCAACAATCAGCCAAATCAATTTAAGCACCGACTGACACTCTGCTGATATCAGGTTTAGTGTTGTGTCTAAAATCGCGGTGATTGGTTAAATTGGCTTGTTAAATTGACAAGCGAAGCATTTTCATGTACATATATTACAAATTATGGATTAATTGAGACATCGCACTACATATATGAATGCAAAGTAGATGAAACCTGTGGCGGAGACGTTATTATTAGGACAGGTGTACTGTATTGTGTACATAGTGTTGTGTATGCTGCTGTGTGGCTGCTGTGATGCCTCGACTCAGGTAAGAGGGAAACATGTGACAATCGGCTCCATCTCCAATCCGTATACATATCAACTCTCACACTTCATGCGCGCAACATATAACACCACCGTGGGAAATCATGCTGACATTGTCTGAACGTATATCGTCATCAGCGACCGCAAGAGAGCCTGGTTGAGATGGCATTATACCTGTTGAGAATTATTCATAAAAGTGAGATTATGGCAGGAGCATCTGCAGCACACACTGCTATGCTCAGGTAGCAGACGCTACACACCCATATTTGGCTGTGACAGGGGTGATAATCCTGTATAAAGAGAAGTGGTCACATGTGATGGCCAAGGCGATGTTCACCAGTGAAGTCCTAGGCTATTGGACAGGGAAGGAGATGGTTTTCTTGGAGAAGAAGATAGGAATATGCACGATTGATATCAACCAAGTGAGTGTCATGGATGGGTTATATAATATCATGCATCATTTCCCGAGTTTAACCCTTAGTCAACAAACCAGTCGGATTTGATCTATGAGCATGAGGAGTGCTGAATCTCAATGAGTACATTGGTTTTTTTTATATGATTAATTACATTTATCACATTTTTTCAGGCACTTTTGTTGCTACAGAAAATGGTTTCTTTGATATTATATTCTCATAACAATTAAGGGGTGGTTATGCAATCATTACTTGTGAAGAAGGTAGTTTCAAGCAAGACTTGTCAAAAGGCTATCTTACGGAAAGAAATGGTGTGTGAAGTTCTGCAGGTGCATTAAAGCATGTCAATGCTGCATCTCTATGTTCCTGAAACAAAATCTCAATGTGATCATTGATTTTTAATCCATGAATTATATTGAAATTTGCTGCTTACTTTGTTTACAAGAATTGTAATTATTTTACTATGTGAATATTGATAACACGGGGACATTGTACAGATACAGGATTTATATATATATTAGTGTCATTAAGCAGTCATTGGTTATCAATTAAGATAATAATACTTGATAAAGTCAGTAATTATAATCACAAAGTGCATCTCCCTTAAATGGATGCTTTATTGAAATTTATATATGGATTGTGATCTTCATAGTACTTATTTTAAAATTAGCTTATTTGAAGCATTATCTATTAGTCCTCGGTATGCATGACTTGTAAAGAGTTGAATCCTCAATTGATTAAAACAAAGTTCACATTTGGAAAGATGAGTACCTCGAACACATCAGAAAGGCTATAGAACTTTGAAATTATTTACATTTAAGATGCCATTTTATATAGCCACCATAGGTGGGGAAAGATTGAAATGGAAACAAAAAACAATACAGGTGAATTTGAGGATTGGATTGTTGGATTTACGATCATCATGGAATGCTTGGTTTGTCTAGTGTAGGAGGATTATTCTGTGCAAAACAATCCAAAAGATGAGATGTGATATGTCAATTGACCTTTATGTTGTCTTGCATCTTGTCTCGTGTCAAATTTGTGAACAGCAAATTATTATTTATTATCTATCAGGAAAATGTGAGTCACACAGTGTCCACCCACTGATATACTGTATACTGGATTAATTTCGTGTCAGGATATTTTAGTGACATCAGCATTTTCTGATATCAGGATATTTTTGGGAATTTTTGGGAATTTGTAATCCGACAAGAAACAATCATATAAACATTATCTGTTTGTACAATTAGTATTTAAAAACACATTTAATATAATGGAATTCTACCATTTTACAGAATAGCTCATAGTGAGAGGTTGACTTTAAATTCTTTGTCAATTTTTCATATGATACTTATTTTTTGGAAATAAATGCATGAGGGTTCAATAGGAATTGTACCCTCCAAAATAGGATTTCTCTTATCATATCAGTCCCTGCCACCAATGATAGAATGCACCAATTGGTGGGCACAGGATTGACCACAAGTCATGGTTATTCATAGAAATCTAGCAGTTATTGGTGAGAGAATAAATAACTATTCATATAGATTCTTATAAAGTAACATCTTGGTCATCCAACTGATTACAAGTTGCTAAATTATGATAGTATGATATTTTGGTGGCGTGACTCGCATGCGTGACTGAACATGGTTTTCCAAATTTTGACCGTCAAAACAGGTAAATGATAGTAGAGGTAGTGAGAATTACTACCGATGTAGTGCAGAATATAGCAATTGACATAATATGAAATTGGTTAACTGTTCAATCATACCCAAAAACTGATAAAGAAACAAATTTCCCAAATATTTGTCATTTAAACAAATACTGCTCTCTTTTCCGCCATCATATTACGATATGTTTTATTTATAGTTGGCTCAAAGAACATTAAGTCAACTTCAGTTGAGAAGAAAACAAAACAAATACACTTGCCACCATTTTGTCATCTTGTCCACTAGTTACTGGTCACATGATCATAATCAAAATGGCGATGTTCTATTCTCTTTCAATTGTTGTCCAATCTTGACATTTCAGACTCTCAAAATGTGCTTCTGTTCTCATATACATTTATTTTGTAAATTAATTTGCCATATATCATCATATATTTCTTTAATCCATTTCCAACTATAGAAAACAAGATTGTGAAGATGTTGATTAAAAATGGCAGCATACCATATGGTAAGCACTAAAAATAGTAAAGTAAAAAACCAGTGACAATTTTTTAAACAATTTAATGACCAGGAAATTTCCCTGAATGCACAACATTCGAGAAATATGTGAAAATATACTGGCAGCAAAAATGTCTTTGGCAAAGATAAAGAAAGAAAATTGGAGTTCTGTCCATCTTCAGCCATATATTATTTTTGGGTGACAACAGGCACCATTACATCGCAGTCAAGGTCACTCATTACATACACAATAAGTAGTTATGGCTTAAAATGGCTGATGCCCTTTGCCCATTATTTAGAGGAAGTTTGTGATAAATAAAATTTAGCACATTCCTAAAATTTAGCACAGACGTATGGAGGCACGATTGAAATGCTTTTCAAGTCTGAGCCGATATATGGAATAAGGTGGTTTAATTCTTGCTATCTGCTCTCCTGGATTTTTAGCTGGTCCGTGAAAAAATGACGAAATTGGCGCGAGAGAGCAGTGCATGACGGGAAAGATGTTGCGTTGTAAACTTCCGGCCGCCATGCTTCAAGATGGGAGGGAAATTTTAGACTGACATCGTACATTGACACGCCAATGTCAGTGCTATTGCGTGTTTGTTGTGAAATCTTTATATAAGTATATTGCAATCTACGTAACTTATGTCAACATTACGGAGGCAAAACTGAGAAAAACAATGATGTAAAAATGAAAGGCAGAGGCGACTATGGTCCGAACAGGCTGTCGCCGCTGTTCCCGGATGTGCCATGTGCAAGGAATTGGGTCAAATACGATCGCAGCGCTCTAAAAATGCAGCGTATATGGTAGAGCAGATAGGGAGAATTCCCCAGTTAGCACAGGGTAAATATTCTGACCTCATTGCAGGTTTATAGAGTTGATTGATATCACCCAGGGATGGTAAGGCACTACTCTCCTTTGCATTGAGCTCACTTTTACACCCTCTCCGATAATGCAATCAGATATGTACAAACAGGCCCGTTCCATAAGCCCCGCCCCCTGAACATAATCAGATGCACGTGCAATGACGTAATTACAGCTTCTCAGTCTGACGACACATGCACGATACAATGACATAACTCAAATTCATGAGCACCGAGATTGTACGACATTTGATAGCGTTATCGCCAGGCCTGTATTGGAGAGAAGAGAGAACAGGCCTAGTACCGACTTTATTATACATCTGAAAGTATTCTCCCAGGGTCCTGCAGTGGTCTGCCATTGTGTCATAAATGTAGGCCTTGACATTAAGAAAGGTCTTTGTCATCCATTTTTTTGGCCAGAAAATGAACATGGTGTTCCAAAGTTTCGATGGATGATACGATGCTCGTGCCTGCATCTATAGAATGCTGTGCATGAGATCATGTAGCAGCTAATTTATGCATTGACCTAGTTAAAAAAGGATCTGGGAGACTCTTTAATAACAAAAGGTTACTTGCATGGGAGCCACTTGGGTTAATTTAATAATTGACAGAGTATTTAATTAATTTAACTGAGAAAAAGCAAGACACAAATTTTTATTACAATATGAACTGAAGTTACAAATAATGATAAGTTGGTTTATTGAAGAGATAGTAATTTAATAGGTGTGAAATATTGAAGTATAATTTTGAAAAATAGGAAAACTGTATTATCCCTAATTGCCGCCCTGGGGGCGGAAACATTGCCTCTGAAGGGGCCACTAATATGTGACTGACAGACATGCCAAGACCAGGGTTCAAAATGACTGTTTTTCAGATTCACAATAGATATTTAGTAACTAAATGGCCACATCTTGTTGCACATGAAGAATAGTTTGATGAATAAATGTACAGTATTATTCAACATATTTTAGATGAACTAATAAAAATGAATATGTCAGTCCAGACACAAATTCAGGTGTCAGATCTTACACATTGATGCAACAGGAGGAGTTATTTACAGTGTAACATCACTTGAAATTGAGGATTATTAAACAGGTGTTTGTGGCAAACATTACAAGGGGTGTGTGTTTTCTTTGACATATTTGCATGAGTATTGCAAGTGAAGCTGTGAGTACTGTTTACATATTAATTACTGAGATAGCAAACCCCTGTGAATTGTAAGTCTGCACCTCCACTACCCCAGTCACCAAGGCCTGGTCTGTAGATAGGCTTCAGACAAGAGGGGGGGCGGTAATTAGGTAAAGGGCGGCTATTAGGGATAATACGGTAAATAGTTGATATAGAATGAAATACAAAGTAAGCATTAGGTTTCAATCCCAGAAATGTAAAAGATATGGATAATACATATATTGGAATATTTATGAGGAAATCTGTTTTCAACATTCATTAAAAACTTTCAATCTGTGCATCTGAAGTTTTTGGAGAATGCAAATTTATGTGCAAATTTATGATTTACCTACAGGTGTGATTTGTCTGAATTAGTTTGAAAATTCAGAGTTTGAAAATATTCAGGTGATTATTGGGTATTTATGAAGGAATTTTAGTTTGTTCAGGTCTATCCTTTTAGGTAATTTAAGAATGATTACAGGTGTGCATTGCATTTGTTCAGTGCAATGAGACCCAATGCTCGTTTTTGTAGCTTGATTAGTCTCTTGCTGTCATATCCTCAAACTAGACTGCCATAATTCTGAAGGGATTCAATCAGACAATTGTATATAGTACAAAGTATATCTGTCAGAATATATTTTTTTAGTTTATTAAGGATACCTATTATTTCTGTTATTTTGTTTGAAATGTATTTTGTGATTTCTTGATGCATCAAAGCATTGATAGTGGAACAGACATGAGAGTAGATTTTGAAGTGTTATTAAAGATTTTAATTACAATGAAATGTAATATTTTATTATATATAAAAGAAAACCCAAAATATGGTTGCCCAAAGAACCACAACAGCAGAACATCCATTGTGAGCCTTAAAGAAACGTAGAGATTTGGAAATTATCCCGAATAATTAAATGGACAAATAACCTGGACTGATCTTTCTTTCAACGTAAAATGAGACCTATATTTGTATATTTGTATCATTTAACTCAAGCTGGACAAAACAGCCATAGCAGTTTATCTTATTTCTTGGATTTACACTTCAAGTTTCTCCATTTGTAAAATTCACTTTAAACTTATGGAACTAGAAACGAACATTCAGGTGTAATGGAGATGTTAAGTGACAGGACAGTGAAGATCTATTACAGTACATAAACTGCCTTTTTGACTCATGAATTATGGAGTGTGATACAACACAACACCTGCAGTTGTTTCTATTGTATTGACATTTATATATGCAGATCACATTGTGTGTTGTTGTTGGTACTTTTTACCCTCAGCCCCTGATGTAATCAGGCTGAGGGTATTGCAGTACTCCTGGCGTGGGTATGTATGTATGTATGTATGTCTGTATGTCTGTATGTATGTCTGTAGCGAACATCCTTGTCATCGCGATAACTCAAGAACAAATGATGGCAGCTTCATGAAACTTGACACACATATGCATCTGGTGAAAACCTCGGACGAGTTCGATGGACGGCGACCTTGACCTATTTTTGAAGGTCACAGGGACAATTATGTGAAATCCCAAGAATCACAATAACTCAAGAACGAATGATGGCAGCTTTATGAGATTTGACACACACAAGCATCTGGTGAAGACCTCAGAATTTTTCCTATAAAACATGACCTTCACCTACTTTTCAAGGTCACAGGGACAATTATGTGAAATCATCTTGTCATCGCGATAACTCGAGAACAAATGATGGCAGCTTCATGAAACTTGACACACATATGCATCTGGTGAAAACCTCGGACGAGTTCGATGGACGGCGACCTTGACCTATTTTTGAAGGTCACAGGGACAATTATGTGAAATCCCAAGAATCACAATAACTCAAGAACGAATGATGGCAGCTTTATGAGATTTGACACACATAAGCATCTGGTGAAGACCTCAGAATTTTTCCTATGAAACATGACCCTCACCTACTTTTCAAGGTCACAGGGACAATTATGTGAAATCATCTTGTCATCGCGATAACTCGAGAACAAATGATGGCAGCTTCATGAAACTTGTCACATATAAGCATCTGGTGAAAGCCTCGGACGAGTTCGATGGACGGTGACCTTGACCTATTTTTCAAGGTCACAGGGACAATTATGTGAAATCCCAAGAATCGCATAACTCAAGAACAAATGATGGCAGCTTTATGAGATTTGACACCCATAAGCATCTGGTGTAGACTTCAGAATTGTTTCTATAAAACATGACCTTCACCTACTTTTCAAGGTCACATGGACAATTATGTGAAATCATCCTTGTCATCGAGATAACACGAGAACAAATGATGGCAGCTTCATGAAACTTGGCACACAAAAGCAACTGGTAAAAACCTCGGACGTGTTTGATGGAAAGCGACCTTGACCTATTTTTCAAGGTCACGGACAATTATGTGAATTCCCAAGAATCGCAATAACTCAGGAACGAATGATGGCAGCTTTATGAGATTTGACACACACAAGCATCTGGTGAAGACCTCAGAATTTTTTCTATGAAACATGACCTTCACCTACTTTTCAAGGTCACAGAGACAATTATGTGAAATCATCCTTGTCATCATGATTACTCAAGAACAAATGATGGCAGCTTCATGAAACTTTACACGCATAAGCATCTGGTGAAAACCTCAGACTAGTTCGATGGATGGCGACCTTGACCTAATTTTCAAGGTCACAGGGACAGTTATATGAAATCCCAAGAATCACAATAACTCAAGAACGAATGATGGCAGCTTTATGAGATTTGACACACATAAGCATCTGGTGAAGACCTCAGAATTTTTTCTATGAAACATGACCTTCACCTACTTTTCAAGGTCACAGGGACAATTATGTGAAATCATCCTTGTCATCGCAATAACTCGAGAACAAATGATGGCAGCTTCATGAAACTTGACACGCATAAGCATCTGATGAAAACCTCAGACATTTTTGTATGGAACATGACCTTCACCTACTTTTCAAGGTCACAGGTACAATTATGTGAAATCCCTATCATTGCTATAACTCGAGAACGAATGATGGCAGCTTTATGAGACTTGACACACATAAGCATCTGGTGAAAACCTCACACTTCTCTTGATGGAACATGACCTTCACCTACTTTTCAAGGTCACAGGGACAATCATGTCAAATCCACGTCATTGCAATAACTTAAGAGCAAATAATGGCAGCTTCATTAAAATTGACACACATAAGCATCTGGGAAGACTCCAGATGAGTTTGATGGACGGTGACCTTAACCTGCTTTTCAAGGTCACCGGCCCATCTCAATAATTCTAGAGTAAATGATGACAGTTTCATGATACTTGACACACCTAAGCTATCAAAGGAAGTAGATTTTATGGGGTTTTTTTACCCCTGCATCAATTTGCCTTGGTGCAGTGATGTTTTGTTCACAGATATTGTGTGGAGCGAATGTTGTGCAATGAGTTACCAGGGCTGAGGGTTGATGCATCTCTGATGCCTATGTTTTATTATTTAACTTCCATTTAGGAGGCAGGGATTTATATTTTTGATTTTAACACAGCATCACCTGACATGGATTCTTATTGTGACAACAAACATAAGGTTTTTAATAACACTTAGTTTATGTCATTTTAATCATCACCTAATAAAAGTTTATTTTCCTCATCATTTTTTGGAAGGGTCCATAATGTTGTGACAAATAATTTGGTGCCAAATTTGAGAATTCCAAATAATTATAAAAATAATGAGTTCAAGTAAATGGTGGAAGAGACATATATGTTTTAAAAAACAATACTTGATAAGGCCAAATAAAATAACACCTTTGTTTCGGGTAACCTGACTGACCTTACCTAAAACCTCCCCACCCTGTGCATTTTTTTAATTTTCATATATTTACCTTCAAGTTGATGTTTGGGATTTTTTGACTTACTGGGATAATAAATATCTTGCTACCTGTGTCAAAGTTTAATGATTTTAGTTAAAAATAGAGAGTATCTTCATGTCGCCTTCAAAAAATGAAAAAAAAATTGAAATCCCTACCTACCTCATTTTTTAAAGGCATATTACCTGAAACAAAGGTATTATTTTATTTGGCCTAAGAGCAATAAATTACCAAGGTTTTAGTACGATATAAGAGAATGTGTCTTTTATACAATATTTGCAGGTAAGACATACATGTAAACTTGCTCCTTAGATATAACACTTTGCAGAGGGACTTTTTAAAAAGAATATGTGTCACTGTGCATTAAAAACATTGTTGGAGACTTTAAGAATGTTTAAAAAAATACCCTACAGTGTTCACTGTGGCCAAATTTCAACAAAGCTTGCAGGACCGAATAATTGAATATTTACATGAAAAGATATTTTTCTGTTCAGCATTGTTTACTGCTCAAGGCTAAAAATAGATAAAACTGAAATGTGCCTTGACTTGACAATTAGTTTCTCAACTCAGGAATATTTACAGTGAAATATATTTAGTAGAAAAAACTCATTTCATGTCCAGATATTACCAATAGGTTAATTCCTTTATATTTGATAGGGTGGCTCATTTTTTGAAAATTTTTGAAAATCATTTCTCCCAAACCTGATTTGAATGCGTATGGGTATGAAAACCACTGTGATTTTTTTTCGGAATTTTTTGAAATATTTTAATATGCGCACGGGGGGCGTGGGGGTCAAAGGGCAAATTTGTCGTAGAAGGTTGTATGATAGCTCATATCGTAGGTATTGATGTGTAGAACAAACTTTGTAAAAGAACATATGCTCTAAAACTTTATCTTCATACCACAAAATGGAAATAACAGTTTTTAGGGTAAATTTTGTAAAACATTGCCATAATAATACAGTAGTGAATGATTTATTCTCTGTTGAAAATGTATTGCTGCATCTATCATACCTGATGGGATACTCTCAATGAATACATTCAACATAACAGTAATTAACACAATTCTCATAATTGTCACTACTTTGCCTTAATAGTCAACATCAACAGTAAGAGTGGTGTATACATATCAGCTGACTTTCAATGACGTCAGAATAGAGTCTCTAATATGAGTTCACTGTCTACACAAAGTTGAGATTTCTTTTGCGCAGATTGCCAATGCGGCCACGGTGGTCACATGCAACAAGAACAATATTGTCCCTGTCTCCAACTGCTTGGGTCATATGAGCATATTCAGCCACATCTTTGACAGCACGCTCAGCAGCATCATAGACCACCTCCATGTCTAGCAGGAATGTTCGCATGTGTGCGTATGCTGGGAAGCGATTCCATTCTGATGGTGGCAAGGTAAGCCAGTGTAAGCTAGGCATCTGTATATCAAGCAGATGGAACACCAACCAAGATCGCTCAGTGATGAATCTTGAAAGAGATGGTCGTTCAGCAGTGAGATGGGCAGCAACTGGGTCAAAGTTCGGCTGACCGGGCTTTCCTGTCTGGAATACAGCTGGGCGGGGTGTCTGAGTCAGCTGCACAGCCATCTTCTCCTTCTCATACTGAGAAAGCCCATCATCGAACAAGCCCAGAACTACCAGCTCAGGGCATAGATACCAAAGGTGTCTGCGCATGCTGTTAGATGCCTGATCCACTATCTTCCGCTGGAGGGCAACAGGTAGTCCTCTGTAAGACTTCAGCTCATAGCAGAAGGACAGGTCAAGCCTAGGAGCAGCTGTGCTCAGCCGGGAGCTAAGGAAATACCTGACATAGATGAGGATAATATATTCAGCGATTCCATCCAGATTGTTGCCGTCGCGCCTGCTGAGCTGAAATACATGGCTAAGTAGGTATATCTTCAAGATATAGAGGGACTTGCCCATGAACCTGGCATGGTGGTATGCTCCTGGCTTCCGGAGCTCAAACACCTGGAACACCTCACCAGCTCTGACGCGTATTGGCTCCCCTCCAAGAATGAGATTCACTAGCTCTGCCAGCTCCCTATAGTCCCCTCTTGTGAATGTTCCATGGAGAAGTTGCTCCTGTGCCCATGTCAATGACGCTCTAGAAAACCAGCTTTTTTCACTCTTGTAAGGCCCTGTTGGGGATGTCTCATCATATTCTGGCCAGTTCCATTTGCGGAAGAGGTTGGCATCAGGGAATGCAGGGTCTGCCTCCCTCTGCTCCACAAACCACTTCTGGAATCTCTTGAATAGTGGATCATCTGGACCTTTTGTTGGTCCCATGACAGCGTTGTATGGGTGTTTGATGTGGAGCTCATAGATGTGGTGCCGACACGCATTTTGTGGTATGAAGATGATGTTTTAGAGCATATGTTCTTTTACAAAGTTTGTTCTACTCATCAATACCTACGATTTGAGCTATTATACAACCTTCTACGACAAAGTTGACATTTTTCATACAGTAAATTTGCCCTTAGACCCCCACGCCCCCCCGTGCGCATATTAAAATTTTTCGAAAAATTCCGGAAAAAAATCACAGTGGTTTTCATACCCATACGCATTCAAATCAGGTTTGGGAGCAATGATTTTCAAAAATTTTCAAAAAATGAGACACCCTAATATTTGACTGGCAGAAATTGATAGCAATGATGAAGTTTATCCAAGGAGAAGTCACTGTATCCTGATGTCACATACCAGAGTTATATTGGTAAACCATTCCAGGATGATATAACTCATAGTGCCATTTACTAATATGTACTAGGCATTCATAACCACCAGATAAAGTGATATCATTCAGACTTACCACATTATACATGCTTATATCACAAGCCTGAGCTTAATGGTTTAATTGTATGTATACTGATTATAAGACAAGAATGCGGTTTTAGTTGGGCCAAATGTCACAACATATTTCAGGGAGGAAGGATTAAACAGTTCTTCATCTACCCACTAATTTAAGACTTTCAATATATTTATTGTCTCGCCTGCATCAGCTGTCGGCAAGATTTAAAGATGTCACTTTCAGTACGTCCTTCAGTATGTAGAGTGATGAGCTATATTCAGTGGCTATTATAGATAGAGCTCATTATCAGTGGGATGATACATCCTGAAGAGCAGTATTAGTATGGTACATCTTGAAAAGTAATATTATTATTATACCCAGATGAAAGTCATGCTCCAGTGAACAGTCAAAAGTAATAACTATGGTTGAACTGTGAATCTTATGACTAATTGGTTGAAGGATTCCTTTTAATGAATGGTATTGGTATCAGGGACTAACTGATTTCAAACTTATTTTGATGAATAGTCACACCTCAACTTTTTCCAGAGAATATATTCTTGCATATATTTCTCTGACTGTCAGATGAAAGTTGTGGATGCATCTCAGATCATTACTCTGTAGAATTGGGAAGTGAGCAAAGTGAGATGACAGGCGAGATCCTACTTTGTATCTGGCTCGTAGATCAATTCATGTTGATCATGTTTCATGTGAAAAGTTATAATTTATTAAAAGTGTTCATCTCAGGTGTGATAAAGGGATCACTTGTCTATGTGAGCTGCCTATGTCCCCGTGGTCATGTCTGACTAAGTCATATCTGGCAGACAATCCAAAACAGTGTTCTTGTCTTTTATAACAATGAATTATTTGTCCATGACATGGCAGTCCACCCACTGACAGATCTAAAAGAACAATGGGTTTACCTTTCAGGCACAGGACCACTGTAGTGATTTAGCTTACAGAAGAGTACCTGTTTATTCATTGGTTTTTAGCTCTGTGACTTCTTTAAAATTGGAGTGGGGAAAATGTCTGTCTGTCCGTTTGTCTGTCAACATTTGTTTAAAAATCTTCTTTTCCAAAACTACCAGTAAAATATGTTTCAAATTTTATACAGAGGTATACAGAGGGTCATATCTATATCTGTGATTGGTTCACCAAGTCGCCCTCTGGTGGAGTTTGTCAAAATGGCAGCCTCCTTGATAATTTAGAGATAGCTATTAGATTTTTGAGAAAAAAAATCATAACAAAAAAAGGTCTGAGCCTAATTGAAGATATATAGACAGAATTAGTCCCATGAAAATACATTTTGGCTACTGATAGCTAAGAACTCTATGCAGTAGTTTCAGAAGAAAAAAAATCAAAGTTGAATGACAAATTGATAGAAAATTTCCCCCTGTAGAAGCTATGCTGACATGGTCATCAATGAGATATCAATGAATATCACATCAAAACCGAATTGGGATCATGTACGGAAAACCATAACCTGTTTGATAGTTGTCAATGACCTTGACTCTTGAAATTATATGTCCAAATATCACACAGTAATTACTGCATCAGGGGACATGTGAGCTCTGCTCTTATATTCCCTTTGAAATTGGGCCGCTATCAATTTGTCAGTTTGACCAGTTTTTGCTATTGTTTACTGATGGCAAAAACTTGAAGCTTTTTACAGTCAAAGTGTTTTATTGCTCATTCGTGTGCCAAACCAAAGTTCATACAAAACATTGAAACATAATTTGAGATATCTATACATCTGATTGTAAAGCTCACTCCATACAGAATATCCTATTTACATGAAAAAAACTAGACTATTTCATATTAAAGTACTAGCGTCACCTGTTATAGGCTCCGGTATTAAGCTAAAGTTGAGAACATGAGTTCATCTCAAAAGAGAAATAGAGTGCAAAAATGTACCTGTATGTGATGGGTAAATTGTGTTTGATGCCCTCATTAAGGTAACATAAATTCTTAGTGTTAGAATAGGATTAACCCCCAAAGGACTAGCCTCTAAATTTTGTTGATTGGCAGGACTAACCAATTTTTCCTGGACTAGTGTATCTACATACTAAATTGATGGAATTTATAACCATGGTTACTCAATTTGCTCAATTTGTGCTGGGGTCAAAAGTTCATGATCCACGTTGTCTGATGTCATTATCATGATTACATTGCAACAAGTTGCAGCCCTTCACAATATTACAAATGATGTCATTAAGCCAGAACAATCGGGATGTTAACGTCCCTCCTGTCCGTTGCCAGTGGTGGATGTTGACGTCCATCCCGTCCGTATATATATATATATATATATATATATATATATATATATATATATATATATATATATATATATATATATATATACGGACGGGATGGACGTTAACATCCACCACCGGCAATGGACGGGATGGACGTCAACATATATATATATATATATATATATATATATATATATATATATATATATATATATATATATATATATATATATATATATATATATATATATATATATATATATAAAAAGTCATATTGCACGACACCCAGGTCCATATTTGTATAATATATATATATATATATATATATATATATATATATATATATATATATATATATATATATATATATATATATATATATATATATATATATATATATATATATATATATATATATATATATATTATACAAATATGGACCTGGGTGTCGTGCAATATGACTTTTTATGGACCTTCGGAAAGTTATAACTTTCCGAAGGTCCATAAAAAGTCATATTGCACGACACCCAGGTACATATTTGTTTTATTCTATGATCACTGTGTTAATTACTGCCATTGTTGGTTTAATTCTAAAAGTGAGAACTGAAAAGGACGAGTTTGTCTGTATGGTGACGTCATTATAGGGCTTCCCCAACATTTCCCGCCATGAAAGGGACGAGTTTGTCTGTATGGTGACGTCATGGAATTCCCCATCAGTGCAGTGGAAAGTATATTGACGTGCAATATAATGCATCTGGTCAATAAAACAATTTAGAGAAGCTCATGTGACCAGGAATTGACCAATCACAGCACAGAATACACAGTGATCATAGAATAAGTATATATATTGAATGAAGAATATAATGATTTAGTTTTAGGCAGTTGTTGCTTGACAGGACCTATTTATAGTATGTCCGTGGGCAGCTGGTGTTGGTCTGACTGTTCTTATGCTCTCTCACTTTACTTGCAGAACATCCGACAGGAGAAAGCTGATATTGAGATTCAACTTTCACACACACAACAACAACTTGCAGAGTAAGTACTGTGACAGTCAACATGTGACAAGTTGCTCCAAACAACTCTCTTCTTCTGATTGCAAGTGCTCAGATTCTTGTGGTGAGAAAGGAAAGTTAGTTCTCTGTAAGCCTACATGTTACTTCCAATTTGATTAGCTAATTATGATTGAAGGTATTATTTATGTATTTCATCTGTTATTCAAGTGACAGTTATTTATATTATCGTCACAAACTTCAGCAAAGGATGATCCACTTTCCACTAAATTAAATACAAGGTGATGATGTTTACCATATATATATAGGGAAATCTTTGCATTTCTTATACTGTTGGGAAACCCTTGTGACATCAGAGATCATTTAAACATTAAGAAAACACAGCAAAACAAACTTTGGTTTACTGCATGAAAAAGAAACTACAGGAGTTCCTAATGCATAAACTACTATACATGTACACAAAGTGCTAAGATGCTTCAAGTTTTAAATTTTTGTGGACTTTAATGGTAAAATATCAAAATCTTTGTTATAATTTCCTATAAATTTTATGAATAAATCTCAGTTCTCAATATTTTGATAATGCAATTTATGGGGCATTTTATCTAACAGTTATGACCAACCCATTATCTTGTGGTTTGACCAGATAATCACCCGTGGTTATGGATTGATTCAGGGCGCAGTGTAAGGCGGAGTATTCGTGCGTGGAGGGTGAGGGATATGGGATCGGAGTGGAGAGTGATGAGGAGCTCATGCCGGTCAGATTACTCTCCTCCACACCCTACAGGACTGCTTCCATCTGCTCCGAGATCAGGACCTCCGTCGTAAGTACACACACCAGGCCTGCACATTAACGGTTTCAATTTGTGGCCTAAAAGGGCTAGGATTTCCTCAGCTCTGTTTGTTAAATCTGCTTGCTCATAACAATAACAATGCCAAATTAGGAAATATTCACTGGAAATGAAGGCAAGGATCCTAAGATTAGTCTGCGGCAACGATCACAGTCCCTACCAATACCAACAAGGGTTTCGATCACTTTAGGAAATATTCACTGGTCTGTATTGGCCCGAAGGCTCCTAAAACCCTTCAAGGCCACCAGGCCATTGTTTAATGTGTAGCCCTGTATTGATCTGTTGGTTGTCCATTCAGAACCTCTGGTGTAAACTTTGTATAAAAAGATGGGCATTGTCCATTGCAAGTGGTATCCATAGGAGTATTAAAGAAAGGTAAGATTGTTCAAAGTGTCTATATTTCAAACAAATTAGTTCAGTTCTTTCGCAGTAGTAATTTGTCTCTAAATTTACCTCAAATATGTGTCAGGGCCATTAAGTTATTTCTAAACCAGTAAAAGCCTCAAAATCATGTCGTTTATTGGATGTTATTGTTGGGCAGCATAAATAATTCTGTTTGTGCAACATAAACAAGTCAAAATAAACGAATATTCATAATAAATCGCACCGGAACATGAACTAAAATGTACATCTCTCTTTTTCCTTTGATGACATTCTCCTATTCTGCACAGCAAATGTTGAAAACATTAAATTTCTTTGAATAGGTGATCTTCACAAATTACCAGTGCTAAATAGACCATCCATGAATAAAGTGATCATCCAAGAATCTTATTAAATGTATTTTGAAGACTTACATATTTACAGGGAGTTTGTTTACAGATTTTTGATTAACAGTATTCTGAACGATTTGTTTACCTCTATCTATTGCAGCAGAACGATGACTATAACTTACCATCACCACTGTGTGATAAAGAGTTTGAGGACGTCTTCTTCAACCCCAACAGTCCAAGTGTGGATGACGTGGCCAATGAACTCAAAAAAGATGTGGAGGCCATGATGAAATCTGCAGCTAACATGGAACAGTTGACCACCAAGGCCTCCAGTATGGTGAGCAGTGACACTTCTATATCATTTATATCCCCCCCCCCCCTGGAGGTGAGACATTTGAGTATTGCAGCATTGTGTTAGTGTTAACACTTTCCTCATGTTAGCACATCTCATATTAACACTTCTTATACATTTTGCTTCTCACCATATCATATCATTTCATAGGAAATACAATATTAATCACATCTTCCCGCTATTCTATGCAGTCCATAGCTTTGTTTAGTGTTACTTTCAGTGATGTTAATTATCAAACAACAAAGATATTTCACCTGAAAAATACCATAACACATCGCCATTTTATTTTCTACCTACCTTCACTTTGCATTTTGCGCATGTTCTTCTTTAAAATGAGGTTACACTTTTCTTTATATTTTATTTGCACCATATATCATATCTCTTTACTCACAAAATTAAACATTGTTCACACCTTCCCTGTATTACATGCACTCCATAGCTTTGTCTAGTATTAATGAATTCAATGAATTATTAAGAAACAAAGATATTCCACGAGAAAAAGAGGACAACACATTGCAATTTCAAAATTTCAGTGCATTCATTTTCTGCCATTTCCTGTTTTGGTAACTTCCAGTTTCTGTAATGGTGGCAATGTCTGATGCATATGATATGATAGGAATAAAGGAGAGAACTTCATTTCCTTGCTGTTCTGTGCCCTTGATCTGTGGTGTGTTATAGCAGATTTCAGTCAGAGGACAGGTGTATTTGTACCAGGATGGGACATTAAGCAATTTATTTATTTCAACTTGTAGTTTGTCATTCTGGTTCTGTCTCTGTCCACTTTGCTTTCAAGATATACTGTCATAGAAAGAAAAAAATCATCCATTCATATACCCGGAGCCAGTATTCTGAGTAGAAAATATTGATTTTCATAAACAAATATGTTGCAATGCAAAAATATCATGTTAAAAAAGAACTTTTCATTTGTTGTTTCCATTAGGCAGCCCAGATGCGAGAGAGAGGAGACAGTGCATCCCAAGGGTTCTCAGTAATGACACCAGGGGCAGCACAGTCTGAGGCACCGAGACCCGAGGCTGTGTCCAGTGTGATGAAGGATATGCTGGAAAAGAGGAAAAAAGAAATCAATACATTTGCTGAGAAGATTTCTCACCTGGCTGCAGCTAAACAAGCCTCCGATAAAAGGTGGGCTGGTATTCACGTCAAAGTTTTCTTTCAACATTAATTCTGTTCTGTCAATATGTAGTATAATCATAAGGCCATGGGCCATGGCACAGTTGGTTAGAGTGCCAGCTTAATAGCACCAGTTCCTCTCTGGTGATCCAAAGGTCATAAGTTCGATCCCAGGCCGTGCCAGAGATTCAATTCATGATACAATTTCCCATATGAGCTGAGGCCCATGCCAAAGGGTTAACCCATTGTCCTTGTAAATCTGTGACCGGGTGGGTTGTCATGTCAAGGACCTGCGACATGACAATTCAGTGAGGCAGCAGTATATCTGCTACAAGTAGGTCTCATCACGAGATGACTGAAATAATGTTGAAAGTGATGTAAATAATATAATCTTTGAAGACAGGTTCTGTTTGTCATGCAGGGTATGGATAAACATACATTTTGAAATTCAAAATAGCATAAACATACAACAACACAATATTGATGATGTGTTTATATATCTTCTAGGATTATGAAGCTATCAAGAGCCCTAAGAGATGTTAAAGGTGTGTATTTGATATATACAGTTTATTTAATGAAATCAAGGTTATTGTAGAAGAGAGTAGAGCTATTGGTTATTAAAGTGTAATAAAATGTAATTTCAAAAATTCTTATTGACATAGACAGTTTTTTGGTGACAAAAAACAATTGGATGCTTGGGAAAAATGTAATAGACATGTTGTGTAAGGATATAATGGTCAGTCAATTAAAAAAAAATTGATGTTTTAAGTTCACAACGAGGAAATGCAAGAGCAACACCAGGTGGCACTAGAGACTGTCGAACTGGAGTCGAAGCGACTTGAAGAACGACTCCATTCCCAGTTACAAGAACTCAGTAACAAAGTTCACCACCAGGAGAACCAAGTCACTGCTCTCAGCACACAGGTGAGAAATGAAATGATACCCTTTCTTGATATCCATAGATTAAGAGAATCTTCTGCTATTATAGAATATAGTTAAAGAAATAATGTTTAAAGCTTTACATAAAACATATTAGCCTATTGGCCTTTGGGCTATGTTGATCATTGCTTTTTTGTAATGTTTGTGAATATTTTTTTGGAAATGCCTGTAAATTATTTCATAGGTGATCATTTTAATCCTTTTTCGGAGACTTAAACAGATGATAACTTGAACCAATCAAAATAATATTGAATTAGCTCCAACTTTCATTGTTCCTTGATTCTCATTGGCTGGCATTTGTCATGTTTTCCTTGTAACTCCTTGAAAAATATTAGATTTTTTTTTCAAAAATCTTTAAAAAATCAGAAACAAATCTGTGCCTCATGAAACATAAATAGAATTAGTTCCCTGAAAATACACCATCATAACACGTACTATTAGCTGAGAACTCCATCCAGTAGTTTCCAAAAAGATCAAGTTTGACAGACAGACAGAATAATAAAAAATTTCCCCACATCATTATGTCAGCACAGCTAAAAAGTTTCGTCAAAATCTAATCACACAGAATGAATATTTTTCTTTTAAATTTCTCAAGTGATACCACAAATAAATCACTACCAGTTCTAAAAACACCATAAGTCTTCATGGTTATCTCATGGATATTCAATTTGCAATATTTTGAAATCTACTTCAGCCATATTTGTGTCAAGTTATTGGGAGTAGGTGCGCAACAGATGTTTATTTTATAGATTTGACTTTTCACCTTGGTGCATTGACCTTGAACTTGGAAGTTTGTTCCACCTGTGACTTCACAACTGGTGTTGGCAGTGTGCTCATATTTGGCACATACATATATCATAGCATCGCCTTGTGGACTAAGGTGTTTATCATCAGGTTATCTTGTAATTTGACCTTTGACCTGGACATAAAGACTTTAAGCTTCAGACATCTATCCTGGCATAAACCCAGCACTTATCAAGAGACTCTTCATGATTGGTTTACAGCATAAAGTTTGGTGGTAGGTGTGCATCAGCAAGACATTTGATAAATTTGACCAATGAATATATAAAGTTTGTTCGGCTGTTTTACATTTGATGTGTAGAATCACCTTGGTGTGATTTGTTGACTTTTTTGTGTTTGACTTTTGCCTTGGGTGCTGAGAGTTGTCCAGTGAGGTGTTACATTTAAATCAACAATGGGTCAATAAATTATGAAGTTAATAACACTCAGAAGCCAACATAGAACATATTTATTCTGGTGTTTTTACAAGTATTTGTCATCTCATCATCAAATGTGGTGCTACCTACACATTTCTTGTCACTTATTTTTATAGTTTATATACATGTAGTCTAATAGAGAGATCAAGGTCAATGTACCAATTAGTTATTATTACATATCATTGAGAAAATATATAAGAACTATTTGTTTTCTCAACAACTCTGTAGTCATTTGAAAAATATACAAGTCAGAAAAGTTTTTTTGTTTTTCATGACAACAGTAACCACATGGGAAACATAAAGAATAAAAATCGAATTTGTCTTGATTTTGTGAAAAGATCTGTTAAGAGTGACATACAGTAATATATATTGAATCAATCAGTGTTAACCATTGATTAAGTCAATAAAACAATGTATTTGATTTAGTCAGGATGAAGTGAATGAAAACACTGACAAAGTAGCAAGTGGAATGAGTATTTGACTGTATGACATAATCAAGAAAGCCTGTAGTGTTCTTATCAAAACTTTGTGGTGCTTCTCCTTCTAAGTACCTGCCCTCGTGAAAACTAGTCCCCTTCAAAGCAGGGATCTCGCTCAAATCAGCATATTTAGTAATGGATTTCCATATCCTTTTTTTTTTTTTATAAAAATGGTATGGCTTTGGAGGCAGAGGTTGGAAGAGGATTGATTTCCTATGTGTGTTTAGCAGAAAATAAATCTTTAAGTAGATATTTTTTAAGATTCAATGGAATTACACATTGGATGGATTATTATCAAACAAGTTTGGTAAAAACATAACAGTAGAATGTAAGATTTGTGCAGATTTATGTTTGTTGTTGCATTCACCAGATGGCACTCTGGTGTCCTGGAGAATATGAGACACTTACATCCAACCGCATTAACATTGATTTAACCCAGAGCATATCTCTACCACCAATAATCAAGGTCTGTAATAAAACTCCCAGAATTTATATTGCCAGAGCAAATATGCATATGAAATAAAGCAAACTTTTGCAATCAGTCTGCTCAGCTGTGAGAGTATCAAATTAGCTGTATTATGCAAAGTCTGGAAGCATGCCGATGGACCAGGAGTCAGCATACAGCATACAGCATACAGCATACAGCATACATTCATCTCACTAAGCTATTTGCGAGGGAATATCATAGAATATTTTAGTTTTTTTGCATTGAAATGATCAAATTTTGTGGTAACTTTGGATATATGTGATTATTTGAGAACTAAAATATAATTTTATAAACATTTTGTACTTTAATTTGATTTTTAAAAGTCATTTTAAACATTTTTTTTTTGGATATCACCTAAACAAATGTATTACATGTGGTTAAGGGTTATGTTGGAGGAACAAGTGTGCTTCATGGTGCCCAACAGTGAATTGTATATCTTTGAATAAGATGTTTGTTTAACTTTTCATAAAATGCAAATGTCATATTAGTTCAATTAATCAAGATAAATGGATATTTTATTTGGCAATGCATTGTTCTGTGATGCAGTGTAATCACATATCATTTATTATTTCTCTTTCAATTCCACGTGAGTAAGTCTATTGCAAAAGTCTTCAGCTATGGAAAAAAACTCAGTAGAGGTATATTTCAACGAAAGAGTGCCACAAAATACAAAACTTGAGTATAATCTTTGGACAAAGGGCATGGTTTCAGATAGTCCAGTCTCTGATATTATATGATTATTATTGTTAGATGGCTTGTTATTGGCACTATGCACAGACATCGTCTGGTACCAGCACTGTATGAGTGATCTTTATCATTGCAGTTGCAATCAGCACGGGAGAACCTAGCATCCTCCCAGGGAGAGAACTCCACTTTAAATGATCGGATCTCCGATCTCCAGTCCCGCAACCGGCAGCTCCAGGTCCAGGTGCACGACCTCAACCGGTAATGTCCTCTCCTTGTCTGATCAAACGCATCACTCACTTCCATTGAAACAAATACATCTAAAATGCAATAAATTATGCACCATATTAAACTTCATCATAACCGTTTACCCGTCCCTCCCAACTTAAAGTCATCAGGAAACGGATCAATTGTGCTGAGTCATGCGGTTTGATTTTTAATTGTTATTAGCTATGGCTTCATTTTTGAGTTTATGTTGCGAGAGTGCCGTGAATTTATGTAATTTTATCTTTATTTATTTTGATGTTATGGATAGTGTATTGTTCTATTTTGCTGTAAGATGTGTTGATCTCAATCAGTTATCACTTCTAAGCCTTCAGTGAGATAATCTTGAGGATAATTATAGTTATCATAAAACCAAATTGGTAAGCTGTTTGAAGAGTACAAAACAACCCATTAAAAGCACCAAGCTGTGACTGCTTGAACACCGTTTCTAGAAGGAGCACATTTATAGCGAACAAGATTGCTGAACATAATTATAAATGATTAAAGATTAAAATACTTTTTAGTTCTTTGAAAGATTGATTTGTTTTGAGATAGAGGAATGGAATTTAATTTAAGGGCCTATCAACTACACAGTGACATCTGCAAATGTAGTTAGACAATTATGTTTAATAAGAGTGCATTGATTTGATTTAGTGGAACATTAACAGCACGCTGACTCTGATCTCTAGGAAAAGGAAGTAGCCCAGTTTGCACAGGGTAAATTTAAATAGAAGTGACTCTCTTAAATGTGGTTTCAAATAATAACTTGGCAAACAAAACATTGGATTAGATAAAAAAAACATCAATTTTCAATCACCAAAGAACTTGATATATTAGTCCTGATATTGGAATATTTTGAAAGAAAATGCAGGAGAAAACCTGTGATATTGTTTACTGGATGTCCTGAATTTTCCTGTATTCTTTAATAATTTGAGGCATTTTCTTACATGCCAAAATTCCTTTGTTTCCTTCATAATTGAGAAAGGTTTAAAAAAAAGACAAGGAAATCTCTTGTAAAATATAAAATCAAATCAAATCGTATCAAACAATTTGATAAACCTGAGAAGCATGCAAAAAGGACAACATAATAAAAGTTCAGTATCATGCAAATATGTCAACTTGCTGAATAATCATTCATAGATTACTGGGTATTTTTGTCACAAAGAGAATTCTGAAAAATCAAACAGTGGTATCTTGTTTAAATCAGGGAAGTCAGCATTCATAATTATAAATTCAGTGAGACCTTTCAATGCATAATTTTATATGATAAAAATAAAATTCTGTTATATCACTTTTCCATGATTAAATCCTTTTTTTTTTACTCTGTACATACTTTATTTTCTTTTCTCTTTTAATCATACTCTCATTCCTTTTCCTTTAACTACCTTTCTTTCTTCAGTCTGTGCCATCTTTTCTCTTTAACCAAGCTCTCATTCCATTCCTATATTCATATCAACTCTGCTTCCTGTTTTGACACTATGCACCCTCTCCCTTTCATGTGTTGTTTCTCACAACACAAGCACTTGCAGCTTAATTCCTCTGACATAATCACAGGTTAAACTTTGCCTTATCCCTCTCTATTAACACTCTTATATAGTGTAATAGAGGTATAATCTATTCTGTGTAAAGCATAGATGAAAAAGTAATGTGGAAGTAAAGAAGAAAAATAATTAATGAAGGGAGGGTACAACAGGATTGTTGTAAAGACAGGACAGGCTGCACGCTTCAAACAACTGTCATGATTAGTTTGAACAAGTTCACATTGATTTACGTCCTGAAAGAAAAAGATTATTTTGAGAATTTTAACAGTTTACTCTTATTCATTAAGTATTTGCACATGCCACATCCGGATGTGGATAGACTGTGTGGCATAACTCTTTTTATTAAACTCAAGCCAAGACAAAAACTAAAACATTTTATCTTTATGGTGAGAGCAATACCGATACTATCCATTTAACTTAACTTTTGGAAGGGGGAGTTGATATTGTAGAAAGCCAAATGTGAATGTTTTCATATCATGATAGAGGAGGGTAAGTACATTGCAGTAGGGAGGAGACTTGATTAGCATACTGAAAAGGACTTGTACCATTCCTAGTTACTGGTTTCAGTTTCAGAATATATTATTTGATCAAATATCTTTACAATATATAATATATATTGAGACATATTTAACCTTGAATTTTAATTTGGTGAGAGTTTCATTTGCAATTATTAAGAAATAAGAGATATACAAAAAAAACAACCTCACCGATATAGCCATAATGATTGCTCAGATTTTACCCTGCTGTGCTGCAATTCAGTGTCCGGCTGTGAAGTGAACATCTGGAATTGACATGATTAAACTCTGGATTTGTTGTGGACATATAAAATAGCTTGAAATCCATGTACATGGATCAGCTCAGATTTTCAGTCTGGCACTGTTCAAAGTTTCCCGACCCCTGTACTAATTCTTCAAATACCAAAGGCTTAATTTGATTAACTTTCACTATGCACTGAAGTACAAGCAGGACATGGTCAGTTCCTCTGTTGTCAATACGCAAACACTAGGCAGAATGAGACCAGGAGGGAAGCAGTGATTGCCCGACATAACCTTTAGCTAATATATTGACAGGGTTTACAAATCTAATATTTAATAATGTATGAAGAGAACTTATCCTTTCCACTTCTTAAATCATTCAGAGTTTGCCACGAATAATGATGATGGGATAATATATAAGAAATCAAGTTAAAAAAGCCAATGGAGTGCAATATTGCACTCCATTGATCAAATGGAGTTAAGGAAGTAGGGATAAATCATGCATTGTTACAACTCATCCCTCACACAGATCAAGTATATGCTTTCTCCTGTGCAAGATGAAATGTTCTGTATCATCCTGATGGCAGAAGCGGATGTTGTTTTTTTTCTGTCTTAGAGAAGATTAAGGGCAGCGTGCAGTTGATAATGGGGATTATCTTTGGCTGATATTCCATCGATAGACTGGAACTTCTCTGTCATTTAGGGTGGTGCTAATAGCCTGGATAACACGCAAACACCATACGAGAATGTACACTCAAATGTGAGGCAAGGGAATTGATATGATTATGGCTATATGTTACGGAGTGAGCCTGAATTCAGCTTAAATGATATGGGTTCTATATAATGCAAACAACCCTCAGCCTATATATGATATATACTATGGAGTGAGCCTGAATTCAGCTTAAATGATATGGGCTCTATATAATGCAAACAACCCTCAGCTTATATATGATATATATATATATATATATATATATATATATATATATATATATATATATATATATATATATATAGGAGTGAGACTAAATTCGGCGTATATATTATATGGGCTATATATTATACAGAATACAGCTATATGGGATCTGTTAAAACAAATACATCTCAGTACAATGGAGACAGAGGCATTGTCCTTGTGTTCTCTGTTCTTCATTATATAAATGATTTGTGAACAGCAATGTTGTATCTTTGTAAACATCTGCAGATCTGAAATATGAGCTTAGAAGTGATATTGTTCAGATTCTTCTTCTGTCTTCATTTATTCTATACATGATTAGCTGCTATTGTGTTCAGACTTAAATTACTGAGCTTTCATTCAATGTGCTATGAATAATATGATAAATTGTCGACAGGGTATCTAGTAATAGATAGGGTAGTTGGTAATATGAAGGCACAGGTCTGCGTCTGCATAAGCTGTGATAGTGTGTATGTAGGAGCTTAAACATCCAAGCAAGCAAAGTTTGATAAAATTAGAAGACACGAGATTCCAGGTTGTATAGGAAATTGGAAATAAGTGTAAATATTGAACTGGAGAAAAGTGGAATGTTATGAATTGTACACACACATTATGGATATTTCCGGCGTGTGTATTTGCGGAGGACCAGAACATCCCAGGCCCATCTGATGCGGAACACGAAGCAACCTATGACATTCACAGAAATGATAATTAAGCGGGGTTTTATTATTATTATGACCAGTACTAATGAATTCTGTGCATCAAAGTTCTAATGCATTCTGTGCATCTAAGTTCTGATGAGTTCTGTGCATCTAAGTTCTAATGCATTCTGTGCATCTAAGTTCTAATGCATTCTGTGCATCTAAGTTCTAATGAGTTCTGTGCATCTAAGTTCTAATGCATTCTGTGCATCTAAGTTCTAATGCATTCTGTGCATCTAAGTTCTAATGAGTTCTGTGCATCTAAGTTCTAATGCATTCTGTGCATCTAAGTTCTAATGCATTCTGTGCATCTAAGTTCTAATGAGTTCTGTGCATCAAAGTTCTAATGAGTTCTGTGCATCTAAGTTCTAATGAGTTCTGTGCATCTAAGTTCTAATGCATTCTGTGCATCTAAGTTCTAATGCATTCTGTGCATCTAAGTTCTAATAAATTCTGTGCATCAAATTTTGCATGGAAAAAATATAGATAATGGTTGAATAATAAACATGGACCTGTTATAGTCTCATAACATCAACCTGTTATAGTCTCATAACATCGACCTGTTATAGTCTCATAACATCGACCTGTTATAGTCTCATAACATCGACCTGTTATAGTCTCATAACATGGACCTGTTATAGTCTCATAACATCGACCTGTTATAGTCTCATAACATCAACCTGTTATAGTCTCATAACATCAACCTGTTATAGTCTCATAACATCAACCTGTTATAGTCTCATAACATCGACCTGTTATAGTCTTTGGGGTGTGAATGTGTGGTGTTGAATGTGTGGTGTTGGGACTTGATGATTTAGTTATGTAAGGTCCTCAGCTGTGCTCAGCATATTACTAATTAGAGTATGGATCAGAATCTTCAGACATTCATCAACATCGCTGGAAACATGTGACTAATTAGAGCATTGAAGTGTCAGAACCTAGTTTGCAATCTTCATATTTTTATTAGAATTGTCAGAAACAGCGCATACATTATCAGTCACAGAACAATAATGTGTCACCTGTATCGTCCAAGATAAAATGATGTTAAAAACATCAGATAGTCTCTGGCTGCTGCTTTAACCTAATAAGATCAGGTAATTTATTGTGTAGAAATCATTCTGAAATACTTCAGAAGAGAAAAATGAAAAAATAAACAAATGTCATCTCTTTTGACATAGATGTTGTTTATGAGAGTATCTTGTTGCTGAAGTGACTGAATCATAGGAGACAATGCAAACATGGGTTCCAATAAACTGTAATTGATAAAAAAATAATAAAATACAGAGAAATCCTGATATAAAAATAAACAAAATATTCAGAATTTTGCAATCATCTACTAAATGATTGTTATAAATTCTCATTGTTGTCAGTTGGATCTAGAATTTAGGTGTAATTATGACCATATGAGGTCACACAAAACCTTCAAAGTGTACCATAACCAAGGTATGTGTTTTTTTACCATAAAAACGCAATGACCCTTCATGATCTTGTAAAGTCAGATCTAGCGGTGACCAAGCAGATGTGCAGCCTGTTCAAACAGACCACTCCATGCAAGCTTACAAAAGCGGCTTTATTAGTGCATCCATTGTACTCTTATTCATGAGACATCTTTGTGCCTTGTGTTGTTATCTTTAAGGCTGTTGTTTTCTTGCATGTCTTGAGAGCTTGTTTATATCGTGGAACCATTTGTCTTTGGTGTTGTGTCAGCATTGTTTCCTATTTTTTGTCTTGCAATGTGTGTCTTGCATTATTTGCCTGATGTAAATCTTTTGGTTTATAAGTAAATCAGATTTGTCCATAAGCATGGTCTGTTCCTTATTTTTCATTCATTTAAGAGTGTTAGCTTTAGAGTGCACCATTTTAAAATATAAAGTAAAACATGTTTAAATGTTTACCAGAGTCTATGTGATTCAATGATAAGGCAACAAGTTATTATATATATATGAATTTGTTGATCTTTGAATGAAATGAGTCAAACGTAACATGCAATAAAGAATATTTGTTATTGTCCTCTAACAATAACTTATACATATCACTTCATATAATTCTCTGATAATTTGAATAGAAGAAATATTTCAATATTGTTAAAGATATTGTTTTGTTTTCTCTTTTCTTGTTGCTGCAGATGGGTGAAATTGTCATCAAATTCAGCTCCTTGGCGCTCCCGGAATGCTACGAACCATTCAAATTCTTATCATTCCTGACAAAACAACCTTATTTATCCAGGCAACTTGTGAGCAATTCCTATCTCTGATGGCAATATCATGAAAATTATCTTTCCTGACAACAATATCTGGAAATGCTATCATTCTTAATAACTCTTTGTTAAGCTCCTGTCTTTCCTGACATCACTTTCGAGAACTCCTGTCTTTCCTGACACCATTATCAAGAACTCCTGTCTTTCCCGACATCACTTTCGAGAACTCCTGTCTTTCCCGACATCATTATAAAGAACTCCTGTCTTTTCCAACATCACTATCAAGAACTCCTGTCTTTCCTGACATTATTATCAAGAACTCCTGTCTTTTCCGACATCACTTTCAAGAACTCCTGTCTTTGCTGACATCATTATCAAGAACTCCTGTCTTTCCCAACATCACTTTTGCGAACTCCTGTCTTTCCCGACATCACTTTCGAGAACTTATTACGTTTCAAGAGACCACTGTCACAAGTTTTCATCTCTCCTAACCTGACAATCAGTAACCTCTATCTGTCTTTTCTGACAATCTCTCTGAACAAGAGCAGGTTAAAAAAGGTTTTGAAAAGCACCTATTATATTTGCACCAATTTCAGTGCTATATACATGCCAAAAATTATGCAGTATTTTTCATAATACGAAAGCAGACATTCAATATGATACAGTTTTAAAAGTTGTGCTAATCTTCCATTTTGGGTCTGTATTTCATGTATTTCAAAATGCAGAAATAACTTTGATGGTTACCAGTTGTGGTTATGGGTCAGTGCGGGAGATGTTATGATGTATTGATATCAATGCGCTTTTCATTGCAAATATATGGTTATATAAATGGAATCTTCCTCAAATGTCTGCCCACACGGATACGCACAGACAATATACATTATGTGATGATCACTTCATGGGGAACATTTTGTCAGGACTGATGACCATCTTTTTTGAAAAAAAACAGTGCCCAACTATGGTTATAATTGTTCAAATTAACTTTGAAATAAAAACATTACTACATAAGTGGCACATACAGTTTCATTTAATGGAGAAGCAGAAACTATGCAAACACAGGTGTCTGCTTTCAGCGCAGAAATCACATTGTTTCATTCAACGAGACAAAATTAGATGAGAATTTTGTTGTTGTAAGATATGAAGGGGATATTCTCAGTCAGTTCTGTATTATATCCTCTATGTTTTTTTTAAAAAAACATTCTGGGTATAGCATTCTTTCTCAGATTGTATTTGAATAACACTGAGAAAAATATTGATAAAAACAGATTTTGAATCTCTTCACTTTTAGTATTACCAAAAATTCCTCAATGGTTAGTTGGAAAAAGGGATAAAGAGATTTTGAGTGTCAAATTTAAGCCAGTTAAACAAAAGCTAAATGCTGGATGAATGTCATGTAACTTAAGTTTAATTACAGTATTATATAGTAAGATATTCCAATCAGGTATTTGTTCTTATTTTGCTCAGCCAAAAAAAAAACAAAAAAAAAAAAAGCTTGAGAAGTGAAGGGAATGTGTCAAATCTGAAATGAAGCATTTTTTTTCTTTAAAAATGCAATTACAACAAGGAAAATATCATAAAACAATACCTTCCATTGATTAATAATGATATTGATAATAATAATTAATGATGATGAATAATTAGCGATAATGTTAATATTATAAATATACAATTTTGGTTCATAGCACTTCCCAAAGAACTCAGAACCCAGAACTCAGAAACAATTTATTTGACCCCTTTACAAAAAGGATCTGGGAGACTCCCATTAAGACCAAAAGGTCGCTGGCATGGGAGCCACCCAGAACTCCTGATTAGGCAACCATAACAATTGACAAAGTTTATAATTAATTTAACTTAGATTAGGAAAGTAGAATGTCTAGAATAGATGTGTCATATTTGGAGATCTGATTAGATTGAGTCTGTACAATTTAATACTAGACTAAGTTTTTTTTAGGTCAGGCTGATATTTTGATTTTTTATAAATTTTTTAGTGAATTATTTTTCTTGTAAATTTAAGATCTAAGATGTGAAATTATTTGTGGAATATAGACAATGACAATGTACTAAATAAAATATTACATATAAAAATTGTGTTATTTCATGAAAAGTCTTATATGGAACATCTGATTTGATAAAAAAAAACAGTTTCTGATCAACTCCAAGGACTATTGATCAACCCCAAGGATTAATTTTTAAATAAATAATGTCATGTATTTTTGATCACTGGAAAAATGTAATGTATTCAATTTTACATTATTTTCAAGGCAAAACATTATTTTGCCATAAGAGTTGCCTCATTGTATTTGATATATTTAGTTTATTTAGCAACATTTACTGTTAGCAAAATTTAAAACTACAGATTCAAAATAAAAAAGACCTCAAAGGGATCATTAGACACTGAAATTGTTCAAAGAAACATTTTCTTCCACCAGCTTATGTCTTGGCAACATAACAGTTAAGAGATGTATATGACACAATGTCACAGACAGACACAAAAAAGCAGGGATAAAGAAAGGTCAAGGTCATGACATCACAGGCATACAGTGGACCTTGAAACAAGCATCACGAGACATGGTGAGAATGTAGGCTGGTGTTGTCACCTGCCACTAGGTGGAGCGGTGAGAGCACAGGGCACTTTCACCACCTGCCACTAGGGGGAGTGGTGAGAGCACGGGGCTCTGTTTTCACCTGCCATGGAAGTAGAGCCTGCCCAGCAGTCGTCTACATGTAGCTTTGTCTAACATCACAGGTAAACTCAACAGATTGATTCACCTCGTGGCTGTCCGCTCAGGAAATCACACACTTGCTGCCCTGTAATGGCAGCAGCCCGCCTTGAAGAGTTCCTGAATACCTGCGACGACATCTTAGGCCGAGACAGAAATTATCCCATTTCCAGAACACGCTGAAGGACATTGTTTGAGTGGCAATTTTCTGAATGCTTCTCTAATGTCTGGAAAACCAATCAGACCTGAAGTCTTTTCAGATCAAGGAGATCTTGATTTCTCGACTTCTAGATTGCCGACTTGGGGACTCCTCAGTTACAACCTATGTGCGAACACCCTCTCTCTTCATTTATATATGTTAGATGTGCTTCTCAGTGCAGGCATTCAAGCTGAATCAGGAGAATACCAACTTATATTATTAATAATTATATTATTTGTAAACTTTAAAGCTAATTAGAAATCCTTGTGACAACATTACATTTTCCATTAGGTTTTTATCCCCAGAACAACATATTCAAATTTCAAAATATTCTTTGGAAGATAGAAATACAAAAATACATTTTGAAAAAAAACACAGTTAAGAATCCATGGAATGAATTACATATGTATATACCCCATTTTGTGAACCAGCAACCAGAGCTGCAATTCGGAATATTTAGTGTAACATAATGATATCTTCTGTAAAGAGAGAGAACTTGGAAATAGACCTCGTGATTTTGCCCTTTAGCACGAGCCTTGTCACTTTGCTGTATGACATCAGTATGATGTTTTGATAATGCCAACAGCCAAGCTTTAGGTTTATATGGTATTCAAGGTCATATTTAACCATCTATTTGGGTTCCTGTAGTGAATTTCAAGATCAGACCATTTACATGGTTGGTTACAGTTTTTGGAATAACAGAAACAATTTAAACCTTATCAGCATGTAATTGATTTGTTTACAAAATCAGAACACTTTTCCCAACTACCATATATATTTATGGATATTGTATTTCAAAAATATGCAGTATAAAAGCATAACTTCAAAATTTGAAATCTATAATTATAATTGTTATCATCATGGTTCTGTATAGTTATAGTAATAGGACTTCAGTGTTAAGGGAGGATGGGAGGTGGTGGGTTCGACTCCCACTGTCTGCAGTGTTACTTTCACACTGGTTTAAAGGCTCGGAAGTCGACCTGATATGGCCATAGTTGCTGAAAGGGTCATAAAACACTATTCCACAAATATCTTTTTCAGTGTTAAGACCAGATAAATGTCCATCATCATCTAAATATAAATGGAAAAATAAAAATAACATTTCTATTATGATGCCTATCATGTTTTAACAGGCAACAATTTTAGAACGATTTTGTTATATCAGTCGACCTGATATGGCCATAGTTGCTGAAAGGGTCATAAAACACTATTTCACAAATATCTTTTTCAGTATTAAGACCAGATAAATGTCCATCATCATCTAAATATAAATGGAAAAATAAAAATAACATTTCTATTATGATGCCTATCATGTTTTAACAGGCAACAATTTTAGAACGATTTTGTTGACATTATCTGTAGATACCTCTTCAATTAGATTTAACTTCAATTTCCAGGATTTTGATCCGACTGCAGCCTTGTCTCAGATGGGTTCACTTGATCCTCATCTAGTTAATTACCAGGAATGAGTTCTGACAGAGCCAGCCATAGTTCAGTTTTCTCTGTGAGGACAGAATTAATTTGACTGTGTACAGATCTTTTAAGTAAACTGATTTAGAGGTCTGATTTCTGACGTTGAAAACATTTTTAGCTGTGCCGACTTTGTCAGAATAGCTGATGCAGTGAAATGGATTTTCAGTCTCTCTGTTAAACATGATCTTCTCTGAAACTACTGGTCGGAATTCCTTGCTCTTTGTAGGTAAGATGTGTTGTGTTGTCAGGAGATGGATTCTTTCTATATCATGAGGCCCAATTCTTTTATAATATAAAAAACAGTGACAAACAGTGAATTGTTTCTCACATGCACAGACACATGAAATGTTCAGTGCCATGATTTACTAAATTAAATATAGCCTTAGTTCTGGATATCTGCAGAAAAAAAAAACAATATGGCTGTGATGATCCATTAATTATTAGCTTGGTCAATAACGGGAAATATTCCCTCATAATGAAATTTTCCCATACAAAGACATGTTCTCATGCAATTTTCACTTGTGAGGAAATAATCTCTGTGGCCTTACTATCAAGCAAGGCTAAGCACAGCTCTTAGGCCTTTGTCCAATGTTTATCATTATTATCTGGTAATTCCTAATAATCATGGAGCACTTTATATATGTCATTTTAAAAGTCTTTTTTACACTTGATCATCAGTTGAAGTATTGTTTTCTTTTTAGCAAGTAATTGTATTGTACTGCTGCAGTGAAATATGTTTTGTGAAAGTTAAAAATGCCACAAAGCCCCCTTGAAGAAAAAAGGAGAACACCATGCAGGCAGTTAGTACTAATATATTGATGGCAACTAAGATGCAGCTAGAAATCTTTGATAGAAAGTGTGTTGGCAAATGAGAGTAAAACTTGTGTGATCCACTGAGCTTTCTGCTTGCTAAAATGAGAAAAACTTGCAGACACACATACATACAATTTCTCGTTCCTGTTTGATATTTTAAGTGTAATTTCCCCTAATGGAACTCAAGTTATCAGAAGGCAGACTTCAGGAATAATCTGCCCTTTCAGTAGAGAAAAAAAAAATCTTTGACATATAACATTAATGGTTTGAAAAACAAAGTCAGCTTTCCTTCTTAGCACCCAACTAGATTGGACTTATTTGTTGTCTTTGGTTTATTCCTCATGTAAAGCTTCAGAGAAGACTAAAATTAAATATATGTGTTCAAAGTGAGACAAATCCAAACTACATTTCTCCTAACAATGGACCTTATAACAGTAGTCTGTATTTTGTCATACTGTGTTCTAAAGAACCGGATTAACACAATGCTTATTGCCCAGGATCAATGGTTATCTTCACCAGAATATAACAATATGCAAGATTGTATGCAACAGTGCATCCTTTAGGTGAAATACATTATCCTTTTAGGCATTGTATTTTTACCTTTAACATTTTCTTGTGAGGGAACCAGATCAATGTGGTGGTAGTAATATCTTGCAGATCTTCACATAGATCTGATATTCAAAACTTTGCAACTGTATTTCTGTGGTCTTTTGTTGGATAACATTTTGTGGATTTCACGCTGTAAAACAACTGGCTGATTAAATCAAGATGCATTCTATGGTTTTTTAGACATTTTCCTTTTCAATATATTTTTTTGTATTTGCATATGGCAAAGATTCACTTGTTGAGATCTGTGTCCCCATAAACATGCGTAGTAGAATATTTCATCACTGCTTCTAATTATATATTGAAATTGTTCTTGAGAGTTATTTTGAGTTGAATTTAAAATCAATTTTATCCTAAAGAAAATATAAATATATTTTTCTTGATATTTTGAAGACTCTTAATAAGAAGGGATTGGGACAAAACTTATTGCTAGGAATTGTTTATCAGTCCATATCATGAGAAGATATTGGAAACTATTTTATTATCAAATAAATGAAATAAATAACATTTGTATGAAAGGTCAAATGAGTTCATATTCTGCATATATCATTCCTAACATTTCAATATTAGCTTGAGCAATGAATGACCTACAATAGAAAAGTAGGTATTTCAATATGTATTAATACATTAGATCTTGTTACAGATATAAACCTCCAAATGATTTTACCATATCTGATCATATTACACTTTAATTACTCAGATTATAAAGAAATAAAGAGAAAAATTAATATCATTTTAGGTGTTATTTGAAAAGCTGTTCCTAAGATTAGCTTTTTTGGATATTATTCTTAATATTCAGATGACAAATATATTACTTTGTATCAATTGTTAAAAAAACCAAAAGTATTTAGATTGTTTACCTTCAATGTTTGCTGTTTGTTGATAGCCAGAGCAGGTTCAGGTTACCATGGTTACCAGTGTGAGGAGGATGAGATATTGGCTTAGTTTGTAGAGGACATCAGAATGTCTGCAGGAGTCTGACAGCTGATGGACAGGGCAAGATTATCCTCAGGCAAAATACTATATCAAGCACCTGTATTTATCTGTATTCATCTCCTCTGTCATGACAATAAGGTAAAATAAGTAATTATCCCTACGGAACAAGAAAATAGTCAATAAAGTGTCTTGGATAGGCCGGATAACTTCTAATGAGGTTCAGGCGATTCTAAAGACAATGTTTGCATAGAAAGTTATTGATTACTTCTAAAATGTCATTTTACCATTCAGTGCCTTTATGGTGACCCTTGGTTTAAACATATTTACCACAATTAACACTGAGAATAACAAAACCACACCAGGGGATAGGTTGGGCTATTCACAGAGTTCAGTGTGCTAAAGTCTGCATGTTAGTATCATATTACAATACGTTTAGGAATGGCAATGAACTTTTCACAATCTGAAGACTCTTAATGAGGGTTCTTAATGAAAGACATATATATTTATTATACTATAAATAGAATAACATTTATTAAAACTTGATGCATAATACCTTTTATGTGACTCTTAATCTAACATTCTGTTTGTGGCAGGGATGTATACCTTAAATTTGTTATTCAGAGAATAACCTTATAGGATATAGGAAAAATAAGATGTTTTTCATGTTTGTGTTTTCACTCATCTTTGCTACCAAGATTCCTGCACTTTTTTTATTTTTTATTCAGCATTGCCACCTCAAGTTGACTGATTATGTTCTAATGTACATAACTGGACCATAAATATCACATCTTTCAATGTCTTTTGGCATCATACCAGGCAACCAGTAGGTCAACGAAACAACATAAGTTGGCTGTCACAGGGCTAGGGGGGATTGTACAGCTTTATCTTATAAACCTTGGGCCCTTTTCATATTAAGAGCATCAGACAATAAAGATTAGACGACCCATTACCGTTTAAATAGTTAGCAGATAATTATTATCTGAGTGTCTTGTTTGCCTCTTTCCAAAATGGATTGTATTAACAACATTCATTTCTCTTAAATTACTTTCTTATTAAGTTGTTCAGTTGACAAAATGTCAATACCACTTTCATGAATATGATATTGATTTGGTATAAAAATATCTTATAATAATACTTCAGCTTTCTCAAACAGACCAGAACAGTAAATATTATTGGCTTTTTGAGAAGTGAAGATTTCTATATGGGTTTAATATTTGGATGTGATGTTTCGAAGCCTCTATGATCCATGGTCTCTCATACTGAATTATTATTGATATTTTACAAGAAGCGCGAGTTAGGCCCACAGACAAAGTCAAGTGGCAGAGCCAAGAGTCTGATGGCCCAATACTGAGGCAGTTGAAATGTCAACAAGATGAAAAGGCACACGTTGGCTGCAGTGCAATCTCTGTGAGAGGGTGTTAGGCAGAACCATCTGTATTCCTAATATGGCAGGCCTAGCTCCCCTCGTATTCCTAATATGGAAAGCAACTTGAATACTTATCAAGCATTTGTATTCTTAGTCTGGAATCAATCAGATGTGTTAATATAGGCAGCATTCAATAAGCTTCATTATTGAAAATACATGGTACAATTAACCCACATTGACAATTTATGCTGCATTTAACCCTCATTGACAACATATGCTGCAATTAAATCTGTGATATCAGGGTAATATTCAACCCTCATTCATTTTAACACATGCAGAAATCATCCATCATAGATTCATCATTCATTCTTCTTTATTGTCAACATTCAACATGTTTTGCAATAAAAAATCACCATTATCTAACTATGGACACTTTGCAAACCACTGGTTACTGATCGGTAAAAGAAAATCACTCTTCAACCCAACCATTGTTTTGGTTGCCAAATTAGAAAGCAAACTGGAAGTATGTAAGACAGTCAAAGTATTATTACAAAGACATATGCATCAATGACCTCTCGTGATTTCCAATAGTGATAAATATAGCAATCGTCCCTCCTTGTTGCCAATATATGGATAGGTAATGTTTCCAGATTTATTGATGTAATTATTTGCATGAATTATGCCTACACATGCCAGGCATTAAGGTTATACCATAAGGTAAATATCTCTACTTATTTCTTATTACAGGTTGTCTACTAACTTCCCATACTCACACATGAAGTGTAAATTGGGATCACAGCTTATAAAGCCCACAATTAGCTAATGGGTTAAACTTTATGTAATGCTGATTTTGACACTATTTCTTAAAGAGGAATTGAGAACAAAAGCTGGCTGAAATATAAAGTGTTATACAGATTCTCTGTTGTTATTCCCAGTGTGCTAAACACAATCTTTTAATGTCATGGTATTTATTAAATTTAGTGATATGAATAGCAAAATGCCCGTGGCATATGAGTGCTGTAAAGAAGTTATCTGGAAATGGCAGAGTGGGACCCTGGCAACTATGGCGATGCCTCTCATTTCTCTACTGTGACCTCTCATACGGAGACAGGATAAAGTCTCCACTGAACCATGCTTTATCTCAGTGTGTGCCCCAGGAGCAGCCCCCCAAGGCAACCAGGGCAGTATCAGGGCACAATACTCCCACACCCACCATTTGGTGCTTGGGTGGCACGTTTCAATAGAATAGAGTTTTGGTCAAATGGACTAGCCACAATTTGTCATGTTTTTAGGATACAGATTAGTATTTTGAGTGAATACAGTAGGTTTTAAAGTGAGCTTATTAGTATTTTTTGTTAAATCATGATTTGAGTAAATACCATATGTATATTTGAGTAATCATTTTTTTCTCCTGACTTACCATAGTTCTCAAGAGCGCTATGAACAGTTATCTGATATCAGCGCTATACAAATTTTGTTATTATTATTATTATTATTATTAAGTTTCCCAAAAGTTTATCACACATTTTAATTCCATTCATCAGAACCAAATTACAAGCATTTCACATCGGCAATGTGTTAAATGTATGTTTTTTTTCCTTCTCATTTTACATAAAATTATGTCTAATATTGCAGAACTAGTTTTGTAATGGAACATCTCAGCATGTGTTGATTGACTATGCAGGCTCAGCTGTGAAATAATCTACCAGAACTGCACCATGGGTATCTATCTATGTTAGGGGAGAGGGACTTTGACTGTCTGTTGTCTCAGAATGGTATCATTATGGTAATCCTGGATGACCGAGGGATCCCCCACACACTGGGCTCTTATGCATCACCGTGCCGGTAGGGTCATTAATACATTTAGCTATTAAGATATTCACAGCAGCATAAGTCAGAGGCATGTGACCCTCTATTCTATCTGTTCTCCATGTGATGAAAACAAACAAACTCCCATATTTTTAATTTGGTTGATTGTCAGAAATAAGAAGAAATGGGATTGATATTACTGTAGTCGTGGCAAACTATTTTCATTCTCTAACTTCACAGTACAGTGGATGTTTTTTTATCTTCTGTGCTCTCATAAAGAGATGATGGTAAAGCTGTTCACACATTAAAATCTCCAGAAATGAGAAATTGTATGATCGGAATAGGAAATATTTACTACTGTTGTCCCAAATAACTGATTTGGCCCAAGGACAGGGGGGCTGACCTATTGTTGTGGATACAAGTGGTTTATCAATAACATATTATCATGTAAGTTTTGAGCCATCAGTCATGTTTTAAATGGTTATATACACATGAAAAATGTCATGATTACCTCAAAATATAGCTCCCCAAAGTGCGAGATATGACGTTACACTGTATCAAAATCGGGGCACATAACCCGGGCAATTGGCAAATTTCAGGCCAGCAACGTAGGTATGTGATAAATATATATATATATATATATTTTGTGTAACTGTCATGTTCACCTGTTATATATAGTCACTTGAGTGCAAAGTGTGATGAGGTAGACATATATGACCAAATGAGGTGGTAAGGGCCACCACCAAATTATTTGGTCATGTCTACGTTTGTGTAACTGTTTGGTGATGTTCATCTTAAACATATAGTCACTTGATTTAGAGATATTTAAACATATGTTTTAAATGTCTCTGATTGACTGCAAAGTGTTTTTTCTTTTAAAAAAATATTTGAGCAGAGTACACGTTTTGCTCACCTTGTATGTTACTTCGGTTTGTATTCTAGCCAAGTTCTCATGACTGCTGACATTCAGCAATAAGACATAAAGGAATGTGATATTCCAAAATAGCTTGGTCTATAATTGTGGATTAGTTGAGTCTTGGGATCTCTTTTACCATATTGGCTTTGTCATAGGCACAGTGCTGATTCTTACTGTGTCTTCTCATTCCTGTCATGAGCACAGTGCTGATTCTTGTTTGTCTTCTCATTCCTGTCATGAGCACAGTGCTGATTCTTGCTTTGTCTTCTCATTCCTGTCATGAGCACAGTGCTGAGTCTTGCTTTGTCTTCTCATTCCTGTCATGAGCACAGTGCTGATTCTTGCTTTGTCTTCTCATTCCTGTCATGAGCACAGTGCTGAGTCTTGCTTTGTCTTCTCATTTCTGTCATGAGCACAGTGCTGATTCTTGCTTTGTCTTCTCATTCCTGTCATGAGCACAGTGCTGTTTCTTGCTTTGTCTTCTCATTCCTGTCATGAGCACAGTGCTGATTCTTGCTTTGTCTTCTCATTCCTGTCATGAGCACAGTGCTGATTCTTGCTTTGTCTTCTCATTCCTGTCATGAGCACAGTGCTGTTTCTTGCTTTGTCTTCTCATTCCTGTCATGAGCACAGTGCTGATTCTTGCTTTGTCTTCTCATTCCTGTCATGAGCACAGTGCTGATTCTTGCTTTGTCTTCTCATTCATGTCATGAGCACAGTGCTGATTCTTGTTTGTCTTCTCATTCATGTCATGAGCACAGTGCTGATTCTTGCTTTGTCTTCTCATTCCTGTCATGAGCACAGTGTTGATTCATGCTTTGTCTTCTCATTCCTGTCATGAGCTCAGTGCTGATTCTTGTTTGTCTTCTCATTCCTGTCATGAGCACAGTGCTGATTCTTGCTTTGTCTTCTCATTCATGTCATGAGCACAGTGCTGATTCATGCTTTGTCTTCTCATTCCTGTCATGAGCACAGTGCTGATTCTTGCTTTGCTGTCTTATGCCTGTTACTGATTTTAGCTTTTCTGACTTACCTCTGTTGTGAGCACAGTACTGATTGTGGCTCTTCTGACTCATTTCATGTGAGCATTGTGCTGTTTGGCTTTTCTGTTTGATCTCTCTCAACTAATCAACATTCTGTTTGTGGCTTTTCTGTCTCATCTCTCTTGTGTGCACCGTGCTGTTTGTGGCTTTTCTGTTTGATCTCTCTTGTGAGTACCATGCTGTTTATGGCTTTTCTGTCTCATTTTTCTTGTGAGTACCATGCTGTTTGTGGCTTTTCTGTCTCATCTCTCTTGTGAGCACCGTGCTGTTTGTGGCTTTACCATCTCATCTCTCTTGTGAGCACCATGCTGTTTGGGGCTTTACCATCTCATCTCTCTTGTGAGCACCGTGCTGTTTGGGGCTTTTCTGTCTTATTCTTCTTGTGAGCACCGTGCTGTTTGGAGCTTTACCGTCTCATCTCTCTTGTGAGCACCGTGCTGTTTGTGGCTTTTCTGTCTCATCTCTCTTGTGAGAACCATGCTGTTTGTGGCTTTTCCATTTCATCTCTCTTGTGAGCACCATGCTGTTTGTGGCTTTTCTGTCTCATCTCTCTTGTGAGCACCGTGCTGTTTGGGGCTTTTCCGACTCATCTCTCTTGTGAGTACCATGCTGTTTGTGGCTTTTCCGTCTCATCTCTCTTGTGAGTACCATGCTGTTTGTGATTTTCTGTCTCATTTATCTTGTGAGCACTGTGCTGTTTGGGGCTTTTCCGTCTCATCTCTCTTGTGAGCACCATGCTGTTTGTGGCTTTACCGTCTCATCCGTGTTATGAGTCAAGTGATTGTTGATACTATTGAGTCATAACATTCACCTTTAACAATCTGATATTTCATCAAGATGGATTGTTGTACGTTATTTGTAATCTAAACTTTAAATGTGTTCATACAAAAGAAATAGATGAGAAAGAAACTTACTTAAAGGTGGAATAATCAGTCAGAATGGAGGTGGCTTGTGAAAAACATGTACAGATATAAAGGGAGCTCTCAGAAAGATGATGCCATATCAACCCACACAGTGAGTGGCAAATGCAGCAGGTCTCAATTTGTCTATCGCACATATCACAGCCTTATTCTGCAAATAATAGAACAAAAGAGGCTGAACTTGCTGAAGTGTTCTGTTGCGTTAAATCTTCATTTAGATAAAAATCAATCAGGATGAAAATCAAAATAAATCAAAATAAATCAATGAATCAAAATCAATCAAAATCAATCAAAATCAATTTCAAATTCAAATTCAAGCTCTCCAAAAAGATTGGCATGGATATGACTGGATAAAGACGTACTTTTTTCATGTTATGATTCAGTTGATTACCTGGATAAACCTGATAAACCTGAACCAGTGGCTGTTACACTATACAAGATGATTGCTGCCTTACATAGGGTGAGAGATTGGTGTACCATCTTTGGCATGTGGTGCCGCATGGAGAGTGATATGCTGTTATTCTTGTGCTGTTGCTCTGCCTGTGTACGACTGCCGCCCAAACCTGGGTGCTCTCTGAAGCAGGCAGTGTGAGTGGTGCAGGCAGCCTGTGTGGCCCTCCCAGTGTGAGACTGCTTCACAGCCCGCGCTGAGACGGCCTGCACCTCTGCCCAGGCAGCAGGCACACTCTCGTGGCACTCTGCCTGCAGCACACAGCACAGGACAGATATCACCACCCTTCCTGTAGTAGCAAAGCCATGCCGAGGGTCGGTCCGTTACTGTCATGCCACGTGGGTAACATACCCGGCTCACGTCAGGATTTTACCTCTGATACCGGCTGAAGCAAACTCTGGATGTACGTTGAAGATCCGAAATGGGCAACTGTGTGTCAACACACCATCAGAAGACACTGAAACATTTCAGGTGGGCGGACAATTCTTCATGTACATGCCAAGTAGTTAACACTGTCTTTGATGTCTTCACAGTTGACAGTACATCTTTAATACTTTGAAGTCTCTGTCAAATTGCTGTCTTTGATATTAGAAAAAAAAGGTACATTTATCTGGCAGGTATGAGAAGTACTTGCTGTGAAGCAGTACTCTATAGTGGCAGTGTAATAAGAAGACTGAACATAATTTGGCCATCACATACAAACACTGTGTTTCTTGTTTTTTCTTCTTTTGTGTGAAATGTCAAAAGCTTTGTCAAAGATAAAAGCAGTAATCAAATTAGCAATCATGTATCAACATATCAGCATATCTTATTTGTTAGCCAAGAGCCTTATATAAAGTCACCTGCTGATATTATATACGTATGGAATTAAGTTGCAGGTTTGATTGCTATTGTCATATTGCCAGGGCCCACAAAATTGTATTGTGTTTGTTTAGTTTGTAGAACAGCTCATATTCTAAGCTGTCAGAACAATATTGTATAGGTTGGAATGAACTAAGAGTAGAGTATTACTGAGATATGGGAATATGATACTTAATTCCAATAAGATTTTAAAACAAGGAAGTAATACAGCCTTGCATCAAGTAGTAATACAGGGGAAAGGTTGGCCTGTGGTAGAGTGATCCGATCAGTGTTTCCAGTGCTCCACTAATGAAACTTGACTGGTCAAAAACTTGTGTACACACAACAGGACACCAGATCTATACCATGGAGCAGGTCAGCCAGTCCCGTATTGGGTGGCAGGTCAGCCAGTCCTATATTATATGGCAGGTCAGCCAGTCCAATATTAATTGGCAGGTCAGCCAGTTCTATATTATATGGCAGGTCAACCAGTCTTATATTATATGGCAGGTCAGCCAGTCCTATATTATAATGGCAGGTGAGCCAGTCCTATATTATAATGGCAGGTGAGCCAGTCCTATATTGGGTGGCAGGTCAGCCAGTCTTATATTATAATGGCAGGTCAGCCAGTCCTATATTATAATGGCAGGTCAGCCAGTCCTATATTATAATGGCAGGTCAGCCAGTCCTGTATTGGGTGGCAGGTCAGCCAGTCCTATATTATAACGGCAGGTCAGCCAGTCTTATATTATATGGCAGGTCAGCCAGTCCCATATTAATTGGCAGGTCAACCAGTCTTATATTATATGGCAGGTCAGCCAGTCCTATGTTATAATGGCAGGTGAGCCAGTCCTATATTATAATGGCAGGTGCGCCAGTCCTATATTGGGTGGCAGGTCAGCCAGTCTTATATTATATGGCAGGTCAGCCAGTCCTATATCAATTGGCAGGTCAGCCAGTCCTATACTATAATGGCAGGTCAGCCAGTCCTATATTGGGTGGCAGGTCAGCCAGTCTTATATTGGGTGGCAGGTCAGCCAGTCCTATATTGGGTGTCAGGTCAGCCAGACTTATATCATATGGCAGGTCAACCAGTCCGATATTAGGTGGCATACATTACATGGCAGTTTGGCCAGTCCTATAATCTAATGGAGGTCAGCTAGTCCTGTATTAGATGGCAGGTCACCCAGTCCTATTTCTGATGGCAGGTCAGCCAGTGCTATATTTTAGGGTGGACCAAACTGCCTTATGTTGGATGGCGGGTTAGTCATTCTTTTAAAGTAAGCCAGTCAGTCCCATATTGGATGGTAGGCTATTTAGTCCTATATTGGATGGTAGGGTATTCAGTCCTATATTGGATGGTAGGCTATTCAGTCAGATATTGGATGGTTGGCTATTCAGTCAGATATTGAATGGTTGGCTATTCGGTCCTGTATTGGATGGTAGGCTATTCAGTCAGATATTGGATGGTTGGCTATTCAGTCAGATATTGGATGGTTGGCTATTCAGTCAGATATTGGATGGTAGGCTATTCAGTCAGATATTGGATGGTAAGCTATTTAGTCCTATATTGGATGGTAGGCTATTCAGTCCTATATTGGATGGTTGGCTATTCAGTCCTGTATTGGATGGTAAGCTATTTAGTCCTATATTGGATGGTAGGCTATTCAGTCCTATATTGGATGGTTGGCTATTCAGTCAGATATTGGATGGTAAGCTATTCAGTCCTGTATTGGATGGTAAGCTATTCAGTCCTATATTGGATGGTTGGCTGTTCAGTCAGATATTGGATGGTAGGCTATTCAGTCCTATATTGGATGGTAGGCTATTCAGTCCTATATTGGATGGTTGGCTATTCAGTCCTGTATTGGATGGTAGGCTATTCAGTCCTATATTGGATGGTAGTGTATTCAGTCCTGTATTGGATGGTTGGCTATTCAGTCCTATATTGGATGGTAGTGTATTCAGTCCTGTATTGGATGGTTGGCTATTCAGTTTGTCACTGAAGTCAAGTCTTGACTTTAAAAAAATTTGAGAAGAAAATCTATGATATGATGAAATATGAAAATGTCTAAGATGACATCTCATTCCATCTTCCAAACATCTCTAGGTATTACACTGCAGTGAATATGATTTATTTTGTCAGTGCCCTTTATGCTAAAATACAAAACGTATTCAGGTAAAATATCCTAAAATCAACATTTCAAGAAATGAAATAGAATTGTGACATAGTTTTTATTACTGTATATGATGCTGCTAATGTTTCAGAATTCTCAATATTTGAATATGAAGGAAGATCTCATGTTAATTTAGAAACATGTTTAGGAGAAACAAGTCAAAATTAGGTTTCATATTGTATTGATGTAAGCCTCATAGAACACATAAACTTCAAAGATACTTTTGACACATGCTGTTCATCATGATAATTTAAATATTTTAGTATTGTTTAGAGCCTTTAAAACATAATCATATCACATGCCTTGATAGTAATGGACATATTGATTGAGATATTGGTCTTTCTAAGATGTATTTTAGTGACAAGCTGCTTGTAAAAAAAAATAGTACCATAACAAGATATTGTGCTCCACACTTCAAGTGCATTAAACTTAAGATTTCAACACAGTATGTTTTATAACCAAATATTTGTGTGTCTTATTTGGTGAACGTGAGCAAGATTTTGTGTTTTGATTTCCGTTCCTTTCCTAACTGGCTGGTACAGCAAAAAGGTTGGGCTGTGTTGAGTGCAGTGGAAGCGCCTTGCAGCTGTGGCTACGATTGATGACTGCCTGTCTAGCTTCGATGACAGGCTAGAGGTCGCCACTTGTCCTCCATCAAGGGCCCCATTTGTCCCCTGCAAGTGAATGTGTTTGACCTGCTGGGTCTTTCCTCACATTGCTTAAGTTGTTATCCTGCTGGACTCAGTTGATTAGCATTGATTAGGTGCACCAGTGTTAACTTTGTATAATTAGTTGCACAGAGTGCCCATGATATTAGTACTCCAGAACTAATAATTTATCTACTATAAATACAGAAAAGAATGATTCCAACCATTTCTCTTCATTACATTCGGTGCATGGTCTTGAAGCAAAGGTACATTAAAACATTTGAAGGAGCATATATATTTTGACACATTTATATTTTCAAGTCTCAATTCAGGTTTAGACAGAAAAGTGTTAAGTGTATAGGTTGTAAATGGCATTTTTCCATCGAGAGTTTTAAATAATTACACTCCATCTTTTAAGAAAATTATATTTCAAGTTTTCTCAGAGGCTGATTGAAAGGCCTTCCATGAGATGTTATTCTTTTAGAATGGAAGAGGAAGGTTGGAATGACTTCCTGCCACACTAAGTGGCATAGTAGTAGGGTGTCATTAGCAACCTTTTCTGACTTTAAAAGCTTGGTCTCAGGAAGGAATCAATGCATTTGTAAGGACACACTGGTGCAAGACATATTCACATCTGCCATGAAGTCTAAGCGATCCCTCCTAATAAAGAAACTACTGCATTTCTTGTTATTTTTCCACTCTTAATGGTTTGCAGTTGTCTGCATCTTGCATATTAAACAGCTTTTTACCACTCAGCCATAGGGCTGGTATTGTCGTTGCCTGGGCGGGCGGGCGGCGGGCGGGCGGGCGGCGGGCGTGACACTTTGTGCAGGCCATATCTCAGCAACCGTAAAACAGCAGGAGCTTCATATTTGGCATGCATGACTACCATCCACAGTAGATGTGCACTGTCAGGTGTTTTGACCCCTATGACCTTTGACCTTGGTGCTGTGACCTTGAGGTTTCAAATTTTGTGCAGAGCATATCTCAGCAACCGTAAATAGCAGGAAGCTCATATTTGGCATGAATGACCGTCCTGGAGTATAGCTGTGCCTCGTCATATTCATTTTGTCATTTGACCTTTGACCTTGGCTCAGTGACCTTGAACGTAAAAGAGTTGTGTATACAATATGTCAGCCTCATCAAAAATGCAATACAGGCACTTCATATCTATTGTACAGTAATATTTTAGTGACAACATATGCACTGTTCTGTTTTTTCTTTGTTTTTATCGTTGACCTTGATGCAATGACCTTGACCTTTGAATTTTTGTGCAGGCTATATCTCAGCACCCGTAAATAGCAGGCGCTTCATATTTGGCATGCATGACTACCATTCACAGTAGATGTGCACTGTCAGATATTTTGACCCCTATGACCTTTGACCTTGGTGCTGTGACCTTGAGGTTACAAATTTTGTGCAGAGCATATCTCAGCAACCGTAAATAGCAGGAAGCTCATATTTGGCATGAATGACCGTCCTGGAGTATAGCTGTGCCTCGTCATATTCATTTTGTCATTTGACCTTTGACCTTGGCTCAGTGACCTTGAATGTAAAATTGTTGTGTATACAATATGTCAGCCTCATAAAAAATGCAATACAGGCACTTCATATCTATTTTACATCAATATTTTAGTAACCACAAATGCACTATATAGTTTTTTCTTTGTTTTTATCATTGACCTTGATGCAATGACCTTGACCTTTGTATTTTTGTGCAGGCTATATCTCAGCAACCGTAAACCTCAGGCACTTCATATTTGGCATGCATGACTATCATCCACAGTAGATGTGTACTATCAGTTTTTTTTACCTCTATGACCTTTGACCTTGGTGCTGTGACCTTGAGGTTACAAATTTACTCGTAATGGTCAGAACATGACAAATTTTGGGTCAATTCCACACAAAATTGTCCACAGATTTTAAATATGACACTTTTAATTTCATAAAATTCTTTTTTTTAGTAAAAAAGAAGTAATTATTAAATAAACTATGCCAGCATGGGAGCTACCATGCTAGGATTTTAGTTTGATAATGAAGGATATGTGTATAATTCTGTGATAGCTGAGTGGTCTCCTGATTTCTAATCAGTCTCGTTCAACTTGTCTTTCTCCTCTGATATTCAACCTGTCCTTTCCCTCTGACATTCAAATTGTCTTTTTACTGTGATATTGTACTTGTCCTTTATCTGTGATATTTGATATATCCTTTCTCTGTGTCATTTAAGTTGTCCTTTCCCTGTGACTTTCAACTTATCCTTTTTGCATGGCATTCAGCTTGTTTTTTTTTCTATTGATGTATTACAGGGATATCCAGGATAAAGATAGAAGGGTGGCTTGTAGTCAGGGATATCCAGGATAAAGATAGAAGGGTAGCTTGTAGTTAGGGATATCCAGGATAAAGATAGAAGGGATAGCTTATAGTCAAGGATATCCATGATAAAGATAGAAGGGATAGCTTATAGTCAGGGATATCCAGGATAAAGATAGAAGGGATAGCTTATAGTCAGGGATATCCAGGATAAAGATAGAAGGGTAGCTTGTAGTTAGGGATATCCATGATAAAGATAGAAGGGTAGCTTGTAGTCAGGGATATCCATGATAAAGATAGAAGGGATAGCTTATAGTCAAGGATATCCATGATAAAGATAGAAGGGTAGCTTGTAGTCAGGGATATCCAGGATAAAGGTAGAAGGGTAGCTTGTAGTCAGGGATATCCAGGATAAAGATAAAGGGGTAGCTTGTAGTCAGGGATATCCAGGATAAAGATAGAAGAGTAGCTTGTAGTCAGGGATATCCAGGATAAAGATAAAGGGGTAGCTTGTAGTCAGGGATATCCATGATAAAGATAAAGGGGTAGCTTGTAGTCAGGGATATCCAGGATAAAGATAAAGGGGTAGCTTGTAGTCAAGGATATCCAGGATAAAGATAGAAGGGTAGCTTGTAGTCAAGGATATCCAGGATAAAGATAGAAGGGTAGCTTGTAGTCAAGGATATCCAGGATAAAGATAGAAGGGTAGCTTGTAGTCAGGGATATCCAGGATAAAGATAGAAGGGTAGCTTGTAGTCAAGGATATCCATGATAAAGATAGAAGGGTGGCTTGTAGTCAGGGATATCCATGATAAAGATAGAAGGGTAGCTTGTAGTCAGGGATATCCAGGATAAAGATAGAAGGGTAGCTTGTAGTCAAGGATATCCAGGATAAAGATAAAGGGGTAGCTTGTAGTCAGGGATATCCATGATAAAGATAAAGGGGTAGCTTGTAGTCAGGGATATCCAGGATAAAGATAAAGGGGTAGCTTGTAGTCAAGGATATCCAGGATAAAGATAGAAGGGTAGCTTGTAGTCAAGGATATCCAGGATAAAGATAGAAGGGGTAGCTTGTAGTTAGGGATATCCATGATAAAGATAGAAGGGTAGCTTGTAGTCAAGGATATCCAGGATAAAGATAGAAGGGTAGCTTGTAGTCAGGGATATCCAGGATAAAGATAGAAGGGTGGCTTGTAGTCAAGGATATCCAGGATAAAGATAGAAGGGGTAGCTTGTAGTTAGGGATATCCAGGATAAAGATAGAAGGGTAGCTTGTAGTCAAGGATATCCAGGATAAAGATAAAGGGGTAGCTTGTAGTCAGGGATATCCATGATAAAGATAAAGGGGTAGCTTGTAGTCAGGGATATCCAGGATAAAGATAAAGGGGTAGCTTGTAGTCAAGGATATCCAGGATAAAGATAGAAGGGTAGCTTGTAGTCAAGGATATCCAGGATAAAGATAGAAGGGTAGCTTGTAGTCAGGGATATCCAGGATAAAGATAGAAGGGTGGCTTGTAGTCAAGGATATCCAGGATAAAGATAGAAGGGTAGCTTGTAGTCAGGGATATCCAGGATAAAGATAGAAGGGTAGCTTGTAGTCAAGGATATCCAGGATAAAGATAAAGGGGTAGCTTGTAGTCAGGGATATCCATGATAAAGATAAAGGGGTAGCTTGTAGTCAGGGATATCCAGGATAAAGATAAAGGGGTAGCTTGTAGTCAAGGATATCCAGGATAAAGATAGAAGGGTAGCTTGTAGTCAAGGATATCCAGGATAAAGATAGAAGGGGTAGCTTGTAGTTAGGGATATCCATGATAAAGATAGAAGGGTAGCTTGTAGTCAAGGATATCCAGGATAAAGATAGAAGGGTAGCTTGTAGTCAAGGATATCCAGGATAAAGATAGAAGGGTAGCTTGTAGTCAGGGATATCCAGGATAAAGATAGAAGGGTAGCTTGTAGTCAAGGATATCCAGGATAAAGATAGAAGGGGTAGCTTGTAGTTAGGGATATCCATGATAAAGATAGAAGGGTAGCTTGTAGTCAAGGATATCCAGGATAAAGATAGAAGGGTAGCTTGTAGTCAAGGATATCCAGGATAAAGATAGAAGGGTAGCTTGTAGTCAAGGATATCCATGATAAAGATAGAAGGGTGGCTTGTAGTCAGGGATATCCATGATAAAGATAGAAGGGTAGCTTGTAGTCAGGGATATCCAGGATAAAGATAGAAGGGTAGCTTGTAGTCAAGGATATCCAGGATAAAGATAGAAGGGTAGCTTGTAGTCAGGGATATACAGGATAAAGATAGAAGGGTAGCTTATAGTCAAGGATATCCATGATAAAGATAGAAGGGTGGCTTGTAGTCAGGGATATCCATGATAAAGATAAAGGGGTAGCTTGTAGTCAGGGATATCCAGGATAAAGATAGAAGGGTGGCTTGTAGTCAAGGATATCCAGGATAAAGATAGAAGGGTAGCTTGTAGTCAAGGATATACAGGATAAAGATAGAAGGGTAGCTTATAGTCAAGGATATCCATGATAAAGATAGAAGGGTAGCTTATAGTCAAGGATATCCATGATAATAAGGCAAGAACATGTGAGTGCAGTGTTCAGGCTGACAGATCTCTCAAGTTGGTTCTGGTGGAAGGATCTCAAGAGTCCTGTGTGGAAAATATTGCAGCCTGCATGGACCTATGTACCGACCTATGTTGTGTGTGTCAAACAACATAAACAATGCCACGCCCCCTTTTTAATGACGTCACACTCAATGACGTCATTGCCACATATATTTTACTATGTAATGACGTCATTGAGAGGTGGGCATTGATATCCTTCCACCAGAACCAACTTGAGAGATATCTGTCAGCCTGAACACTGCACTCACATGTTCATTTCTTAAGAGATAGAAGGGTAGCTTGTAGTCAAGGATATCCATGATAAAGATAGAAGGGTAGCTTGTAGTCAGGGATATCCAGGATAAAGATAGAAGGGCAGCTTGTAGTCAGGGATATCCATGATAAAGATAGAAGGGTGGCTTGTAGTCAGGGATATCCAGGATAAAGATAGAAGGGTAGCTTGTAGTCAAGGATATCCATGATAAAGATAGAAGGGTAGCTTGTAGTCAAGGATATCCAGGATAAAGATAGAAGGGTAGCTTGTAGTTAGGGATATCCATGATAAAGATAGAAGGGTAGCTTGTAGTCAGGGATATCCATGATAAAGATAGAAGGGTAGCTTGAAGTCAGGGATATCCAGGATAAAGATAGAAGGGTAGCTTATAGTCAGGGATATCCAGGATAAAGATAGAAGGGTAGCTTGTAGTCAGGGATATCCATGATAAAGATAGAAGGGTAGCTTGGAGTCAGGGATATCCAGGATAAAGATAGAAGGGTAGCTTATAGTCAGGGATATCCAGGATAAAGATAGAAGGGTAGCTTATAGTCAGGGATATCCATGATAAAGATAAAGGGGTAGCTTATAGTCAAGGATATCCATGATAAAGATAAAGGGGTAGCTTGTAGTCAGGGATATCCAGGATAAAGATAGAAGGGTAGCTTATAGTCAGGGATATCCAGGATAAAGATAGAAGGGTAGCTTGTAGTCAGGGATATCCATGATAAAGATAGAAGGGTAGCTTGGAGTCAGGGATATCCATGATAAAGATAAAGGGATAGCTTATAGTCAAGGATATCCATGATAAAGATAAAGGGGTAGCTTGTAGTCAGGGATATCCAGGATAAAGATAGAAGGGTAGCTTATAGTCAGGGATATCCAGGATAAAGATAGAAGGGTAGCTTGTAGTCAGGGATATCCATGATAAAGATAGAAGGGTAGCTTGGAGTCAGGGATATCCAGGATAAAGATAGAAGGGTAGCTTATAGTCAGGGATATCCATGATAAAGATAGAAGGGTAGCTTGTAGTCAGGGATATCCATGATAAAGATAGAAGGGTAGCTTGAAGTCAAGGATATCCAGGATAAAGATAGAAGGGTAGCTTGAAGTCAAGGATATCCATGATAAAGATAGAAGGGTAGCTTGGAGTCAGGGATATCCATGATAAAGATAGAAGGGTAGCTTGAAGTCAAGGATATCCAGGATAAAGATAGAAGGGTAGCTTGTAGTCAGGGATATCCATGATAAAGATAGAAGGGTAGCTTGGAGTCAGGGATATCCATGATAAAGATAAAGGAATAGCTTATAGTCAAGGATATCCATGATAAAGATAAAGGGGTAGCTTGTAGTCAGGGATATCCAGGATAAAGATAGAAGGGTAGCTTATAGTCAGGGATATCCAGGATAAAGATAGAAGGGTAGCTTGTAGTCAGGGATATCCATGATAAAGATAGAAGGGTAGCTTGGAGTCAGGGATATCCAGGATAAAGATAGAAGGGTAGCTTATAGTCAGGGATATCCATGATAAAGATAGAAGGGTAGCTTGTAGTCAGGGATATCCATGATAAAGATAGAAGGGTAGCTTGAAGTCAAGGATATCCAGGATAAAGATAGAAGGGTAGCTTGGAGTCAGGGATATCCATGATAAAGATAAAGGGGTAGCTTGTAGTCAGGGATATCCAGGATAAAGATAGAAGGGTGGCTTGTAGTCAGGGATATCCAGGATAAAGATAGAAGGGTAGCTTGTAGTCAGGGATATCCAGGATAAAGATAGAAGGGTAGCTTGTAGTCAGGGATATCCAGGATAAAGATAGAAGGGTGGCTTGTAGTTAGGAATATCCAGGATAAAGATAAAGGGGTAGCTTATAGTCAAGGATATCCATGATAAAGATAAAGGGGTAGCTTGTAGTCAGGGATATCCAGGATAAAGATAGAAGGGTAGCTTGTAGTCAGGGATATCCATGATAAAGATAGAAGGGTAGCTTGTAGTCAGGGATATCTATGATAAAGATAAAGGGGTAGCTTGTAGTCAGGGATATCCAGGATAAAGATAGAAGGGTGGCTTGTAGTCAAGGATATCCAGGATAAAGATAAAGGGGTAGCTTGTAGTCAAGGATATCCAGGATAAAGATAGAAGGGTAGCTTGTAGTCGGGGATATCCATGATAAAGATAGAAGGGTAGCTTGTAGTCAGGGATATCTATGATAAAGATAAAGGGGTAGCTTGTAGTCAGGGATATCCAGGATAAAGATAGAAGGGTAGCTTGTAGTCAGGGATATCTATGATAAAGATAAAGGGGTAGCTTGTAGTCAGGGATATCCAGGATAAAGATAAAGGGGTAGCTTGTAGTCAAGGATATCCATGATAAAGATAAAGGGGTAGCTTGTAGTCAGGGATATCCATGATAAAGATAGAAGGGTAGCTTGTAGTTAGGGATATCCATGATAAAGATAGAAGGGTAGCTTGTAGTCAGGGATATCCAGGATAAAGATAGAAGGGTGGCTTGTAGTCAGGGATATCCATGATAAAGATAGAAGGGTAGCTTGTAGTCAGGGATATACAGGATAAAGATAGAAGGGTAGCTTATAGTCAAGGATATCCATGATAAAGATAGAAGGGTAGCTTGAAGTCAAGGATATCCAGGATAAAGATAGAAGGGTAGCTTATAGTCAAGGATATCCATGATAAAGATAGAAGGGTAGCTTGAAGTCAAGGATATCCAGGATAAAGATAGAAGGGTGGCTTGTAGTCAGGGATATCCAGGATAAAGATAGAAGGGTAGCTTGTAGTTAGGGATATCCAGGATAAAGATAAAGGGGTAGCTTGTAGTCAGGGATATCCAGGATAAAGATAAAGGGGTAGCTTGTAGTCAGGGATATCCAGGATAAAGATAAAGGGGTAGCTTGTAGTCAGGGATATCCAGGATAAAGATAAAGGGGTAGCTTGTAGTCAGGGATATCCATGATAAAGATAGAAGGGTAGCTTGTAGTCAAGGATATCCATGATAAAGATAAAGGGGTAGCTTGTAGTCAGGGATATCCATGATAAAGATAGAAGGGTAGCTTGTAGTTAGGGATATCCATGATAAAGATAGAAGGGTAGCTTGTAGTCAGGGATATCCAGGATAAAGATAGAAGGGTGGCTTATAGTCAGGGATATCCATGATAAAGATAGAAGGGTGGCTTGTAGTCAGGGATATCCAGGATAAAGATAGAAGGGTAGCTTGTAGTCAGGGATATACAGGATAAAGATAGAAGGGTAGCTTATAGTCAAGGATATCCATGATAAAGATAGAAGGGTAGCTTGAAGTCAAGGATATCCAGGATAAAGATAGAAGGGTAGCTTGTAGTCAGGGATATACAGGATAAAGATAGAAGGGTAGCTTATAGTCAAGGATATCCATGATAAAGATAGAAGGGTAGCTTGAAGTCAAGGATATCCATGATAAAGATAGAAGGGTAGCTTGTAGTCAGGGATATCTATGATAAAGATAAAGGGGTAGCTTGTAGTCAGGGATATCCAGGATAAAGATAGAAGGGTAGCTTGTAGTCAGGGATATCTATGATAAAGATAAAGGGGTAGCTTGTAGTCAGGGATATCCAGGATAAAGATAAAGGGGTAGCTTGTAGTCAAGGATATCCATGATAAAGATAAAGGGGTAGCTTGTAGTCAGGGATATCCATGATAAAGATAGAAGGGTAGCTTGTAGTTAGGGATATCCATGATAAAGATAGAAGGGTAGCTTGTAGTCAGGGATATCCAGGATAAAGATAGAAGGGTGGCTTGTAGTCAGGGATATCCATGATAAAGATAGAAGGGTAGCTTGTAGTCAGGGATATACAGGATAAAGATAGAAGGGTAGCTTATAGTCAAGGATATCCATGATAAAGATAGAAGGGTAGCTTGAAGTCAAGGATATCCATGATAAAGATAGAAGGGTAGCTTGTAGTCAAGGATATCCAGGATAAAGATAGAAGGGTAGCTTGTAGTCAGGGATATCCATGATAAAGATAAAGGGGTAGCTTGTAGTCAAGGATATCCAGGATAAAGATAAAGGGGTAGCTTGTAGTCAGGGATATCCAGGATAAAGATAAAGGGGTAGCTTGTAGTCAGGGATATCTATGATAAAGATAAAGGGGTAGCTTGTAGTCAGGGATATCTATGATAAAGATAGAAGGGTAGCTTGTAGTCAAGGATATCTATGATAAAGATAAAGGGGTAGCTTGTAGTCAGGGATATCCAGGATAAAGATAAAGGGGTAGCTTGTAGTCAGGGATATCCAGGATAAAGATAAAAGGGGTAGCTTGTAGTCAGGGATATCTATGATAGAGATAGAAGGGTAGCTTGTAGTCAAGGATATCTATGATAAAGATAAAGGGGTAGCTTGTAGTTAGGGATATCCAGGATAAAGATAAAGGGGTAGCTTGTAGTTAGGGATATCCAGGATAAAGATAGAAGGGTAGCTTGAAGTCAAGGATATCCAGGATAAAGATAGAAGGGTGGCTTGTAGTCAGGGATATCCATGATAAAGATAGAAGGGTAGCTTGTAGTCAAGGATATCCATGATAAAGATAAAGGGGTAGCTTGTAGTCAGGGATATCCATGATAAAGATAGAAGGGTAGCTTGTAGTTAGGGATATCCATGATAAAGATAGAAGGGTAGCTTGTAGTTAGGGATATCCATGATAAAGATAGAAGGGTAGCTTGTAGTCAGGGATATACAGGATAAAGATAGAAGGGTAGCTTATAGTCAAGGATATCCATGATAAAGATAGAAGGGTAGCTTGTAGTTAGGGATATCCATGATAAAGATAGAAGGGTAGCTTGTAGTTAGGGATATCCATGATAAAGATAGAAGGGTAGCTTGTAGTCAGGGATATCCATGATAAAGATAGAAGGGGTAGCTTGAAGTCAAGGATATCCATGATAAAGATAGAAGGGTAGCTTGTAGTCAGGGATATCTATGATAAAGATAAAGGGGTAGCTTGTAGTCAGGGATATCCATGATAAAGATAGAAGGGGTAGCTTGTAGTCAGGGATATACAGGATAAAGATAGAAGGGTAGCTTATAGTCAAGGATATCCATGATAAAGATAGAAGGGTAGCTTGTAGTTAGGGATATCCATGATAAAGATAGAAGGGTAGCTTGTAGTTAGGGATATCCATGATAAAGATAGAAGGGTAGCTTGAAGTCAAGGATATCCAGGATAAAGATAGAAGGGTAGCTTGTAGTCAGGGATATACAGGATAAAGATAGAAGGGTAGCTTATAGTCAAGGATATCCATGATAAAGATAGAAGGGTAGCTTGAAGTCAAGGATATCCATGATAAAGATAGAAGGGTAGCTTGTAGTCAGGGATATCTATGATAAAGATAAAGGGGTAGCTTGTAGTCAGGGATATCCATGATAAAGATAGAAGGGGTAGCTTGTAGTCAGGGATATCCAGGATAAAGATAGAAGGGTAGCTTGTAGTCAGGGATATCTATGATAAAGATAAAGGGGTAGCTTGTAGTCAGGGATATCCAGGATAAAGATAAAGGGGTAGCTTGTAGTCAAGGATATCCATGATAAAGATAAAGGGGTAGCTTGTAGTCAGGGATATCCATGATAAAGATAGAAGGGTAGCTTGTAGTTAGGGATATCCATGATAAAGATAGAAGGGTAGCTTGTAGTCAGGGATATCCAGGATAAAGATAGAAGGGTGGCTTGTAGTCAGGGATATCCATGATAAAGATAGAAGGGTAGCTTGTAGTCAGGGATATACAGGATAAAGATAGAAGGGTAGCTTATAGTCAAGGATATCCATGATAAAGATAGAAGGGTAGCTTGAAGTCAAGGATATCCAGGATAAAGATAGAAGGGTAGCTTGTAGTCAAGGATATCCAGGATAAAGATAGAAGGGTAGCTTGTAGTCAGGGATATCCATGATAAAGATAAAGGGGTAGCTTGTAGTCAAGGATATCCAGGATAAAGATAAAGGGGTAGCTTGTAGTCAGGGATATCCAGGATAAAGATAAAGGGGTAGCTTGTAGTCAGGGATATCTATGATAAAGATAAAGGGGTAGCTTGTAGTCAGGGATATCTATGATAAAGATAGAAGGGTAGCTTGTAGTCAAGGATATCTATGATAAAGATAAAGGGGTAGCTTGTAGTCAGGGATATCCAGGATAAAGATAAAGGGGTAGCTTGTAGTCAGGGATATCCAGGATAAAGATAAAGGGGTAGCTTGTAGTCAGGGATATCTATGATAAAGATAGAAGGGTAGCTTGTAGTCAAGGATATCTATGATAAAGATAAAGGGGTAGCTTGTAGTCAGGGATATCCAGGATAAAGATAGAAGGGTAGCTTGTAGTCAGGGATATCCAGGATAAAGATAGAAGGGGTAGCTTGTAGTTAGGGATATCCAGGATAAAGATAAAGGGGTAGCTTGTAGTTAGGGATATCCAGGATAAAGATAGAAGGGTAGCTTGTAGTCAGGGATATCCAGGATAAAGATAGAAGGGTAGCTTGTAGTCAAGGATATCCATGATAAAGATAGAAGGGTAGCTTGTAGTCAGGGATATCCAGGATAAAGATAGAAGGGGTAGCTTGTAGTCAGGGATATCCAGGATAAAGATAGAAGGGTAGCTTGTAGTTAGGGATATCCATGATAAAGATAAAGGGGTAGCTTGTAGTAAAGGATATCCATGATAAAGATAGAAGGGTAGCTTGTAGTCAGGGATATCCAGGATAAAGATAGAAGGGTGGCTTGTAGTCAGGGATATCTATGATAAAGATAGAAGGGTAGCTTGTAGTCAGGGATATCCAGGATAAAGATAGAAGGGTAGCTTGTAGTTAGGGATATCCAGGATAAAGATAAAGGGGTAGCTTGTAGTCAGGGATATCTATGATAAAGATAGAAGGGTAGCTTGTAGTCAGGGATATCCAGGATAAAGATAGAAGGGTAGCTTGTAGTTAGGGATATCCAGGATAAAGATAAAGGGGTAGCTTGTAGTCAGGGATATCCAGGATAAAGATAGAAGGGTAGCTTGTAGTTAGGGATATCCATGATAAAGATAAAGGGGTAGCTTGTAGTAAAGGATATCCATGATAAAGATAGAAGGGTAGCTTGTAGTCAGGGATATCCAGGATAAAGATAGAAGGGTGGCTTGTAGTCAGGGATATCTATGATAAAGATAGAAGGGTAGCTTGTAGTCAGGGATATCCAGGATAAAGATAGAAGGGTAGCTTATAGTCAAGGATATCCATGATAAAGATAGAAGGGTGGCTTGTAGTTAGGGATATCCATGATAAAGATAGAAGGGTAGCTTGTAGTCAGGGATATCCATGATAAAGATAGAAGGGTGGCTTGGAGTCAAGGATATCCAGGATAAAGATAGAAGGGTGGCTTGTAGTTAGGGATATCCAGGATAAAGATAAAGGGGTAGCTTGTAGTCAGGGATATCCATGATAAAGATAGAAGGGTAGCTTGTAGTCAGGGATATCCATGATAAAGATAGAAGGGTGGCTTGTAGTTAGGGATATCCAGGATAAAGATAAAGGGGTAGCTTGTAGTCAGGGATATCCAGGATAAAGATAGAAGGGTAGCTTGTAGTCAGGGATATCCATGATAAAGATAAAGGGGTAGCTTGTAGTCAGGGATATCCATGATAAAGATAGAAGGGTGGCTTGTAGTCAAGGATATCCAGGATAAAGATAGAAGGGTAGCTTGTAGTTAGGGATATCCAGGATAAAGATAGAAGGGTAGCTTGTAGTTAGGGATATCCAGGATAAAGATAGAAGGGTGGCTTGTAGTTAGGGATATCCAGGATAAAGATAGAAGGGTAGCTTGTAGTTAGGGATATCCATGATAAAGATAAAGGGGTAGCTTGTAGTAAAGGATATCCATGATAAAGATAGAAGGGTAGCTTATAGTCAGGGATATCCAGGATAAAGATAGAAGGGTAGCTTGTAGTCAGGGATATCCATGATAAAGATAAAGGGGTAGCTTGTAGTCAAGGATATCCAGGATAAAGATAGAAGGGTAGCTTGTAGTCAGGGATATCCAGGATAAAGATAGAAGGGTGGCTTGTAGTCAGGGATATCCATGATAAAGATAGAAGGGTAGAACAATATTTCTCTTACACCCGGTGGACTTTTTGAGATATGGTGTGTTGACATCAGACTTATGTTAATTATAAACAGCATTCTGTGGATTACTTCTGATAATCTCTCAATAGTAAAAAAAAAACTGTATAAACATTTAATCCTAAAGTTACTATGAAGACCTGTGTTTGCATATCATTGATTATGGATATTGTTCAATAAGATGAGTAGCTATGAAGAAGACATTTTATATTGGATAAGTGTCAGATTAGTGTAAGATTGATAATCATTATATCAATAGCATGACATAATCTTTATTGCCATCTTTTAATCCGATATCATGATCCATGGATATTCAGCTGATGTGATTGTTACAGTAGGTTGCAACCCAAACTGTATAACACACTGAAGACTGCTGTCAAGACATGGATTAATATGTCAGTTGTCAAGTATGATTTATGCATGTTTCACATATCCAATATTGACACCAGTTTTATGCTTCAAACATTATTAAGATATTATGTATGCATCATTTCATGCGGTATACGAGTCTGGAAAAAACACAAAAATTGAATAAGTCTTTAACTGCACAAAAAACACAAAAATTGAATAAGTCTTTAACTGCACATGATTGATATATATAAATACAGGTGACAGATGGATTTTCTAATTGCTTTTATACATGAATGTGAGAGAAGAGCTCTACAAAGGCGAGACCATATAGTCTAGCACAGACCTATATCATGCACATATCCCTTTCTCTCAGTTGATGTCTTCCTGGCTTTTGTCTTTGTGTGGAGGCTGATGAAAGGGAGATCTGTGTATTGACAGCTTTGATTTGATACCTTGTCATCTTTGTAGACCTATATGACAACAAAAAATTAGATTCAGCATCTTTATGATGTCTCATTTTCTACGCCATATCTACCTTTATTTTCACTGTAACAATTTTTTTGTTGTAAAATATTATTTCATAGCACCAGACAGATATTGTTTAGATTTAATTTAAAGGCATCCCATAAATACTGAAAATATATATTCCACGTAGTATGCTTCATATATTTATGTAGACATAAATAACTTGGCCAGAACATTATGAAACATGAATATCTGGTGTTAGTGTTAATGCCCAAAGTGACCTTTTCTGTCAAATGCTATTGTCATACATATATACAGTTGATCCTGTGGGAATCATGGGTTAAACCATGTCATGCCTCAGCCACAAAGATAACACAGGCAATCCATCCTCAGAGGGCCTTTCCTTTGTAAATTTATGTTTGGTGGAAACAAGGTACTTACTGCAGATTTGATACAAACTGCTTGTATTTAGCAGAGACCTAGAGATGAAGTACATTGCTATAATATAATGTATGCAATTGCATCTCTACATTCATTATGTGATTGTTATATATTGAGTGCTAATTGCTGTCTTATCACATTAAAAACTATGTAATGTAAGTATGCAACTGGAGATATTTTACAAATCTATTCACAAATCAAAGAAAAAAGAATCCAAGGTTGCAACTGGCATACAGCCAATAAGTATATTGCGTAGGGCAATGTCTCTCTTAACAAATGACGTTTCCTATGTGGTTTTGGGTCTCTTGTAACGACCGTGGCAGTGGGTAGGTCATTTGTAATGACCGGCTGCAGCATGGTGCTGTGGCTTCCGCTCTGGCATAGTGTTCCATTCTGTTGATACACACTGTAAATAGCGGCTCAAGCACGGCTTCTGCCTGTCAGTGCCGTATTGTGTTACTGAGGCACCAGCCATTACAACATTTCATGTCCCTCAGACTCCATTCTTGAATGAGATGCTCTAATTGGTCACATGGCTTGCAAACCTATTATACGACAGGAGACAGGGAGATGACCTAGCTTTCACCTTCTACACTTGACAGGCATTTCACATTCCTTGCCTGAACCTTACAGTTTGTTTTAGTTAGGTCATATTCATTATTTGTGATAATTAGGTCATTTCATAGCTTGTACCCTTTGTTATGTGACAGTGAGATGAGTAAGTGACAATGATAGCTGGCAGTCAGGCCTACAGCTTGTAGCCTTAAGTCTGTCAGGCAGGTTTATATAGCTGGCACCTGGCAGTCAGGCCTATAGCTTGTAGACCTAGGTCTGTCAGGCAGGTTATATAGCTGGCACCTGGTAGGCAGGCAGGTCTATAGCTTGTAGCCCTAGGTCTGTCAGGCAGGTTATATCGCAGGCACCTGGTAGGCAGGCAGGTCTATAGCTTGTAGCCCTAGGTCTGTCAGGCAGGTTATATAGCTGGCACCTGGCGGGCAGGCCTATAGCTTGTAGCCCTAGGTCTGTCAGGCAGGTTATATAGCTGGCACCTGACAGGCAGGCCTAAAGCTTGTAGCCCTAGGTCTGTCAGGCAGGTTTATATAGCTGGCACCTGGCAGTCAGGCCTATAGCTTGTAGCCCTAGGTCTGCCAGGCAGGTTATATAGCTGGCACCTGACAGGCAGGCCTAAAGCTTGTAGCCCTAGGTCCGTCAGGCAGGTTTATATAGCTGGCACCTGGCAGTCAGGCATATAGCTTGTAGCCCTAGGTCTGTCAGGCAGGTTATATAGCTGGCACCTAACAGGCAGGCCTAAAGCTTGTAGCCCTAGGTCTGTCAGGCAGGTTTATATAGCTGGCACCTGGCAGTCAGGCATATAGCTTGTAGCCCTAGGTCTGTCAGGCAGGTTATATAGCTGGCACTTGGCAGGCAGGCCTATAGCTTGTAGCCCTAGGTCTGCCAGGCAGGTTTATACAGCTGGCACCGTTGGAATGTGACCAGAACAGCTGACAGGCAGATTGCAATCAGGTGGGACTATCTTCTGACTGTTCCATTCCTCCGGCAAATGTGACCTTGAGGAAGGTGATATCAATGTCAGTGGCAACTTATCTTGGCCACTATCTAAGCAGAGTCTCATCTTGCACACCACCTATTATACCTATTTATAGAGTCCAGCTCACAAGCCTGTCTGACACAATAGACATAGACGGGTCTGTATGCAAAGTTTCTTTCACTGTGATTTCACCCACGGGTCTAGACTTATTTGTATTCCAGTGAGATGCCCACAAGACGAGATAAAGAAGATCTGCTGTATGCTCGGAAGAAAGTGATTCAGTTTACATTGACCATTGTACACAGGATGTAGAGTGCAAAACATTTAATCTGCAAATCAATATTCCAGATAAATAGCTTGATATAGATTGAAAGAAGATCAACTGGCTCTTATATGAAGGTTTTCATGCCTTGCACACCAGCCTATAAGCTTGCTTTTGAGACTGACTGAATGGCTATTGCCTTTTTCTACTAGCAGTTGATGATATATATTATGTATACATGCTCTGTGTCATGTATTGTGCTTTGGCCTGCCCAATGTTGCTTTAGACGAATCTGTGAACTTAGCAAATGTAGATCTACAGCGTGCCTCATTTTTTTCCTGTGTTGGATAAACACATTTGATACCGAGCGCTGTTGCCTCTCAAACAAAGATAAATGATCCAGGATGTCTGCCTTCCTGGTTTAAAGCTGTAGAGATCAGGTTCTTAAATCATAATTGAAAAAGGAATAATGCCGCAAATGTAAATGTGTTGTGCAAAGTAAAGACAATTTTATCCCTGAACCAAAAATGTCTTTAAGAGCAGCACATAATAGTAATTACTAGGTATCGTTTTCATAAGAGGACAATCTGCTTTTCATGTTGGTGCTGATTCTTAGCACTAAGGTACAGAAAGGTCTGGCTTGCTGTTTTTGTCTTATTTGTCATATCTGTGTTCTTTGTTCTTGGCATGCGACTGTATTTCAATGCCAATCTTATTATTCTGCTGTAGCATTGCTTCAAGACAGGGACCCAAAGAATATCAATTGACTTCTGTGGTATATACAAATTTGTCCCTGATATGTAAAGGATATGAATTCTTTCAGTCTATATTTGGTGTTGTCATCACTCACAATATTTCGCTGAGAAAAATTGTATTCTGTATACAAATGGCAAATTATATCTTCATAAAAAGGGATAACTATAATGTTAATGTTTCATTTTACTCAAATAGCCTATATTTGAATATTGCATTTTATTCAAATAACATCTTTGGTCTTGAGTTACTTCCAAATTAAAAAGTAAGGGTCATCAATGTCACTACATGTACACATTGTCACTATACTGTATAAATATATATACACACACACATACACATGTATAGATTCATGTGTATTTGCATGTATTTACATTTATTTGAAAAAGATATAATTTTTCTACAAGATTTATTATGAATGGTGCAATATATGAGAATATCCAGTGGTGACAATATGTGAGATTGCTTGTATCGTAGCCATAAACACAAATCGTGTGCGTAACAGTGAGATCCCACACAGGAGGTGGATTTATTGCAGGAGAGCAGCCTTCTTAATGAAGCTACAAGTCTATGACCCTGTCCACACTCTAATTAGGTGTGAACCCTTGATTGAGCCATCTATTTACATGCAGCAAGATAAAGACGCAGTGATATATTTTAATCTTTACTTCCAATAATAACCTTTACTTTCAATCCATAAACATTACTTTTTTTGTAAAGGATTGAATAAGCATGATGATATTCTTTCAAAATATTTGTAGCAATGACAATGACAACAATAGCGATGATGATAATAATTAATAATTCACGTGGCCCTGTTGTTTTTTGGCTGACATGCTGTGACATTTATCGATGCAGATGATATGTGGAGCTGTTTTTCACTTTATGAGCTTTCTGCTTGATGCGGTTGCGAAGGTGTGTGCTTGTTGTGTGACAATGTTATCAGCGGGCTTTTAGGAAGTCCCAGCACCTTGGCACTTAATGATGGCCTCCCATGCGATGCTATTCCTCTCACATGAAAGCAGACTTATAACAATCTTTTGTACTCTGGAGAAATAAATGACACCAAAGTCACTCACGACTTAATCACCTGTGGCAAATCTTAACATTATAACCCTTGTTTTTAACTTGATAGCTTGGGTTTCTAACTTGATAACTTGGGTTTTTAACTTGATAACTTGGGTTTATAACTTGAGAGCTTGAGTTTTTAACTTGATAGTCTTTGTTGTTGACTTCATAGCTTGTAATATTAACTTGCTTGTGTTGTTGATATTTTTGCTATCAATTTGACTGTTTCCTTTTAAACATGAAAGTTTTTGTCATAAACTTAATAGGGTTCTGTCTTTGATTTAAGATTAAGGTGTTTTTGATAGCAGCTATTGATTGAAATCCTTTGTAAGTTTAATTTTACTGCTACAAAGTCTTCAAATTTTATAATTTCTCTAACCATTATAGTGTTACCTTTTCTTCTTTGATATTTAATATATTCCATTTAATTATTAATCTGAATTATTTATACTAACTAATGCTGTTATATTCTTCAAACTCGTGCTCAATGATATTCCACTTTCCCCCTTTCCAATGATACAAGATTTCCCATACCCTCCACAGCAGGACTTCTCTACCACATCAGTCCCTGCCACCAAAAACAAAAAGGTGCGCACATAATTGACTGCAAAAAATCTATCTCTAAAGACTCTTCCTAAAAATCTGGCTGAGAATTGATTGGTGACAGAATAAATGACTATTCACACAGTCTTATTGGTTATCATCTCAATCAGCCAACTAATTATGGGTCATGACCTGAGATTGGTCAGTTCTGATTGTATGATATTTTGGTGGGTGAGACTCATACATGACTGGACATAGTGGTCTCGATTTCAAAACAGGGCAATGACTGCAGAGGCAGTGAGAACTGCCAATGTAATGCAGAGTGTATTTCCCATAATGCTTGTTAAGATTTTTTTTTCATTACCTTTGACCATCATTGTTCCTCTACCTGTATATTCATATATTTATTTGTGCTTTTTTCCTTTTCCATATTATGATAGATGGTTGAACAGTTTCTCAGAGCTGATATTTGATTATGCTGAAATCATTCATAGAATTTTTGGTTAATTCATGTACATGTAAATTGTACCAAAAAAGTAAAAAAGCGAATGACCTGAATGCAGGCTCTATTTTGTGGGAAATCTGGGGTATCTGGAGTAGGGCATCACATCGTTGGATTTCATCGATACGATACGATACATATCGATGATTTATGAATATTCGATACATATCGATACATATCGATATTACTGAACCGAAACAGAAGAATAATTGACTGTCTTTATTGGTCCGGGTACAAGCTCCCCAAACGGCGATATATTTGATATCTTCGGCTTAAAATACACACAGAAATATTCTACGACGTGTCAACAGTAGTCCGCCTCCTATTAATAAGTGTATATATTGCTCAAATCGGAGAAAATGTGAATTTAACAATGCTTAAATATGCATACGCAACACGAGTTCGTCATTTCGAAAACCGGAAGTGACGGGGAGAAGCTCTTATTTTTGGCGTGAAAACGATTGGAGTGCTGTCACAACGTATTCATTCCCATTGAAATATTGATATATTGTGCAATGATGGATCCCTCGGTCGTCGTATTTACATTTGAAAGATTAAGGCTGTGTTTCCATATGTGCAGTGCATCATGCAGAGCGTCATGCAGTGCGTCAATTTTTTTTTCGCACACCATACAGAACAATGCAGGTGTTTCCATGTATGCGTATTGCCGTCCGTAATGACGTCCGTAGGCAAATTGACGAATAGCCTTTCGCATAGGGTAGCGAATGAAAATCTGACGCATAGAGTGACGCATAGGTTTCCCATAGGTTGCAAGCCTAATTTTGGCGCCAAATTGGAAGTTTGACCGTGAAAACATCACAAAACTGACGCATACATGTGAACACTGCATGACGCTCTGCTTGACGCGCTGCATCACGGACTGCATTATGCACTGCACATATGGAAACACAGCTTAAAAAACTTACGATGCGTAAAATATCGAGTCAAAAATCTGTGTTATCATGATGATATGAGGACCTAATTCGATACAACTGATATATCGAAGCACCAGTATGACAATACCGGTTATCATATCGATGTCTGTATACCGGTATATCGATAATATCGGGTACCGGTGTGATGCCCTAATCTGTAGTGATGTGTGAAGTATGGAGGTGAGTAATGGATGTGGAGACATATAGTCACGTGGTACCCTGACATGCAAGCTTTGATGCTGGGGTATCTGTAGTGATGTGTGAAGTATGGAGGTGAGTAATGGATGTGGAGACATAGTCACGTGGTACCCTGACATGCAAGCTTTGCTGCTGGGGTATCTGTAGTGATGTGTGAAGTATGGAGGTGAGTAATGGATGTGGAGACATATAGTCACGTGGTACCCTGACATGCAAGCTTTGCTGCTGAGTCGCACCGGGGGAGAGCATTAATTTCTCCACAGAGGATATATTCCATGGGCAACAGGAAATGGATTACCCATTGAGCATCCTTTACATAAAATACAGCAAAACATGCTTGAAATAGATGCTTATAAGAGAAGCTTTGATAAGATGTGTGAAATAATGTATGTGTTACAATCCTAACAATCTGACTGTCATACCATTGTAGTCAAGCATGTGTGCTTGAGGTGAGCTAACCAAATATTGGTCTTCTGGTATCCTGACCCCCATAGTTACATATTCCTCTCTGGCTTTGAGATATTTCTCTCTGTTGAGATATATAATATTAGGCAACAAGAATCAAGATTACATATGTCTATTCAAGTTTTGGTAAATTGGTATGTTTTATTAGATTTATTATCCTGACACCTGTGACATATATCTATCCAGGGTTAGATAGGTCATATAAGATTTGCTAGTCTGATACTTGTGACATTTATCTGTCAAGGTTTAAATAGGTCATATAAGATTTGCTATTCTGGTACTTGTGACATTTATCTGTCAAGGTTTAAATAGGTCATATAAGATTTGCTAGTCTGATACTTGTGACATACCCAGCTTTACTAGGCCTCTTCAATATAGGCCTAGCGATGACGCGACCAATCCTCGTACTATTTGGGAGCTCATGAATATTAATGAGTTTGAGATTCGAGTTACGTCATCATATCGTGCACGTGCTGTACTACTGAAAGGCTGTAATTACGTCAATGCACCGTGCACATGCAGTTGGATACATTCAAGGGGCGGGGCTAATGGAACGGGCCTATTTGAACATATCTGATCGCATAATCGGAGAGGGTGTTATATACTGAACCCAATGCAAAGGAGAGTACTTGTCACATTTATCTGACTAGGTTTAGATAGGTCATACAAGATATGCTATTCTGGTACTTGTGACATATATCGATCCATATTTAAATATTAGATTTCTATCCTGACATCTCTAACCTAGTAGAATTGTAATAGTAATCTTGCTTTCCTGAAATCTAGTATGAAATATGTCTGTCCATTATTCCCTGTTATTTATTGGCAGTGACTCTTATGTAATTGTTGAAATTAATTTTATCAATGTACTCACAGAACAGAGGGAAGAACTGCCAATATCATAAATGACAGTATTTGCCCAATCCTCAGGAGATTAATGCTGGGTGGCTGGACTGCAACTAAATTACTCATTAAGCCTGATCGTTTGATTTGACTGTGCATATTATCTTGCTTATTATAGCACGAGCAAAAAGCATATTTCTTGTCAATCATAAGGCAAGTAACTCCTTACAGCATACAAGTATAAATGCATTCAATATTTTAACATCCTTGCCATCATCGACATTTGTAGCCTATCATATATCATCTGTTAGAATATAGCATTTGTCTTACAAAATTCAATACATGAGGAAATATTTTCATGTGAGTGCTTCGCAGTGTTTTCGTTCAATGCCTCCAAGCTCAACTTAAAACCTAACCACTGTTTTTGTGCAAGATGCCGATATGCAAGAGTTTCTTGGGATCTATATTACAGAAAATATGCGACTGGGATGTTTGATGTGATACAGTCTTGTATATCAAAGTGTTTGCACGGATGAGGCAGTCTCGTAATGGACTTGGCTCCAGCAACCCACTCAGCCTTCACACCTACGTGATGTGACCTTAATGCCCCTAGCATAAAACCATTAAGAACAATCCCATATGTTATATATTACCTAGGATCTTTTTACATCATTTGAAATATTCAATGTTGATTTATGAAGTTGTATTTACTGCATATTTTTTTGTGAAAGTGTTAGGTATAAGATGTGTGATGTGGCATATTTGCTACAGTTCGGATGGTAAAAGCATATGAGGCCATGAGATCAATCATGGCTTGAAAGAACAGCTTGAGTTTCTGTCTGCAGCTCTGTTGAATTTTTCTCAACATTGACCAAAGGTTCCCAGGAGGTAGATCTTAATCCTTCAGTTGATATGGTCATAAATCTTATCTGTCAGATAATGTGTATCTTGTGTCTCATACTTATAGTGTACTAACATCCTAAGAGCCTGTTCTTGTACAGTGAAATTCCAACCAGAAAGGTCATATTTATTATTTGTGTCATATAAACCACTCTATTCCTTCATAGAGTGTTTCAAACCACTTTCATAGAGAGTTTCATATTATTATATTCTTTCTTTGGCCATAATTAAAATTAAGGTTTAACCAGTTGTACATGATGTTTGAATATCAGCATCCAAAAATATTGTCTCCTCCATTTAAAGAATCTAAAGTAGGAAACAAGATACTTCAAATTTTGAGGTAAGGCGACAGACAAGCCATTCTGCAATATATCATGTATCAAGTATCATGGCCATAAAAGGCATATTATAACATCAAAAATGGAACGGGGCAAGACAAACCCACATTTAAAGATATGATGACTTTGCAGGTAAGCAGTAACAGAGGGACATTTTTTTGTCCTTCTGTCTGTCCATAAATTTGTTCTCATCTTCTGACCTGACCTTGTGGACCTGCAAAGCCTGTTAAATACTGAAACTATCATCTTTAAAGCAGTTTGCTGGCATTTCCAGGATATGTTCACAAACATCACCAAAAGGCAAGGGTCAGCACAGCTCCAAGAACTTCTACCTGTGTGTTGTTTTGCATAGAATTACTACTCAAAACCATATTCTTTTCACAATGGAAGAAGCCTTGAGTCTCCCAATCTGAAGTAAAAACTTGTGGTGTATTCTGATATTGAGTGACATGAATATGTGTTGGAGACATGTTTAATTTTGCCTGAGACCAGTATCAAGTGTCTCGATGGAATGCTGTGACCTGACCACGGATGCTCCGAACCACTCAGTGAATCAACATACAGGAAATTGTGCCTGAAAGATATTACCATGGGATGCAGTGGGCGAGATATATGGAATATTGGATATGACAGCATTAACTCTCGTCTGCCTTGGTTGAAGTATATGATTTGTCAGGGCTATTACCTTCATGATGTTTATATGTGGTTTGGACATGCATTTACATGGTACACTAAGCATGACATCATCCAGGCTGTAGTGGTTTTTACAGGGTACATTGCAGTACATGCATGGTACACTTTAGCTGTCATGGTCAACATTACCGTTGTTATACAGGGTACATTTAGCATGGCATAGTCCACATTCTGATGGTTATACATGCTTGGTACACTTTAGCTGTCATGGTCAACATTACCATTGTTATACAGGGTACATCTAGCATGGCATAGTACACATTGTGGTGGTTATACATGCATGGTACACTTTAGCTGTCATGGTCAACATTACCATTGTTATACAGGGTACATTTAGCATGGCATGGTCCACATTCTGATGGTTATACATGCATTTTACACTTAACCTGTCATGGTCAACATTACCATTGTTATACAGGGTACATCTAGCATGGCATAGTACACATTGTGGTGGTTATACATGCATGGTACACTTTAGCTGTCATGGTCAACATTACCGTTGTTATACAGGGTACATTTAGCATGGCATAGTCCACATTGTGATGGTTATACATGCATGGTACACTTAACCTGTCATGGTCAACATTACCGTTGTTATACAGGGTACATTTAGCATGGCATAGTCCACATTCTGATGGTTATACATGCATGGTATACTTTAGCTGTCATGGTCAACATTACCGTTGTTATACAGGGTACATTTAGCATGGCATAGTCCACATTGTCGTGGTTGTACATGCATGGTAATTGAGTTGTGTTAGAACATTACCGTTGTTATACAGGGTACATTTAGCATGGCATAGTCAACATTGTGATGGTTATACATGCTTGGTACACTTAACCTGTCATGGTCAACATTACCGTTGTTATACAGGGTACATTTAGCATGGCATAGTCCACATTGTGATGGTTATACATGCTTGGTACACTTAACCTGTCATGGTCAACATTACCGTTGTTATACAGGGTACATTTAGCATGGCATAGTCCACATTGTGATGGTTATACATGCTTGGTACACTTAACCTGTCATGGTCAACATTACCGTTGTTATACAGGGTACATTTAGCATGGCATAGTCCACATTGTGATGGTTATACATGCATGGTACACTTAACCTGTCATGGTCAACATTACCGTTGTTATACAGGGTACATTTAGCATGGCATAGTCAACATTGTGATGGTTATACATGCATGGTACACTTAACCTGTCATGGTCAACATTACCGTTGTTATACAGGGTACATCTAGCATGGCATAGTCCACATTGTGATGGTTATACATGCTTGGTACACTTAACCTGTCATGGTCAACATTACCGTTGTTATACAGGGTACATTTAGCATGGCATAGTCAACATTGTGATGGTTATACATGCATGGTACACTTAACCTGTCATGGTCAACATTACCGTTGTTATACAGGGTACATCTAGCATGGCATAGTCCACATTGTGATGGTTATACATGCATTTTACACTGGGCATCCTGAGTTTTAAATTGTTAACATTGTCACCTCATGGTAGACTTGTAAAATGTGAATCATATTATATACAATACTATACCTAAGATAGTCAGTCAACCAAATATGGTACAATTAATTGAGTTGTGTTAGAAATATAGGTGAATATTTTAAGTGATTATAAAAAGGGGGTTATTTGTATAATATTTGCTTATATTAATCATGCATAGGAGATTTCGGTATTATGAGTTTGTCACATTGTGATAAACGACACCTTGGTGCATATAAAAGGTTATTAAGACTGAATACTAAATGACACAATATCAAGAAATATGATTCAGGGGTAGGAGAGCTCTGAATCGTTCTGGGCAATAAATCTAAACCAATCTGGACAAATCATGTCATTCTGGACGCACACAATAGAGCTGGATGCTAAATCAAGTCATTCTGGACGCTCACAACAACAAAGCTGGACACTAAATCGCAGCCAATCTGAGTGATATCTCAAGCAATGCCATATGATGAACAATGGCCAGAATTAACAAGTTGCTTTCTTTAATCATATATCAACTATCATACCCAAATTTTAAAGATTATTACATGCTCAACAGTTACACACATGAGTAATTTTAACACGGAGGTGCCCCAGATTAAGACTTCATTATGAGGAGTAATTCAGACTTGGGGACACAAATATTACCCTAAAAACTTCAAAAATGTACTATAAAATTTTCACCATCATAATAATCCCCTCAATTGTAACAAATTTGTCAAATTTTGTAATGATTTTGATGCGATTTTTACGCCTTTTGTGAGACCTAAAAAAGTCATTATTTAACAGTACCATCCAGATTGGTTCAGAATTAGTGTAGAACTGTATGATGTCATACCATCCAGATTTGCTGTGATTTCAGTCTAGAACGGTTCAGAGCTCTCCCTCCCCTGTGATTGCAATACATTTGTATTATGATCTGAAGAGATTTTAGCTCTCAGTCAATTTGAGAATGATAAATGGTGTCTGGTTCACTCCAGATATTGGATACATGTCACCATTGAGGGTTATTATGTTACAGCTCCTCTGTATGTAGTGCTTCTGATCCCCCTGATCATTGCCGACTTAATGTCATATACTGTTGGTCTATGTCACATACAGCCAGCCCAGTATTTGCCACTTTGATGGAAGAAAAGCATTTTCACAGGCATTCCAAATTAGAAACAATTGAAAAACAAGTTGTAACTATATGTGTATATACATGTAAGTGTATATAAAACTATGTATATGTGTATATATATAAAATGTACTTTCCAGAGTTTTCATGCTTTATTAATCATACATCTCTGAAATCAATACAAATATTCAGTCCTAAGAATATTAGCCACTTTGATGGATGCAGGTTTTTACTGATTACATTTAGCAGTTATATATAAGTCTTATATGCTACCTACTCTCAGAGGTTTTATGCTTTTTTAAAGCATAAATCCTTGAAAACCTATTAATATGGTATTTTGCCATAGGTTAACAGCTTGAATTTTGCATTTGAAAAAGAGTGAGAATTATATAATACTTGATCAAATTGAATGTTTCAACATGCCCTTGAAATTCTGTTTGAAAACTGCATATTTTGTCTTAGTTATGAGATTTATTGTATGATCTCTGAATTGATATATAGATTGCTTGCATAGTGAATGCATTCTAACTCGGTCATTAAATGACAAGATGTTGTGTTTACTTCTTAGTATGAACATTATGTAGGCAAATGACAAAGAAAAAAACACTTGTATTGCGCTATTTCAGATTAGGTCTGCTCCTGGCGCTTTACACTACCACAATGCACTGTTCATCTTTTTTAATAACCCACACTGGATGTAATTTCCATTGAGGCTTCTATCAAGGATTTTCTCTCAAGGACAAAAACATGGCCATAAGATGCCATCAAGGTCACTCTCTGATCAATTATGTATTTTTTCGATGTATTTTTCGGGAAATTACATTATAGTTCGTAGAATGCAAGAATTTTAACATTACTATTTCTTTACCAATTATAGAATTTTCTTTTGTACTATGTATATTGGCATAATATGATAAAAGAGTTCTGCCAGAAATATTTTGATAATATTGAGTACTATAGCAATGTGGACAGCAATGAATAAGAACTGTTCAGTTTAGAATTAACTATTTTCAGCCTGACGTTTCATTGAATATGAACCATTTTAACTTTACTTTTAACTAAGCACTCTTTCACATGAATTATTTGGAACAGACTAATCCTGAATTAATTGCAAAATCATCACATATAAAAGGTTTCCAATCCTTGAACTTTTCTTCTTAATCCCCTACCATCAGATGGGAAATATCTGGTATTAAGTGGACTCAGTATTTTGTGATCTCCTGACACACGTAAAAAATAGTGTAGTCCTTTGACGTGATTGACGTGTAATTTCCCTCCAAGCATAATGTCACCAGGACATAAAAACCAGGATGTGGTTTGTGTGAAGATGAGATTCCGAAGGTGCATCCACCCCCGGCTGATATACATGTAGAGGAAGAAGCTGCCACTCCGCTACACTGTAATGCCACTCTGGCAGGCCGTACATATTTTATGCGGAGAGGGAAGGGAATTATATTGTAGTCCTTGCACAGTATAAGATATCATTGGTTGACCTTGTGTACAGTAAGTATGGCTCCCTTTAATGGAGATGGCATTACTTTGTGGCTTTTGACTGCTGCAAAATAATAATAACATTGAATTTCACACATATACACTGATGAGATCCCTTTGGAGCCATATGCAAACACCTGTGGCATTGACAATATCCGGCTTTCTTAATTGACTGTAGGTTAAATGAAATGAAATGCCATTTTGCAGTGAATATATTATAAATATATATGGTATCAGTTACTGACATGTTTGTCGCATTGCTTCCCAGAATATTAGATGTTAACTTGGTTTTCATGCATCTGTGACTGCAGTATGAATGTCAATCCTGCTCCATATAAAACATAATTCTCCAGGCCTAGATATACTGAATATAATTATTACAATACCAACCAGACCCAAGTCTTTCAATCCAATGATTGCTTACTAATCCAAGGTATTCAACCCATACATGAATAAATAGCTAGCTTTAGGTATATTGTGTATAGCATGTCATTAACTGGCCGGGAAGGCATTCTACCCTAATATGAGATATACTGACCCCGGGTGCTCTGTTCACATATAGCATCCTAACCGGCTGGGTAGGCATTCTACCCTAATATGAGATATACTGACCCCAGGTGCTCTGTTCACATATAGCATCCTAACTGGCCAGGTAGGCATTCTACCCTAATATAAGATATACTGACCCCAGGTGCTCTGTTCACATATAGCATCCTAACTGGCCGGGTAGGTATTCTACCCTAATATAAGATATACTGACCCCAGGTGCTCTGTTCACATATAGCATCCTAACTGGCCGGGTAGGCATTCTACCCTAATATAAGATATACTGACCCCAGGTGCTCTGTTCACATATAGCATCCTAACTGGCCGGGTAGGTATTCTACCCTAATATAAGATATGCTGACCCCGGGTGCTCTGTTCACATATAGCATCCTAACCGGCCGGGTAGGCATTCTACCCTAATATAAGATATACTGACCTGGGTGCTCTGTTCACATATAGCATCCTAACTGGCCAGGTAGGCATTCTACCCTAATATAAGATATACTGACCCGGGTGCTCTGTTCACATATAGCATCCTAACTGGCCAGGTAGGCATTCTACCCTAATATAAGATATACTGACCCCGGGTGCTCTGTTCACATATAGCATCCTAACTGGCCGGGTAGGCATTCTACCCTAATATAAGATATACTGACCCGGGTGCTCTGTTCACATATAGCATCCTAACTGGCCAGGTAGGCATTCTACCCTAATATAAGATATACTGACCCGGGTGCTCTGTCCACATATAGCATCCTAACTGGCCGGGTAGGCATTCTACCCTAATATAAGATATACTGAGCCCAGGTGCTCTGTTCACATATAGCATCCTAACTGGCCGGGTAGGCATTCTACCCTAATATAAGATATACTGACCCCAGGTGCTCTGTTCACATATAGCATCCTAACTGGCCGGGTAGGCATTCTACCCTAATATAAGATATGCTGACCCCAGGTGCTCTGTTCACATATAGCATCCTAACTGGCCGGGTAGGCATTCTACCCTAATATAAGATATACTGACCCCAGGTGCTCTGTTCACATCTAGCATCCTAACTGGCCGGGTAGGCATTCTACCCTAATATATGATATACTGACCCGGGTGGTCTGTTCACATATAGCATCCTAACTGGCCGGGTAGGCATTCTACCCTAATATAAGATATACTGACCCCGGGTGCTCTGTTCACATATAGCATCCTAACTGACCGGGTAGGCATTCTACCCTAATATAAGATATACTGACCCGGGTGCTCTGTTCACATATAGCATCCTAACTGGCCGGGTAGGCATTCTACCCTAATATAAGATATACTGACCCCAGGTGCTCTGTTCACATCTAGCATCCTAACTGGCCGGGTAGGCATTCTACCCTAATATAAGATATGCTGACCCGGGTGCTCTGTTCATATATAGCATCCTAACTGGCCGGGTAGGCATTCTACCCTAATATAAGATATACTGACCCCAGGTGCTCTGTTCACATATAGCATCCTAACTGGCCAGGTAGGCATTCTACCCTAATATAAGATATACTGACCCAGGTGTTCTGTTCACATTAGCCGGGTAAGCATTCTACTCATACATGCAGTTAACTGATCATAGTTTTTCTGACCATTACCTCCATAAAGAAGTGGCCCTTTTTTCACCCATATAATGTTTGATTAACTGACTCCCCTACTTGGTATTTGCAGAGCATACATATAAATATCATACTAAGCTTTACATTACAATGCTATGTTGTGGAATGGCGGTTAAGACATTCTTGATTCATTCGCATACTGCTTCTTTTGTAGTGTTAAGTGATGATCTCATGTCAAATATTTGTTCCTTTTAAGAAGACAGAGAAAAAGTGAATATAAAAAAGACTGCAGGAATTGAGATGACTACTTTCAGCATGCACAAAACTACCTTTGCTCATGGTGTGTCTTTGATGTGAAGCAGCGGGCGGGTGCTTATAAGTGTCACCAGTATATGATTACATGCCAGAGATGGCAGAATAGATGTGTGGGAAGCATGCTAGATGGGTCACCAGGTCATTCTTATAATAGTCACAGGAAAAAGGGCACTGCAAATGTCATACACACAGCACTGTGGCAAGGGATAGAGGAATGGGCCATGCAACTGTCATAGGACCAGGGCAGGGGATAGAGGAATGGGCCATGCAACTGTCATAGGACTATGGCAGGGGATAGGGGAATGGGCCATGCAACTGTCATAGGACCAGGGCAGGGGATAGAGGAATGGGCCATGCAACTGTCATAGGACCAGGGCAGGGGATAGAGGAATGGGCCATGCAACTGTCATAGGACTAGGGCAGGGGATAGAGGAATGGGCCATACAACTGTCATAGGACTAGGGCAGGGGATAGAGGAATGGGCCATGCAACTGTCATAGGACCAGGGCAGGGGATAGAGGAATGGGTCATGCAACTGTCATAGGACCAGGGCAGGGGATAGAGGAATGGGCCATACAACTATCATAGGACTAGGGCAGGGGATAGAGGAATGGGCCATGCAACTGTCATAGGACTATGGCAGGGGATAGAGGAATGGGCCATACAACTGTCATAGGACTAGGGCAGGGGATAGAGGAATGGGCCATACAGCTGTCATAGGACTAGGGCAGGGGATAGAGGAATGGGCCATGCAGCTGTCATAGGACCAGGGCAGGGGATAGAGGAATGGGCCATGCAACTGTCATAGGACCAGGGCAGGGGATAGAGGAATGGGCCATGCAACTGTCATAGGACTATGGCAGGGGATAGAGGAATGGGCCATACAACTGTCATAGGACCAGGGCAGGGGATAGAGGAATGGGCCATGCAACTGTCATAGGACCAGGGCAGGGGATAGAGGAATGGGCCATACAACTGTCATAGGACCAGGGCAGGGGATAGAGGAATGGGCCATACAACTGTCATAGGACTAGGGCAGGGGATAGAGGAATGGGCCATACAGCTGTCATAGGACCAGGGCAGGGGATAGAGGAATGGACCATACAACTGTCATAGGACTAGGGCAGGGGATAGAGGAATGGGCCATGCAACTGTCATAGGACTAGGGCAGGGGATAGAGGAATGGGCCATACAACTGTCATAGGACCAGGGCAGGGGATAGAGGAATGGGCCATGCAACTGTCATAGGACTAGGGCAGGGGATAGAGGAATGGGCCATGCAACTGTCATAGGACTAGGGCAGGGGATAGAGGAATGGGCCATACAACTGTCATAGGACCAGGGCAGGGGATAGAGGAATGGGCCATACAACTGTCATAGGACCAGGGCAGGGGATAGAGGAATGGGCCATGCAACTGTCATAGGACCAGGGCAGGGGATAGAGGAATGGGCCATGCAACTGTCATAGGACTAGGGCAGGGGATAGAGGAATGGGCCATACAACTGTCATAGGACCAGGGCAGGGGATAGAGGAATGGGCCATGCAACTGTCATAGGACCAGGGCAGGGGATAGAGGAATGGGCCATACAACTGTCATAGGACTAGGGCAGGGGATAGAGGAATGGGCCATACAGCTGTCATAGGACCAGGGCAGGGGATAGAGGAATGGGCCATGCAACTGTCATAGGACTAGGGCAGGGGATAGAGGAATGGGCCATACAACTGTCATAGGACCAGGGCAGGGGATAGAGGAATGGGCCATGCAACTGTCATAGGACTAGGGCAGGGGATAGAGGAATGGGCCATACAACTGTCATAGGACCAGGGCAGGGGATAGAGGAATGGGCCATGCAACTGTCATAGGACCAGGGCAGGGGATAGAGGAATGGGCCATACAACTGTCATAGGACTAGGGCAGGGGATAGAGGAATGGGCCATACAGCTGTCATAGGACCAGGGCAGGGGATAGAGGAATGGGCCATGCAACTGTCATAGGACTAGGGCAGGGGATAGAGGAATGGGCCATACAACTGTCATAGGACCAGGGCAGGGGATAGAGGAATGGGCCATGCAACTGTCATAGGACTAGGGCAGGGGATAGAGGAATGGGCCATACAACTGTCATAGGACCAGGGCAGGGGATAGAGGAATGGGCCATGCAACTGTCATAGGACCAGGGCAGGGGATAGAGGAATGGGCCATACAACTGTCATAGGACTAGGGCAGGGGATAGAGGAATGGGCCATACAGCTGTCATAGGACCAGGGCAGGGGATAGAGGAATGGACCATACAACTGTCATAGGACTAGGGCAGGGGATAGAGGAATGGGCCATGCAACTGTCATAGGACTAGGGCAGGGGATAGAGGAATGGGCCATACAACTGTCATAGGACCAGGGCAGGGGATAGAGGAATGGGCCATGCAACTGTCATAGGACTAGGGCAGGGGATAGAGGAATGGGCCATACAACTGTCATAGGACTAGGGCAGGGGATAGAGGAATGGGCCATGCAACTGTCATAGGACTAGGGCAGGGGATAGAGGAATGGGCCATACAACTGTCATAGGACCAGGGCAGGGGATAGAGGAATGGGCCATACAACTGTCATAGGACCAGGGCAGGGGATAGAGGAATGGGCCATGCAACTGTCATAGGACCAGGGCAGGGGATAGAGGAATGGGCCATGCAACTGTCATAGGACTAGGGCAGGGGATAGAGGAATGGGCCATACAACTGTCATAGGACCAGGGCAGGGGATAGAGGAATGGGCCATGCAACTGTCATAGGACCAGGGCAGGGGATAGAGGAATGGGCCATACAACTGTCATAGGACTAGGGCAGGGGATAGAGGAATGGGCCATACAACTGTCATAGGACTAGGGCAGGGGATATAGGAATGGGCCATGCAACTGTCATAGGACTAGGGCAGGGGATAGAGGAATGGGCCATACAACTGTCATAGGACCAGGGCAGGGGATAGAGGAATGGGCCATACAACTGTCATAGGACTAGGGCAGGGGATAGAGGAATGGGCCATGTAACTGTCATAGGACTAGGGCAGGGGATAGAGGAATGGGCCATACAACTGTCATAGGACTAGGGCAGGGGATAGAGGAATGGGCCATACAACTGTCATAGGACTAGGGCAGGGGATAGAGGAATGGGCCATGTAACTGTCATAGGACTAGGGCAGGGGATAGAGGAATGGGCCATACAACTGTCATAGGACCAGGGCAGGGGATAGAGGAATGGGCCATGCAACTGTCATAGGACTAGGGCAGGGGATAGAGGAATGGGCCATACAACTGTCATAGGACTAGGGCAGGGGATAGAGGAATGGGCCATGCAACTGTCATAGGACTAGGGCAGGGGATAGAGGAATGGGCCATACAACTGTCATAGGACCAGGGCAGGGGATAGAGGAATGGGCCATGCAACTGTCATAGGACCAGGGCAGGGGATAGAGGAATGGGCCATACAACTGTCATAGGACTAGGGCAGGGGATAGAGGAATGGGCCATACAACTGTCATAGGACTAGGGCAGGGGATAGAGGAATGGGCCATGCAACTGTCATAGGACTAGGGCAGGGGATAGAGGAATGGGCCATGCAGCTGTCATAGGACCAGGGCAGGGGATAGAGGAATGGGCCATACAACTGTCATAGGACCAGGGCAGGGGATAGAGGAATGGGCCATACAACTGTCATAGGACTAGGGCAGGGGATAGAGGAATGGGCCATGCAACTGTCATAGGACTAGGGCAGGGGATAGAGGAATGGGCCATACAACTGTCATAGGACCAGGGCAGGGGATAGAGGAATGGGCCATGCAACTGTCATAGGACCAGGGCAGGGGATAGAGGAATGGGCCATACAACTGTCATAGGACCAGGGCAGGGGATAGAGGAATGGGCCATGCAGCTGTCATAGGACCAGGGCAGGGGATAGAGGAATGGGCCATGCAACTGTCATAGGACTATGGCAGGGGATAGAGGAATGGGCCATGCAACTGTCATAGGACTATGGCAGGGGATAGAGGAATGGGCCATACAACTGTCATAGGACCAGGGCAGGGGATAGAGGAATGGGCCATACAACTGTCATAGGACTAGGGCAGGGGATAGAGGAATGGGCCATGCAACTGTCATAGGACTAGGGCAGGGGATAGAGGAATGGGCCATGCAGCTGTCATAGGACCAGGGCAGGGGATAGAGGAATGGGCCATGCAACTGTCATAGGACCAGGGCAGGGGATAGAGGAATGGGCCATACAACTGTCATAGGACCAGGGCAGGGGATAGAGGAATGGGCCATACAACTGTCATAGGACTAGGGCAGGGGATAGAGGAATGGGCCATGCAACTGTCATAGGACCAGGGCAGGGGATAGAGGAATGGGCCATGCAACTGTCATAGGACCAGGGCAGGGGATAGAGGAATGGGCCATACAACTGTCATAGGACCAGGGCAGGGGATAGAGGAATGGGCCATGCAACTGTCATAGGACTAGGGCAGGGGATAGAGGAATGGGCCATGCAACTGTCATAGGACCAGGGCAGGGGATAGATGAATGGGCCATGCAACTGTCATAGGACCAGGGCAGGGGATAGAGGAATGGGCCATACAACTGTCATAGGACTAGGGCAGGGGATAGAGGAATGGGCCATGCAACTGTCATAGGACCAGGGCAGGGGATAGAGGAATGGGCCATGCAACTGTCATAGGACCAGGGCAGGGGATAGAGGAATGGGCCATGCAACTGTCATAGGACCAGGGCAGGGGATAGAGGAATGGGCCATACAACTGTCATAGGACTAGGGCAGGGGATAGAGGAATGGGCCATGCAACTGTCATAGGACTAGGGCAGGGGATAGAGGAATGGGCCATGCAACTGTCATAGGACTAGGGCAGGGGATAGAGGAATGGGCCATGCAACTGTCATAGGACCAGGGCAGGGGATAGAGGAATGGGCCATACAACTGTCATAGGACTAGGGCAGGGGATAGAGGAATGGGCCATACAACTGTCATAGGACCAGGGCAGGGGATAGAGGAATGGGCCATACAACTGTCATAGGACCAGGGCAGGGGATAGAGGAATGGGCCATGCAACTGTCATAGGACCAGGGCAGGGGATAGAGGAATGGGCCATGCAGCTGTCATAGGACTATGGCAGGGGATAGATGAATGGGCCATACAACTGTCATAGGACTAGGGCAGGGGATAGAGGAATGGGCCATACAACTGTCATAGGACCAGGGCAGGGGATAGAGGAATGGGCCATGCAGCTGTCATAGGACTATGGCAGGGGATAGAGGAATGGGCCATACAACTGTCATAGGACTAGGGCAGGGGATAGAGGAATGGGCCATACAACTGTCATAGGACCAGGGCAGGGGATAGAGGAATGGGCCATGCAGCTGTCATAGGACTATGGCAGGGGATAGATGAATGGGCCATACAACTGTCATAGGACTAGGGCAGGGGATAGAGGAATGGGCCATACAACTGTCATAGGACCAGGGCAGGGGATAGAGGAATGGGCCATGCAACTGTCATAGGACTAGGGCAGGGGATAGAGGAATGGGCCATGCAGCTGTCATAGGACCAGGGCAGGGGATAGAGGAATGGGCCATGCAACTGTCATAGGACCAGGGCAGGGGATAGAGGAATGGGCCATGCAGCTGTCATAGGACTATGGCAGGGGATAGATGAATGGGCCATACAACTGTCATAGGACTAGGGCAGGGGATAGAGGAATGGGCCATACAACTGTCATAGGACCAGGGCAGGGGATAGAGGAATGGGCCATGCAACTGTCATAGGACTAGGGCAGGGGATAGAGGAATGGGCCATACAACTGTCATAGGACCAGGGCAGGGGATAGAGGAATGGGCCATGCAACTGTCATAGGACCAGGGCAGGGGATAGAGGAATGGGCCATACAACTGTCATAGGACTATGGCAGGGGATAGATGAATGGGCCATACAACTGTCATAGGACTAGGGCAGGGGATAGAGGAATGGGCCATGCAACTGTCATAGGACCAGGGCAGGGGATAGATGAATGGGCCATGCAACTGTCATAGGACCAGGGCAGGGGATAGATGAATGGGCCATGCAACTGTCATAGGACCAGGGCAGGGGATAGATGAATGGGCCATACAACTGTCATAGGACCAGGGCAGGGGATAGATGAATGGGCCATGCAACTGTCATAGGACCAGGGCAGGGGATAGATGAATGGGCCATGCAACTGTCATAGGACCAGGGCAGGGGATAGATGAATGGGCCATGCAACTGTCATAGGACCAGGGCAGGGGATAGAGGAATGGGCCATACAACTGTCATAGGACCAGGGCAGGGGATAGAGGAATGGGCCATGCAACTGTCATAGGACTAGGGCAGGGGATAGAGGAATGGGCCATACAACTGTCATAGGACCAGGGCAGGGGATAGAGGAATGGGCCATACAACTGTCATAGGACCAGGGCAGGGGATAGAGGAATGGGCCATGCAACTGTCATAGGACCAGGGCAGGGGATAGAGGAATGGGCCATACAACTGTCATAGGACCAGGGCAGGGGATAGAGGAATGGGCCATGCAACTGTCATAGGACTAGGGCAGGGGATAGAGGAATGGGCCATACAACTGTCATAGGACCAGGGCAGGGGATAGAGGAATGGGCCATACAACTGTCATAGGACCAGGGCAGGGGATAGAGGAATGGGCCATGCAACTGTCATAGGACCAGGGCAGGGGATAGAGGAATGGGCCATGCAACTGTCATAGGACCAGGGCAGGGGATAGAGGAATGGGCCATACAACTGTCATAGGACCAGGGCAGGGGATAGAGGAATGGGCCATACAACTGTCATAGGACTATGGCAGGGGATAGAGGAATGGGCCATGCAGCTGTCATAGGACTATGGCAGGGGATAGAGGAATGGGCCATACAACTGTCATAGGACTATGGCAGGGGATAGAGGAATGGGCCATACAACTGTCATAGGACTATGGCAGGGGATAGAGGAATGGGCCATGCAGCTCTCATAGGACTATGGCAGGGGATAGAGGAATGGGCCATGCAACTGTCATAGGACTATGGCAGGGGATAGAGGAATGGGCCATGCAACTGTCATAGGACCAGGGCAGGGGATAGAGGAATGGGCCATGCAACTGTCATAGGACCAGGGCAGGGGATAGAGGAATGGGCCATGCAGCTGTCATAGGACCAGGGCAGGGGATAGAGGAATGGGCCATGCAACTGTCATAGGACCAGGGCAGGGGATAGAGGAATGGGCCATACAACTGTCATAGGACCAGGGCAGGGGATAGAGGAATGGGCCATGCAGCTGTCATAGGACTATGGCAGGGGATAGAGGAATGGGCCATGCAACTGTCATAGGACTATGGCAGGGGATAGAGGAATGGGCCATGCAGCTGTCATAGGACTAGGGCAGGGGATAGAGGAATGGGCCATGCAACTGTCATAGGACCAGGGCAGGGGATAGAGGAATGGGCCATGCAGCTGTCATAGGACCAGGGCAGGGGATAGAGGAATGGGCCATGCAGCTGTCATAGGACTAGGGCAGAAAATTCATTTAATATGCACACATTGAATAGCGGCAAAATTAATTCATGCCTATTTATATTTGTTGATATCACCACTGTGGAGAGGGTTCAGACTTTTCTATATTTGTTGATATCACCACTGTGCAGAGGGTTCATTTATCCATTTTCCAGCTGACAAGACAAAATACACTTAAGCCCCTCATATGAGAAGAATATTCTACTGTTTTCATGAATGCATAAACCAATGGAAAAATCATCAGTGTACAGTAATTCAAAATACTGCCTACTTTCCACCGAAATTGTCTGGCACATTCATTATGAGAGTTGGTGAGAACTGCAGATTGCGATTTGGTTGAGGGTTGCGAGAGGTGCGTTGCCTGGAGGTCCCAGGTGAACAGAATAATGGGAGGTTTTGTTCGGTGTTAGTGGCCATCAGGCTTAGAGGTGTTGATATGGTACCCTGGGGTGGAGGCTGTGACCAGACTATAGTATGCCTAATTTTATGCCCATCTCTGCTCATTTCTCAACACATAAACACAGAAATCCGATGTGAAATGTGTTTATGATTCTATTCAGCACCCCTTGTTTTGGATATAAAGCAGTTGGAGGAGCAATGGAATAGATTTATTGTATCTCATATATGTTTCCATGGAAACTGATTATACCGATTGTGATCTATCTTAACACAATGATTTTTTTCTTACCAAAAGCTGATTAGGGAATGATAAAAAAGTAATTATTCTTAATTCCATCAAACAAAAATTCATTCTCTCAACACAATCAGAAATAGAGCTTAAATTACAATAAATATAACCGATCCAGAAATGAAGCAGGTTAGAAGAAGCTGTTTTATATTTTGTCAATGGAGGTTTGAGATGGTAATGGCTGTCGAAGTAAGACACTTGTCTTTGGATGGTCCTCAGGGGCAGAGGCTTAACTCACTGCTCAACCACACTGGCAGTCAGTCTGGCCTGCACAGAAGATCCTATTGACTGGCAGAGATTTAGATGCACAAATAAGCAGCGCGTAGGGATACATTGAGAAGTGGAATGACCCAGCGGAGGTGCAATGTATTGTGTTAAAGTGTGTGCAGATTTATGATCCCTCGCTCATTGTGAGCATCCGACACAGGGAAGTTATAATTGTGTGACAGCAGGGATCAATCATTTTACTGTCACGTGCATGAATTGCTTCAAGATAAATGTTTATTATATTTATGCCAGTGCTGTTAATGCACAACCTTAATCCAAGATATCTCTCCAGTGCATGAGTTGTCTTTTAATCCTTTGCACAATCAGTTAATAATTTAATCCCTTGGTTTGCATTGATAAGCTTGTCATAGATACAAAATATGTGATGGAGGTTGTGTAGTCCTTTGTCAAAATCTGTAAAATATTCTCCTCTTAAGTGATATACATTGTTGTGCTATTAAGAAATTCCTGAGTTGAGGCAATAGGTTAAAAGGAGTCAGAAATTCTAGTCAAATATCTATACTTCTCTAACATTTTCTGAGGCCTTAGATTTGCACTCAGTCATGTATTATAGGTAGAGAAGACTGTAGAGGTTGAACCTGACAGTAGAATAATGCTGGGACGAATCATTTGGTAATGAAAACAAACAACTTAGGATTAGAATTATATGACTTAGCACTGCCAGATAGCTGAAATTTTCGGATGTTCAATTAAGCAGTAGTTTCCTTGCACGTAAAATAATTAATATTTAATGCCTCAATGTAAGTGAAGCTTTCTTTCACAGTAATGGAAGATGACTCACAAGGCAGTTCACAGTTGGCATCGTTATGCAGGAAGCTTCAAGTTTAACTTTGTTGTTTCAAGATTAAATAAGACCTTTTATGAAGAAAAACAGTTATAAGTCAGTGTGGCTGATTAACATCATTATATTGATTCACTATTTTTTAACGATGCAAACATGTTGAGATGAATAAATGTAGATTGAAAAATAGTTGAGGGACTGAGAAATCAGTATAATAACATAACTCATTATGATAATCTTACCATATCCAGGCATTAACACAATGACTTGGATTTATTTATTTTTTTTGCCATGAAACCAGATGTTTTGAAGTCATGAGATTTAATTATCACCACCTTCAAGTTTTATTGCCAGTCTGCCTGATACTTGTATCACATGTGTGATGTGGGAAGTCTGTCACAGCAGAGGAGTGAGAAGATACTGGAAGCATTAAGAGTCCTACATAAAATAAAGACGTTAAATCAGGGCTTAACATTAAGCACTGGCGTGGTGGCCCTGAAGGGTTTTGGGCAGTTTTGAAGGGTTCTTGGAGCCTCTGGACCATAATGGGCTTGTGTTTTTCATATTCTTCACATATTAGTGGATATTTCTTGTAATATTTTTGTTTTATATTGAGGGCTAGTGAATTTGGCAAGCAGTGTGGCATACCTGAGAGAATCATTTATTAACCTTTTCATGCAAAAAACAAAACCATTAAAGTCTTGGTCTCTTCAATGATTTGTTGTTATTTCTATGAATTGTCTGGTCTATTTCCTTACCTGCATTAAAATTTGTGAAGCCAAAAATGAGGTATTTTCAGGCCTTGACATGAAGAGAAAAATGTTGGTTGCCCAGTTGGGCCTCAGGTACCAGGAGACGTGGTCAGATTACATGCCTCTTAGCTTTAACTATAAATGTATTATCTTATCTCAAAGCAGCAGATGTAGCCCCCCACGGCATTGGCTTTATTTCATTCTCTTATATTTATAACTGTTTGAGGTTTAAAAAAATGACCCAGCCCAAAATATTAATAGTGGATTTTCTGAATATTTGAGGACTTCTTAAAAAATGTAAAAAATCAATTTATTCTTAGAATTTGAAAACCATCGATATTGTGTGATATCGTAGTATTTATGAAATTATCTGGTGAAAAGGACACAGGTTTGAGACATGATGAATTAGGGATTGGAGGACATGATGAATTAGGGATAGGAGGAGATATGAAAGGTAAATTAGTGATGCAAAAGGTAAAAATGCATGCCCACTGCTGACTATTAACTGTAGATTAGTTATGATGTTTATTTAACTTGATGAGTGAATAATCTAAGAGTTTCCAAACTGAATGATTTTGACCTCTAAATACATTATTTGAAATTTAACTCATAAAAATGATTGATTGATTAAGATAAGAGGCTGTCTTTGTCTCACTTCACTCTGTCTGGTTTACACCTCATTTTTCACTCTTCCCATAATGAGGTTATAAAGCTTAGCACATGTTGGTAACACTCTCTTAATATTCCAGCCCTGAAAGCAAAAGTAATGCAATTAAATGATCAGATGGGTAGTGTATAATCTACTCTGGCAGGACAGGTATGAATATAACAGTTAACACATAAGATGACATGGGCTGATAAAAAACATTAGCTTTCTACCATGAGATTCACAGAACAATTATTATAGCTCTTGTTGAAATGGTAGGAAATCAGATTGCAGGAATCCTGTAATTGCAGATTAACATTTACTAATCCCAGGATTGTAATCCAATTCCCAGCTGAGTGATTGACAGATTAAGATGATGAGAGCCAGAAATAGCACGATCACAATAGTGACAAAGATAAAATACAACCATTGTTCCTCTGATTGCCTCCAACAGCAAATTCCCTCAATTAATTCTGCTCTCAGCAGAATCTGATTTTCCTCTTAATTTATTTCTTCCACTTAAAAGTCATGTATCGAGTTTCAAACTTTCAGTTACACAGCAAAAACATATTTGTTTTCAGTAATTTTAAAGTTTTGGTGATATATTTTTCAGTAATCACCCAGTGAAGCACATTTGTTATAATCTGTACTGAATGTGTATGGATAAATAAAAAGAAATACTCTTTCGTGGCATCAGAAAACGTGATGAAATTGAAAATGCTCCACAATAGCATTCAAAACCCAAATTTATCTTATTTGGACAGGTTGAAAGGTAACTTAAGAACAATTATAATAAAGAACAATTTATTGTAGATATAGATCATAAAACTTTCATTTGAAAAAATGGAAAAGTTGAAATGTTTTAATGTTTTTTCTATGGTATTTGTCATGGAGTCTGAAAAGCAAGAAATATTGTCCTTTTATTTGATACCCTGCATTTGGTACTATTTAGACAACCTTAAGATATATGCTGTCGTTTTTCCATAATACATAAACTAGAATTCTGTTCTGTTTTGAAACTGGGCGAAAATGTGCGATTTGCTGGCTCAAAATTTAATTATTTTCCAATGCCCCAAACGCACATAGCCACTGAAAACTGATCTAATATATCAAGATTGCAGCTTTGGTCTCTTGACAGATCAAATCATAACTTAATATACTCGACAGACATTTTCCAATTTCACGTCAATTTTCGCGAAATACTCTGAAACAAGGTTCATGGAATTGGTTTCTGCTTGATTGAATTTTATATCTTTTGGCTTGTCCCCATCAGACTACATAAAATAAAGACGTTAAATCAGGGCTTAACATCAAGCACAGGGCTGGTGGCCGTGAAGGGTTTTAGGCAGTTTTGAAGGGTTTTTGGAGCCTCTGGACCATAATGGGCTTGTGGTTTTCATATTCTTCACATATTAGTGGATATTTCTTGTAATATTTTTGTTTTATATTGAGGGCTAGTGAATTTGGCAAGCAGTGTGGCATACCTGAGAGAATCATTTATTAACCCTTTCGTGCCAAAAACAAAACCATTAAAGTCTTGGTCTCTCCAATGATTTGTTGTTATTTCTATGAATTGTCTAGTTTATTTCCTTACCTGCATTAAAATTTGTGAAGCCAAAAATAAGGTATTTTCAGGCCTTGACATGCCCAGAAAATTGTTGGTTGCCCAGTTGGGCCACCGGGCCAGTGTGTATGTCAAGCCCTATTTCTTTGAAAACACCTTTATGTATTTAACAAAGCATATTATAGAATAGGACTCTATCTTCATTTCTCTCTGCTGGTATGTTGAGATGGGTTGGTGGAGATTTGGGTGTCATTTTTCCTGCAGCTCATGCCATCTCCGGATGTGACACTCTCTTGCTTCCATAATGTGGTGATGATCTATCTGTATCTATAATGTGGCTAGAGTTCTGGACTGCCATCTCCGGATGTGACACTCTCTTGCTCCCATAATGTGGTGATGATCTATCTGTATCTATAATGTGGCTAGAGTTCTGGACTGCCATCTCCGGATGTGACACTCTCTTGCTTCCATAATGTGGTGATGATCTATCTTTATCTATAATGTGGCTAGAGTTCTGGACTGCCATCTCCGGATGTGACACTCTCTTGCTTCCATAATGTGGTGATGATCTATCTGTATCTATAATGAAGCTAGAGTTCTGGACTGTCATCTCCGGATGTGAAACTCTCTTGCTTCCATAATGTGTTGATGATCTATCTGTATCTATAATGTGGCCAGAGTTCTGGACTGCCATCTCCGGATGTGACACTCTCTTGCTTCCATAATGTAGTGATGATCTATCTGTATCTATAATGTCGCTCGAGTTCTGTACTGTGAACTGGTGGCGCCTCTCTTTTATTGGTTGTTTTTTGTTTAATTTAGGCCAAATTGGTTTTCACAAGAATGGTGCGACTACATCCCTTGATAGTGAAATACTTACCTTCTTGGCAAGTTATCATGAAACAAAATAAATTATTAACAGATAAAAAAATGTACAAATAAATAATTACATAGAGATTCCTATATCAAAACTGAAAATTCTTCCCACAACAAAAATAATTAAACGGTTTAATGTTTCTGTTGTTTTCATGACTGAGTTTTAATATTTGAAAAGTGAATGTCTGTTTTTTAAAAGGACAACTCTCTCCAGAGTCCAAACATCTTTTACTCTTTTTTTTTAACTGATCTTGAACATCTTACTAAGAAGGATCACAAGAAAAATGACACAGGTGAAATCTCTGGCTCATTGAAAATACGCCATTCTGAAGTAGTCTCCAATACACAAATTTTCAAGGTCAGGGTTTGCACAGGCCTTTTAACCTTCCTCAGTTTGCTGTCACCAAATGATTAAAGAATGTTAAATTGTAATCGGATGCTTTTTACTTTGGTGCATGGAGAGTATTATAAATGTTGGATGTTAAAAGCAGACGATAAAAACTTCAATATTGGCAAAATATTCACAATAACAATAACATTTTCAAGTCATTTAAATTAGTATTGTCATTTCAGAGATGGATCCTCTGGGAAAACCCAAATTTGCAAGCCGTTTTAACATTTATGTCAAACACAAATGAATAATTCCTTTTAAAATCTCTTCACTTCATCAAGTCAGTCCTCAAAAATCCCTTCGTAAGACTTGAATATTATTTTTTGGGGCCTCATGAACCCAGCATGATCCTCCTTGCAAAATTGCCAGGCCCGTCAAATGCAACTCCCACTGGGATGCATGAAGGTCCTAACAAATATGAACCGACTTTTTAATGTAAAGACTGTGTCAGATATTGAGAATCTGATGCTAATCAGGGATATCTTAGATTCTGATCTAGTTAAATATTTAATCAGATTAACAGGAATGGACCAGGCAAAATGTATGCCAAGTTCTCGTCAATAAGTTGTTAGCAATCTGCAATGTCCTTGTTACATCACTCTTTGATATCACCACATTCCTCGTGAATATTTACAATTCTTTATCTATCCTCTTCACGAAAACTTGTGTAACATTACTAATACCGACATTAATCAAATAAATGAGCCCTTCATTGAAGACCTGTGCACTCCCCATCATGGCTACCAGTTTGAGCAGAAGTTGTCACCATCCAGGTGAATTACCTTTATAGTGGCAGTAAAAAGAATGAGCACCAGACAAACAGAGACAAACATGAATGCTTATCATAAAAGCTGAGCTCTTGCAGATTCTAACATGGACAATATGTGTTCTTATTTAACAGAAAGAAAGGCAAAAATATTTGTTATGTGGTTATACAGAGAACAGAATTCCATAAGATTTCCCTTCTGGCCAGGATGTCTCTAATTGTATTTTTTGTGGCAAATTGGGTCTGAGCCTCCTATGCTTTCACTACCTTCAGAATCAAAAGTAGAAGAAAAGATTCTGGCCTGAGTCATACTTATCTGAGAACTGCCACTGCAATCAGATAGGATGATATGAAGGCCGTGATTATTAATCTGTGTTCTAAGCTGTCAGATGCGGGTGATTTGTAATGATCCTCAGTAATGATGGCTGTAAGAAACTTTCATATGAAGCACAGAAGCTGGACAGACTCCTAGATGGCCCAGAGCAATTTGATTGGCTGCGGCCAGATGCAAGGGGTCTGGAATATAACACTTTGATCAATATGATAAGGAGAGATCCGGGGTTCTATGTTGATGCAAATGTGTATACGTGGAAAAACCCAGGAGTTCCCAATCATTTTTAATCAGAGATATCAGACATATTACACCAACAAATTCCCAGAAGCCAAAATTATGGCTGAATATTCATCAGTTGTTGAGTTATTCTTCTCTATTTCTAACTTGCCTTCTTTCACCAATTTAGAGGACAAACTGGTTCAAAGGCAATAAGCATGTGTTTGATTTTATAATTATGCATTTTTATATAAAAGTATAATACTTTGGTAAAATCCACAAAAAGAGACATTTGCACATGATGTTGAAACCTTTTTATTAATAGGACACAATTTGTGTATTAAAATAAAGAGCTAAATATTTACAAAATGGAGTGTCCAATATGTTTTACGCATGATAGAGGACCAAAGAGGTTGGCATGTGATTATACACTGTGTGAGGAGTGTGTACAGAAGATGGTGGACAGGTCAATATGGGAGTCTACCAGCGCTGCTTTGAAGTGCCCACCATGCAGCCAGGAAACAACAGTATTGGGTGGACAAGCCCCGAGTCTACCCACAAACCTGCTCGGCGAGAAACTGCACTGGTTCTGTGAGGAAGACGCCTTCATTGGTGATGAGAAGGGAGATTTATATATGTCACGCATGCATCATGGGGCTGATCTGTGCATGAGATATGGTGACAAACATATGCAAAACTAGAAAAATCATCAACTTGACACAAAACATTCTTCGGTGCGATCTTTTTCTGCGCAATGCCTGTGTGATGAAAAATGCCATATGTGGAGAACACGACTCTGCTAGGAACCTGATGAGATATGTCAGGGATCAGAAAACAAAAGAGTGCACTAGGTGCAATACAAAAAGAGCTCAAATTGATTGATAAAAAACAATCTCTTAATTATCCCAAACTGAAATTGGATAAATGTCTGCTGTTCACAATTAGGCAGAAAAGCTGATATTGGAAATTAAAGCAGCAGAAAATCTGATGATTCAGGAAGTTGGCTTAATACAGGGCATTGCCTTAAAACACAGTACAAGAGATAGAACAGAGACAAATAAGAAGATCTAATCTTGAGGAGATGAAAATGTCAGCTGATAAGGGCACAAAAGGGGAGAGGGGCACAGAGCAGCTTTGTTTATTCTTCACAGACACCCCAAATCAGGGCGCCACAGGAAGCCACTATATTACAGGGCAGTGATGTAATTTTCTATCAACGATTCAATCTGGTTGTAGGCAACACCCAGGGCAAGAGTGTTGCAGTGTACAGCAAAAATAGCAGTAAATCCAGATTAAAATGGCTCTGGAACTCCACCTCTCTGGTGTCTGTGGCTCACAGTCTGATGGAATCAGTGGTCACTGATGACAAATGGCAGATTGTTACTTGGAATGACCAGTTTCTTGGTGTGATAAGAAGATGTAGGACAATATAGGGGAATTATGGTGTGTCGGGGTATAATCAGTGGAAACCTTGTGGGCTCACAAAGGGGTGAGGCATGCTGTCAACATATCTGACATCAAGGCTGAGAGATTACTGGAGATAACAGAATACTGGAGATAACAGAATACAATAAATATCAAGTGAGGTACCCTGAATATGTTGCAGTTATGGCAGGTGATATGATTATAGTGTCCATATATGGCTGCAATAACCATGTGGCATATCTCTCCTCGGAGTTAGATTGCCTGAAGGTGGCAGATGTGTTGTGCCCACAGGGCCTCACCCACAGCCCAAGGACTGATGTCCTGGTGGTCAGCAAAAACACTGAGTCTGCCTGTTTGGTCCCTTGGGTCGCATTAAACAACAGGCCATCTTTGAATACTCAGGTCATGATAAGAGGAAGTGGGAAAGCTTGAAGTCTGCGACAATGAAAGGCCATCAACTGGGTGTGTTGTTTGAGAAGGCATTGTTGTTTCAGTGACGATAATCTACCACCCACCCTATCTATAATGGAACCTGCATTGTCCACAGCACAATATGTTATCGTTTATTATATGCTAGTGAATATTAGATTGTGTTTTTACATATATATGCATATGCATGATTTAAAAAATTACTCTATGATGAAAGATAATTTTGAAACTTTTGTAACATCTCCTGTTTCAGTATGTAGATAATATTGTTTTTAACATCACAGTATAAAAATATCTTTTTAAAAATTGATAATAGGATATTTGAAAGATATTGCCCTCCCCCCATAAAAAAAAATAATTTAATTGCTATTCTGGATTTTACTTCTGGATTTCATACTATTATGATAATTTACAACAATTCAAACTGTAGAGTTCCACAGTGATTTGAGTCCAGTCCCATTCTAAATGAAGATACACATGCTGTAATATGATTTATGCAGAATCTGCACAAAAGAGTGAAAGAATAAAACAAACATTGATATTAAATGCACTTTATCAGCTTGGAATTAAGTGCTTACAAGGAAAATACATTTACTGCATTAACATCTCATGTGTTGCCCACGTCCATGACGCTACCAGCAGGAGGTGTCAGTTCTGGAAAATTAGGGACGAAGAGAATACTATGCAAAAAAATGTAAGGTTTAGCTGTATTCCTCTGCTGCAATATCAGAGACATTCTGTCAATGTTAGTTTATCTTTTTGTACTATACATTTACCTATAAAAATCCAACTGGGAATCGTTAAGATGCCACATTTAAGATGGTATGGTGACTGAAGGACCCAAAATGCCAAAGGAGAATTTTTCAGAGATTACAGAGACAATTGCATAGATAGTAAAGCTTGAAAGCTTCTCTGCATATACTAATCCAAGATTAGTAGGGAGGGTCTAAGATGACTCCTACCAACATGGTTGTATTTTCAACTGTTTCATTGCTTTGTCAAGAAGAAAAAAACACTGGGCAGGGATCTTGTTTGGGGGGGGGGGGGAGCATGAGACAATGGCTTAATAAGGTCAGAAATGTCTCATTCTGATCCATGCCTGAGGAGACAATGGATCCATCTAGGATTAACATAATTAATAGCCTTGCAACATCGTCTCATTTAATTTTGAATTGTCTCATCACTTTTAGTTTATAAGGAGACAAAAGTTACATCAAGGTTTTCTTCTAATAATATCTCTGCACTGCCTAGCATCCCTGGTTAGTGTTATGTACATATATGGTAGAGGGCACCTACTAAAACAAGCCATATCTTCAAATAATATCTCTGCACTGCCTAGCATCCCTGGTTAATGATAAGTACATATATGGTAGAGGGCACCTACTAAAACAAGCCATATCTTCTAATAATATCTCTGCACTGCCTAGCATCCCTGGTTAATGTTATGTACATATATGGTAGAGGGTACCTACTAAAACAAGCCATATCTTCTAATAATATCTCTGCACTGCCTAGCATCCCTGGTTAATGTTATGTACATATATGGTAGAGGGCACCTACTAAAACAAGCCATATCTTCTAATAATATCTCTGCACTGCCTAGCATCCCTGGTTAATGTTACGTACATATATGGTAGAGGGCACCTACTAAAACAAGCCATATCTTCTAATAATATCTCTGCACTGCCTAGCAGCCCTGGTTAATGTTATGTACATATATGGTAGTTTTACAGGTAAAGTTCTGTAGAAATTCTATATCTTGTGAAGTGCATTTCATTTGAAATTCTATGCTAAATTCTACAGTATATGTTTTATCTGAACTTTCATAAAAATGAAAAGAAATCCACTGAACTCCATTTTTAACACTGCATCATGAGAAGTACAGATAAATAAAATGTGTATAATTAAAATTTCAGGTTCAAATGAATTTTTCAATTTCTGACATTGATGATATATCCATTTCCAGAGTTTCATAAGATGAAGCCTCAAGTTCAAATCAGGTAAACAAGACACAACAACATGAGACAGGGACAGAGGTATTAAGGCAAAAACATGTGAGTGCAGTGTTCAGGCTGGCAGATCTCTCAAGTTGGTTCAGGTGTCAGGATCACAAGAGTCCAAATGACCAATAGAAAAGGAAACTAAAAAATTTAAAGGAAAATAGTTTGGCATAGGGGTGATCTGTGGAATTGGTTAAGCAAAGGGGTGATTTGCAAAAAATATCTCAGCGGTGCAGAACACTCTCTTGAAGCACCATGTATGAGATAAGACTGCATGACTGTCTTAGGATGAGGAGATAGCAGACAGGGACGGAGATGTGATAGCATGACTGTCTGAGAGTGAGGGGATAGCAGTCAGGGACGGAGATGTGATAGCATGACTGTCTGAGAGTGAGGGGATAGCAGTCAGGGACGGAGATGTGACAGCATGACTGTCTAAGAGTGAGGGGATAGCAGACAGGGACGGAGATGTGATAGCATGACTGTCTGAGAGTGAGGGGATAGCAGTCAGGGACGGAGATGTGATAGCATGACTGTCTAAGAGTGAGGGGATAGCAGACAGGGACGGAGATGTGATAGCATGACTGTCTGAGAGTGAGGGGATAGCAGTCAGGGACGGAGATGTGATAGCATGACTGTCTGAGAGTGAGGGGATAGCAGTCAGGGACGGAGATGTGACAGCATGACTGTCTAAGAGTGAGGGGATAGCAGACAGGGACGGAGATGTGATAGCATGACTGTCTGAGAGTGAGGAGATAGCAGATATGGACGGAGATGTGATTGCATGACTGTCTAAGAGTGAGGGAATAGCAGACAGGGATGGAGATGTGACAGCATGACTGTCTGAGAGTGAGGGGATAGCAGATAGGGACGGAGATGTGACAGCATGACTGTCTGAGAGTTAGGGGATAGCAGACAGGGACAGAGATGTGACAGCATGACTGTCTAAGAGTGAGGGGATAGCAGTCAGGGATGGAGATGTGATAGCATGACTGTCTGAGAGTGAGGGGATAGCAGTCAGGGACGGAGATGTGATAGCATGACTGTCTGAGAGTGAGGGGATAGCAGTCAGGGACGGAGATGTGATAGCATGACTGTCTAAGAGTGAGGGGATAGCAGACAGGGATGGAGATGTGATAGCATGACTGTCTGAGAGTGAGGGGATAGCAGATAGGGACGGAGATGTGATAGCATGACTGTCTAAGAGTGAGGGGATAGCAGACAGGGACGGAGATGTGATAGCATGACTGTCTGAGAGTGAGGGGATAGCAGTCAGGGACGGAGATGTGATAGCATGACTGTCTAAGAGTGAGGGGATAGCAGACAGGGACGGAGATGTGATAGCATGACTGTCTGAGAGTGAGGGGATAGCAGATAGGGACGGAGATGTGATAGCATGACTGTCTGAGAGTGAGGGGATAGCAGTCAGGGACGGAGATGTGATAGCATGACTGTCTGAGAGTGAGGGGATAGCAGACAGGGACGGAGATGTGGTAGCATGACTGTCTCAGAATGAGGGATAGCAGTCAGGGACCGAGATGTGACAGAATGACTGTCTAAGAGTGAGGGGATAGCAGTCAGGGACGGAGATGTGATAGCATGACTGTCTGAGAGTGAGGGGATAGCAGTCAGGGACGGAGATGTGACATCATGACTGTCTGAGAGTGAGGGGATAGCAGTCAGGGACGGAGATGTGATAGCATGACTGTCTGAGAATGAGGAGACAGGGACGGAGATGTGACAGCATGACTGTCTGAGAATGAGGAGATAGCAGTCAGGGACAGAGATGTGACAGCATGACTGTCTGAGAGTGAGGGGATAGCAGTCAGGGACGGAGATGTGACATCATGACTGTCTCAGAATGAGGAGATAGCAGTCAGGGACAGATATAATATCACGATTGTCTAATAGTTAGGGGATAGCAGTCAGGAACATATATGAGACAGCTGATAGGTCCAGAGACTTAACAGAATGATTGGCCAAGAGTAAATCTGAACGGAGCAAACAAATACACAGAGTCTTTGTAGTGCGTTTGTTGGCAATTCCATGTTGAAGACGGAGGAGTATGAATATTGCAGTAGCCATGCCTTTCTTTCATGCTTTGTGGCTATTATTGTCTCATGATATATAATTCATAAGGTAAAGAGAAAGTAAAAAAATAAAGTAGATAATTGTTTGAAGGTTGAATGTATCAGTAAAGGCTATCTATGAAATGGTGTAGAGTAATGAAAGGAGATCTCAGGTATATAATGGCAAGAGAATATCTTTACAAAAGTTGGACTTTGATACCTTACGTGCACCAGATAAACATGCAAGTATGCTCAGAAAAATATTTCTGTAGCAAAAAATGGTCAAGCAGTTTTGAAAGGGCCAAATGGCATTTGTGATATCAGTTGCGATGATAAAATGTGCTTTATGTTCAGGAAAGATATGTTTTCTCATCAATTGAATTTATTGTGTGTTTCACAGATAATCTTATTGATATTTGCACACATCTGGAAACGAAATCTGAGAAAGAAATGTTTACCAGCAAAAAACATTAACATTAGGTTTTACTGTGTGACTGAAAACTGAGTCACATATGGTTATAGATGATAGGGCTTTTTTATAATTTAGTATTCAGCACCTTACCCTGCCCCATCCCCTCCTTCCTGTCTACAGGGACAGGTCTGTAAGAGGAACTGTATGGATCATAAGGTCATCAATTAGTTCCCAGAGTGTCCAGCAGTATGCCACTTAGGCATTCACGGGGCGCATGAAGCATTTTGATGAGGTTCGTTGCTGAGGTTCGTTGATGAGGTTCGTTGCTGATCAATGCTGTCATCTGCTCATCTGATTTCAGAATGTGATTATTTACCCCCCTAAACATCCCTCCCTCCATTCCTAGACATCCCTCCCTCCATTCTTAGACATCCCTCCCTCCATTCCTAGACATCCCTCCCTCCATTCCTGGACATCCCTCCCTCCATTCCTGGACATCCCTCCCTCCATTCCTGGACATCCCTCCCTCCATTCCTGGACACCCCTCCCTCCAATCCTGGACATCCCTCCCTCCATTCCTAGACATCCCTCCCTCCATTCCTGGACACCCCTCCCTCCATTCCTGGACACCCCCCCCCCCCCCCCTCCTCCATTCCTGGACATCCCTCCCTCCATTCTTAGACATCCCTCCCTCCATTCCTAGACATCCCTCCCTCCATTCCTGGACATCCCTCCCTCCATTCCTGGACATCCCTCCCTCCATTCCTGGACATCCCTCCCTCCATTCCTGGACACCCCTCCCTCCAATCCTGGACATCCCTCCCTCCATTCCTGGACATCCCTCCCTCCATTCCTGGACATCCCTCCCTCCATTCCTGGACACCCCTCCCTCCATTCCTGGATATCCCTCCCTCCATTCCTGGACACCCCCCCCCTCCATTCCTGGACATCCCTCCCTCCATTCCTAGACTTCCCTCCCACCATCCCTCCCTACATTCCCAGACATCCCTCCCTCCATTCCTGGACACCCCTCCCTCCATTCCTAGACATCCCTCCCTCCATTCCTAGACATCCCTCCCACCATTCCTAGACATCCCTCCCTCCATCCCTCCCACCATTCCTAAACATCCCTCTCTCCATCCCTAGACATCCCTCCCTCCATTCCTAGACATCCCTCTCACCATTCCTAGACATCCCTCCCTCCATTCCTAGACATCCCTCCCTCCATTCCTAAACATCCCTCCCTCCATTCCTAGACATCCCTCCCTCCATCCCTCCCACCATTCCTAGACATCCCTCCCATCATTCCTAGACATCCCTCTCACCATTCCTAGACATCCTTCCCTCCATTCCCGAGGGTCCCTCCCTACCAAGACCTTGACATGCCTCTCTCATTTTCTTGACATCCCGTGTTTTCTGGACAAGCATTTCTCCATTGAACAAACCTTACAGGCTCCCTTACAGTTGAATTTTTTTTTTACTTGATTTATGATTTCCACAGTCATGCATTCCTCATTTATATCTATTAGTTTCTTTTACATTGATAAGAATAATGATTACTTGCTCCTTTGAATGGGAGTCTTACCAAAACTCTGTCATTTGTGCGGTTATCTTTTTTATGGTGATTTCCCATGAAGAATGCCTAAAACACTTTGTGTGCTCAAAAAGAAGGAATCCTCTTATTCAGTGGGTAAAACGAGTCTGTTCTCTTAGGCAGCTTAATCCCCATAACCTTCTGAATCATTATTGGCAAGCTCCAAGGTTAAGGAAGATTCAGAAAATGATACTGTTGTCAAAAAAGGCAATGCCAGGATTTTATGTTGAGATAAGCCAATAGATAAAGACTCAAGGTAAAATGCTTTGCTGGGTATGGGAAGTGAGTACTCAGTCAATTTGTCAGAGGAAATCATTAATGTTGTGTGTATATTGAGCAATTCATGTTCATATTTAGATCTAGACATCAAAGATATTAGGCATGTCTGCTGGCTGTATGGTTTCCACCTCATCTGGCTGCCAAACCTGACTTTAGTTGATCCAGTATATTTCTGTGGAGAATGGAAAGTAAACACAATCAAAAGGCAAATTCTTCAGGCAGGATGTGTTGAAACAAGTGACAGTTTAAAAAGAATTGGTCCTTACTCAAAATGGAAACTATCAAATCTTATATTCCATATTTAGGGGATAAAGTGATAAATTTGGGTGGTTTTTATTGTTGTTCGAGATATCCATATTAATCAATTGATAATTTGATGAGAATTTCTCTGTGGCAATTTATAGTATGGCTGACATGCTTTTAAACTTTGTAAAGTTGGATAATATGCACTTTGAGAAGTACACAGTTGCCATGACAGATCTTCAGATAAACATCGCATGACATGGAAACACAGAACCTCAAATAGAGTGTAAAGTACGAAATATTTATGTTTGTATTATCAGAGAGAGAATTAATGTTCTTTACATAAAATGTTCTATGGAAATCTGCAATTACCTATTCCAGATATACTGTAGTGTATTAGATAAATCTCATTACCAGAGAGTAATTACCATTGTATTTATTGATCATTATATTTATTGGTCATGGAACTCATAATATATTTCAGCTTTATATTTCACAATTTTGAACAGTAAATGGTCAGTATTTTAGACCTGTACATTGTATAAGGGCCTCTTTCTGTGGGAATATAGGTTTATATTTCACCATTTTGAACAGTAAATGGTCAGTATTTTAGACCTGTACATTGTATAAGGGCCTCTTTCTGTGGGAATATAGGTTTATATCCTAGCTTATAGCAAATTAAGTCTCTTTAAACATTTTATTGTATTTTCCCCACAACATGCAAATCATTTGACTTGAAAACTGAAGTTACGAATTTACCAAATATCATTAAATCAGTTTTAAATTACCATGTCATGTAAAGTTGTCTAGTGATGTTTCATTTAAATGTTAACAGAATAATAGTATACATGTTTGTGTTATTTTTTGTCACAATGCATCAGAAGTGAAATCTTATAGAATGAAATCTTATTCCAAATTATGCAAGTATGAATGCAGATTTCTAAATTGAAATTCAATATTTATCGAACAAGGAGATGGCAATACAGATTTCTAAAACCTCTTGGTTTTCATGAATATAAGATGTTTTTAATTCAACTTAATGGATCAAAAATGTATTTTTATCTTTTATGAACTAATCTCTAAACTTATAGCTTTAGTTTGCAGTGAAATGCATTTATTTTTTTCGAAGATGGAAGAGAATGCTATTTCCTGTAAACAAGGATGTAATATAGGTATTAATTCTTCAGACAGAAAACAGATCCGAGATTACCTACTTCTAATCTTCACAAAGCAGTGCTAGTGCAATGAATAGGACAAAAGACACATCAGCAAATGGAATTCATATTGACTCCATAAACACATTCTGTATTGATTCAAGTTGATGTTATATATGTAATACATTCACATCACATTGTTAGAAATGAGCTATATGTCCAAATCACATTATGTCTTGTCAGTAAAACATGTGAATCACACATACTACTTTGATTGATATGATATTACAATATATATATACTCAGCCAGTCACATTTGCGCCGATTTCAGTTAAGATGCCCGGCCGATGGGTATATTTTGCAAAATCGGCAGGCAGTTCAGATTGCCGTGCGGGCACCGGGAGATCATCGGCCACAATTGGGCATCTTTAAGACGTCGGGCGGGTCATCGGGAACTTTTAGCTGGAACATAAAAGTTGCCGGCGTTTCCCCGACGTATTATCAGCAAATATCATCTTAAAGTACACGGCAGGGTCCCGGCAGTGTCCCGCAGGCACATCGGCAGATTACCTTACGGCTGCCGGTGGCATCGTGTGGTGAAAATAGGATTTTTTTTATTTCATGTGTTCACAGGCCATCGTCAGATGATCCACCGGGCTCCCTCCGATATCACATAGACGTCTTAAGGATATCCTACAGACGTGTGTCAATGATCAAGACGTCTTTAGGATGTCTTTCAGACGTCTGTCAAATGATATAGACGTCTTTAAGATATCCTGCAGACGTCTGTGCCATTCAGTCTTGCACGTGCCGTGCGGTGCCCTTCAATAATGTGACCACAGCTATGGCATATCTCAGATTGTAGCTGATAAACTCCCCGGCGCCCGGCAGACTGTGAAGTCGGCCGATTGTTACTGCCCGGCCGGCGCCCGGTGCAAATGTGACTGAGGCATAAGGATGGTTGACACAAGATCTCTTACCCTTGTTCTCAAAACGAATACAACAGGATAATAAATCAAAGGGGAATAAACAGGGCAAAGAAAAGGTCCAGCAAAGTTACTGAGCAAATTGCAGCATTTCACTTGCTTATCACCTGTCCAGATTGCATAATTTCTATTTCCGCATTTAGATGACCTGCACAATAATAAACTGCTGCTGAATCTTTCTTATAAATGTTTCATAAACAACCCACACGCCTAGAGCAAGGCCATCATCGCTTAAAAACGGCCACTTTAAGCAGAAGCCAATGTGCTGCTTTGTGACAGAGATTGATACGAGGGGACATGAGACTTCCGGCTTATTTTGCTATTATATACATGTAAATGGCATTGTAGTTTTATTCCCATCCAGTATAATGACTGGTTTCTTGGGTAATTTCAGATCCAAGGGATGGCTGATCAATCAGTTATTATCAAAATGTATTTCTGAGTTTTGACTCTCGTTGATGTGATTTTACCAGCTAAGCTTGATGTGGTCTTAAACCAATAAGCTTATTTTTATTTATTTTTTTTCCTTTGGGATTTTCTTTTCACATTTCATTAATTAGTGGCTGATATCAGTTTAAGTTATGCTTCCAAGATTTAAAAAAATGAATTAAAATATGAGATGAATAATAAGGAGGAAAAATTACATGATATCTTTGCTGTTAAAATCAACAATGCAAAGGTGACAGGTAGTTGATTTAATACATACGACAGAACAAGATGATGCACAAGCATATTGACTGTGGATTACATTTCTCTGTATCTGAACTTTTATTTTCCAAATTGTAATGCGAGTCAAGTTCAAGAAAGCAGAAGCTTCAGCTCTGAGAAAGCAATTAATTATTTCTTGACAAAATTGTGCATCAGGTTTCTGTTTTTAAAGTGAGAGGGCTCATTCAATTACATTTCTGTCATTTCATGTTAATTCCAACCAGTTGCATATGCCTGACATTACCGGGTTAATTTGCTCTGTGCAAAATATTACCTTTTTTTTTAGCTCTGCTGACTTCTTTGAAGTCACAGAGCTTTAGGAGTGGGGAAAATGTCTCTGTCTGTCTGTCTGTCTATCATGAACAATGTCATGAACAATGTCATGAACAATGAACTGGAGATACTAAATATTGAGCATACATAGCAACCACAAAGTGTTGTCAGTGTTTTCCAAAAGATTTTGACAGACATCAGCGCGTATGCCCATGAGCCATTTGCCACAAGCTACATTTGGACTGGAACCCTATCATAGTTGTGATTTTGTAACAGCAAATAATAAGGTAGCCAACCAGAAAAATTAAAATGAAATGAAGCACCCAGTGTTTCATAGGTGCACGATTACTGTTAATATCTTATAAATGCATGAAAAGCGACAGGACTGGCCTGCAGAGTCCACAGAAAGTTCATATGCTTTCATTTAAGTCAGCAGAGCTATAAACCCAGGGGGTTATGTTTTAAAAGACCTTTTCTAGTTAGGGTTGGTGCTATTTCGTTTGATATAACATTAGATATCAAACAAAGTTAACCAATTAAGTAAGAGTTCATCTTTTTAGATGATCCTGTATTTTGAAGGCACACGCCAGGAAACACTCCAGATAATGGAGTACACTGCAGATAATGGAGTACAGTGAATAATTGTTGTTGACACTGCAGATAATTCTTACTCTAACCTTAAACAATCAAATATGTTTTATATACATTGCATTTAGTCTCAAGACCTGTCAGTATGAACTACTGTATACAGACAAATTTTTGCGACCTTTTTATTTTCGCGTTAATTCGCACCAGGACGTCATTCGCGAAATTAAATGGACATGAAATTGAAGAGGGACTCTCCCGGTCATTTTGATACCAAGCATGACCATATTGACCCAGTGATCAAATGTAGCGGATCGATTTTGAGAATTTCTCCACATCATTGATCTTAGCCTCAAAACAAAGCGTTCTCATTATTTATCATTTGAAACGCAATTAAAATCGATCCGCGTGTGAAAGCATTTCTGTCAACAAGGGAAGACACGACTCGATGGCGCGAAAAATAACTAGGCGCGATGGCGCGAAAATAACTAGGCGCGAATTTTTCTCTGTATACAGTATATGCATTTAATATATTTGTTGCTGTATTTAGAGGAAATCTTAATATTTTAATCAAATATCTATTTGTTAAACTGACCAGACATCAATGTATCCACATGTTTTCTGCAACAACTTTTCACAAGCCTTTGGGTGCAGATACCAGAAGTTCCTCTAATATATTAGCTGTCTGTGGAGTTGTCTGGCAGGGAATGGTGACTGCAGAAATGAGGAACTCAGTGCTCACTCTCAGTGCAGAATTTATAAAGATAAATGTGGTTTAAAAAGTCCTACTGACAAAGGCAGAGGGATATGCGACATCTGTCAAGTTATACACCATGTAAATATTACCAACACATGCAATAAAATGGTTCTGTGCCTTTGATTTATACATTTTGAAGAAGTGGGGGTCAGGAGATGACAGGTTTGAAATCACCTGTTACTGATTGCTGCCAACATTGATTGCTTTTTGACTGGTTAAATGTGGTTTCATCTTGATCATATGTACCTATCATTTTACCATTTAATTTTTCTTTACCCTCACAAGGTCAGTGATAATATAACTGCAAATTCTAAAGTTTATATGTATGTGTGAAGAAAAGATGGAGAAATTATCATTTGGAGCAAGTCTCTTTTCTGTATGGCCATTTTGTCCTTTTGATGCACTTGTTAGCAATCTTATTGGGAGTTTATGGCAATGAACGGCCTATTTTTCCATCCTGTCCTTATCCCTGGAGTAGTCCTACAGTTGTCATCCCTGGATCAGTCCTACAGTTCTCATCCCTGGGTCAGTCCTACAGTTCTCATCCCTGGATCAGTCCTACAGTTCTCATCCCTGGATCAGTCCTACAGTTCTCATCCCTGGATCAGTCCTACAGTTCTCATCCCTGGATCAGTCCTACAGTTCTCATCCCTGGATCAGTCCTACAGTTCTCATCCCTGGATCAGTCCTACAGTTCTCATCCCTGGATCAGTCCTACAGTTCTCATCCCTGGATCAGTCCTACAGTTCTCATCCCTGGATCAGTCCTACAGTTCTCATCCCTGGATCAGTCCTACAGTTCTCATCCCTGGATCAGTCCTACAGTTGTCATCCCTGGATCAGTCCTACAGTTCTCATCCCTGGATCAGTCCTACAGTTGTCATCCCTGGATCAGTCCTACAGTTGTCATCCCTGGATCAGTCCTACAGTTGTCATCCTTGGATCAGTCCTACAGTTCTCATCCTTGGATCAGTCCTACAGTTCTCATCCCTGGGTCAGTCCTACAGTTCTCATCCCTGGATCAGTCCTACAGTTCTCATCCCTGGATCAGTCCTACAGTTGTCATCCCTGGATCAGTCCCACAGTTGTCATCCCTGGATCAGTCCTACAGTTGTCATCCTTGGATCAGTCCTACAGTTGTCATCCCTGGATCAGTCCTACAGTTGTCATCCCTGGATCAGTCCTACAGTTCTCATCCCTGGATCAGTCCTACAGTTCTCATCCCTGGAGTAGTCCTACAGTTGTCATCCCTGGAGTAGTCCTACAGTTGTCATCCCTGGATCAGTTCTACAGTTGTCATCCCTGGATCAGTCCTACAGTTGTCATCCTTGGATCAGTCCTACAGTTCTCATCCTTGGATCAGTCCTACAGTTCTCATCCCTGGGTCAGTCCTACAGTTCTCATCCCTGGATCAGTCCTACAGTTCTCATCCCTGGATCAGTCCTACAGTTGTCATCCCTGGATCAGTCCTACAGTTGTCATCCCTGGATCAGTCCTACAGTTGTCATCCCTGGATCAGTCCTACAGTTGTCATCCCTGGATCAGTTCTACAGTTGTCATCCCTGGATCAGTCCTACAGTTGTCATCCTTGGATCAGTCCTACAGTTCTCATCCCTGGATCAGTCCTACAGTTCTCATCCCTGGAGTAGTCCTACAGTTGTCATCCCTGGATCAGTCCTACAGTTCTCATCCCTGGGTCAGTCCTACAGTTCTCATCCCTGGATCAGTTCTACAGTTGTCATCCCTGGATCAGTCCTACAGTTCTCATCCCTGGATCAGTTCTACAGTTGTCATCCTTGGATCAGTCCTACAGTTGTCATCCCTGGGTCAGTCCTACAGTTCTCATCCTTGGATCAGTCCTACAGTTCTCATCCCTGGATCAGTCCTACAGTTCTCATCCCTGGATCAGTTCTACAGTTGTCATCCTTGGATCAGTCCTACAGTTGTCATCCCTGGGTCAGTCCTACAGTTCTCATCCCTGGATCAGTCCTACAGTTCTCATCCCTGGATCAGTCCTACAGTTCTCATCCCTGGGTCAGTCCTACAGTTGTCATCCTTGGATCAGTCCTACAGTTGTCATCCCTGGGTCAGTCCTACAGTTCTCATCCTTGGATCAGTCCTACAGTTCTCATCCCTGGATCAGTCCTACAGTTCTCATCCCTGGAGTAGTCCTACAGTTGTCATCCCTGGATCAGTTCTACAGTTCTCATCCCTGGATCAGTCCTACAGTTCTCATCCCTGGATCAGTTCTACAGTTGTCATCCTTGGATCAGTCCTACAGTTCTCATCCCTGGATCAGTCCTACAGTTCTCATCCCTGGATCAGTCCTACAGTTCTCATCCCTGGATCAGTTCTACAGTTGTCATCCTTGGATCAGTCCTACAGTTCTCATCCCTGGGTCAGTCCTACAGTTCTCATCCCTGGATCAGTTCTACAGTTGTCATCCCTGGATCAGTCCTACAGTTCTCATCCCTGGATCAGTTCTACAGTTGTCATCCTTGGATCAGTCCTACAGTTCTCATCCCTGGGTCAGTCCTACAGTTCTCATCCTTGGATCAGTCCTACAGTTCTCATCCCTGGATCAGTCCTACAGTTCTCATCCCTGGATCAGTTCTACAGTTGTCATCCTTGGATCAGTCCTACAGTTGTCATCCCTGGGTCAGTCCTACAGTTCTCATCCCTGGATCAGTCCTACAGTTCTCATCCCTGGATCAGTCCTACAGTTCTCATCCCTGGATCAGTTCTACAGTTGTCATCCTTGGATCAGTCCTACAGTTGTCATCCCTGGGTCAGTCCTACAGTTCTCATCCTTGGATCAGTCCTACAGTTCTCATCCCTGGATCAGTCCTACAGTTGTCATCCCTGGATCAGTCCTACAGTTGTCATCCCTGGATCAGTCCTACAGTTGTCATCCCTGGATCAGTCCTACAGTTGTCATCCTTGGATCAGTTCTACAGTTGTCACCCCTGGATCAGTCCTACAGTTGTCATCCCTGGATCAGTCCTACAGTTGTCATCCCTGGATCAGTCCTACAGTTGTCATCCCTGGATCAGTCCTACAGTTCTCATCCCTGGATCAGTCCTACAGTTCTCATCCCTGGATCAGTCCTACAGTTCTCATCCCTGGATCAGTCCTACAGTTCTCATCCCTGGATCAGTCCTACAGTTGTCATCCCTGGATCAGTCCTACAGTTCTCATCCCTGGATCAGTCCTACAGTTCTCATCCTTGGATCAGTCCTACAGTTGTCATCCCTGGATCAGTCCTACAGTTGTCATCCCTGGATCAGTCCTACAGTTGTCATCCCTGGATCAGTCCTACAGTTCTCATCCCTGGATCAGTCCTACAGTTCTCATCCCTGGATCAGTCCTACAGTTGTCATCCCTGGATCAGTCCTACAGTTGTCATCCCTGGATCAGTCCTACAGTTGTCATCCCTGGATCAGTTCTATATTTCTCATCTCTCGTTTTGATTAAGGTACTGGTCTATAACAGAAACACACAACATTCATTCCCAGGTTATTTGGTGGGCCTTATTATTATTTTTGGACCGGGAAATTTCAATCTTGGTTGCCAAGGACATAGCTTTTGTATTCATAGAGCGTAGTTTGAATACCAAACCTGAGATAGGGATTTCGCTATGAAAAAGGATTATCATATTTCCATTTCTATGGCATCAGCAATTTTCTAATTAAATGTTGTGATATCCTCCACTCTGGTCAGATACCTCATCAACATTGAATTATTCTATGTTTTAAAGATCTCTCTACTTTGTAAAAAGGAAAGATACAAAAGCTTGCCTCGCAACCTTTGGCATAGCAAGAAGCAATCAAAACACTACATCTATATATACATGTGTGTATATACATTATACATGTATATCCATGTATATATATATTGAAAAGAATATGTATATATATATATATATATATATATATCTTATGATGTATTCCTGGTGCCCACATGTGAATATATACATTTGCATACTACATGTACATACAATATGAGAAGCTCCCTTTCAGAGAGAGATAAGGATTTTTGGTCTCCGCTGCAGGGATATTCTTATATTTGATATTGAACATTCCTTTTTAGCTACAGCATTCCTTTTAAGGTATAGCATTATGCCACACAGGAACATCAAAGAGCGCATGCTTACCTTTGTCAGGAAAAAATATATGTCTACCTCAGGAAGGTGAAGAAATCACATGAGCAAAGACTGCACATGATCAATGTATATGACGTCAAAAATGAAATGATTTCTAATTCTGTATTAGACATCTATGAACACAACTCCAGGGCAGCATGTTTTGGAAATAATCTGCCAGGTTCATATAAATTTCCTGTAGGAATAATGAATGTCTGCAACATTGTGAGATTAGCAAAGGATTGTGTTAATTGTTTGCATGTGTGTGTCTGATTACTGGCTCTGAAGAATTCGGCTTCTCTCAGGAAATGAGATAAATCACAAACAGCTTTATATATATTAAATGTCATAATCATAGACTAGATGCCTTCAGAGCTGAAATTTGATCATGTTTATGATTAATTATTAAGCTGTGAAATGTACATTAAACATGTAATATATAAGATTTGTCACTTCATATTGAAAATTTAATAAGCACTTATAAGATTGATATTTTAATATGGACAAACAAATTTCCAATATCAATTTGTAAAATGAATCACATTTTAATATTTAAAAGTACCATAGGACTTTGAGTGCCTTATTTATATGATTTTGGTACTGGTTATAATGACATCTCAACATGTTGGGCATCAACACATTTACTATGCCACTAAAGTAGTGTTACAATTGATGTAATGAAGTCATTCACTGTGCAGGGTGTAGACATTTTGCTTCCTAACAAAGGTATGCACCACTCATATGTCTCTGTAGGCCATGGCACTGTTGGCTAGAGTGCAGGCTAATTAGCACCATTCCTCTGTGTGATCCAAAGGTTGTGGGTTTGATTCCCAGCCATGTTGGCATTGAATTCATGAGACAGATTCTCATATGAGCTGATACCCATACCAGTGCGACATTACAGTTCAGTGAGGCAGCACTATATCTGCCACAATGAGGTCTCGTCATGAAATAACTGAAATAATGAAGAATGTGATGTAAAACACCAAACAAACAAACAAAACAAAAAAATAACATAATGATATTGGAAAAGAAAAACATTACAACAACAACACTGTATTGTGTCAGGAACATAGAAATATCCAGTGGACACAATGACATAACATTTATTGCTTAAAATATGTTTGATTTATGACTTTAAGATAGGTGGTAGATATGGATGAAATGCAGTCTGCATTGGTGAGTAATCTTGTAATATTGACAAGCATAAAGGCAACCAGATCTCGACCAGTATTGCCATTTGGCAGATTGCTCACCTCATGTGTCATGCTTCAAAGGCAGCAGAATGTTCTTGTACCTGGAACTGGGAATGTGGTCAAAATCAATGAGGGGGAATCTACAAAGGAGGAGTCGTTTGCGAATGTCATTTTGTTTTTCACCAGGACTGTATTTCTCAAGATTTTCATTTATACCTGCCACATTTCAAATTTAAGTACTTTATTTAGCATTGATAAAAAGCCTGCATTTAAATGATTCTTATTTGCAGAGAGTATTTAAATTAGAATGTAAGTTGTACCTTTACCTTACTTTCCTCATTGCAATATAATCCGCAGAGAGTAATGTAAAATGTAAGTTGTACCTTTACCTTACTTTCCTCACTGCAATATAATCTGCAGAGAGTAATGTAAAATGTGAGGTGTACCTTTACCTTACTTTCCTCACTGCAATCTAATCCGCAGAGAGTAATGTAAGGTGTAAGTTGTACCTTTACCTTACTTTCCTCACTGCAATATAATCTGCAGAGAGTAATGTAAAATGTAAGGTGTACCTTTACCTTACTTTCCTCACTGCAATCTAATCCGCAGAGAGTAATGTAAGGTGTAAGTTGTACCTTTACCTTACTTTCCTCACTGCAATATAATCCGCAGAGAGTAATGTAAAATGTAAGGGGTACCTTTACCGTACTTTCCTCTCTGCAATATAATCTGCAGAGAGTAATGTAAAATGTAAGGTGTACCTTTACCTTACTTTCCTCACTGCAATATAATCTGCAGAGAGTAATGTAAAATGTAAGGGGTACCTTTACCTTACTTTCCTCACTGCAATATAATCTGCAGAGAGTAATGTAAAATGTAAGGGGTACCTTTACCGTACTTTCCTCTCTGCAATATAATCTGCAGAGAGTAATGTAAAATGTAAGTTGTACCTTTACCTTACTTTCCTCACTGCAATATAATCTGCAGAGAGTAATGTAAAATGTAAGGGGTACCTTTACCTTACTTTCCTCACTGCAATATAATCTGCAGAGAGTAATGTAAAATGTAAGGGGTACCTTTACCGTACTTTCCTCTCTGCAATATAATCTGCAGAGAGTAATGTAAAATGTGAGGTGTACCTTTACCGTACTTTCCTCACTGCAATATAATCTGCAGAGAGAAGTGTTGGATGTATTTTTTGGTTTGTTTCTTTGGGGTTTCACATCACTTTCAACATTATTTTAGTCATTTTGTGGTGAGACCTACCTGTAGCAGATATAGTACTGCCTCACTGAATTGTCGCAGGTCCTTGACATGACAACCCACCCGGTCACAGATTTACAAGGACAACGGGTTAACTGGCCTCAGCTGGTATGGGAAATTGTATCACGAGTTCAATCTTGGCATGGCCGGAGATCGAACCCACAACCTTTGGATCACCACAGAGGAACTGGTGCTAATAAGCTGCGCCACGACCCATGGCCCAGTGTAGGGTGTAATGTGGAGTGAAACTGAATCAATGTTGTCCTTTTGAAATGAATTCGGATTTTTGCCAATAATATTGTAATACAAAGCTTTCAACATTGTATTATATATTTACAAAAAAGCTTTTATTTTCTTCTGAAGCAGTTCTGTTCTTTTGTCTCAAATTTTGTAAAAGAAGTTAAGAGCTTAATTTCAATGTTATGAGTCAAGAAGTAATGCATCGCATTATATAAAGTAAAAACAATCATGACATTTGCATTTTTACTCTCACCTATGGAGCTGGGTAGGGATGATAAACATGTAAGGTAAGATGCCACGTTGGCCTCTATAAGACATAATGGGTCATCCTTTGTGTGAGAAAGTACTCTTCAAGGTTAGCATCGCAGTACTGTCCTTCGTGAGACGGTCCTCTAACCTGCAGTAATTAGGCATGAGACAAAGGGGAAGGTAGATTTAATGAGAAACAAAGGCATTTGACATTGCCAAACAAGGTTAAATTCGTATCCAATTTGTATGCTTTGTCTCCAATCAAGGGACTGTAGGCAGAGAATTTATCATGTCTCTCTAGCCCAAAACAGGCCCTCTCATTGGGTATGCTAATGCTAAAAACATAGCGGATCGCAATCAATGTCACTAAAACCCTAAGACCACACTATTTACCGAGATAGTTCTGGAGATGTTCTTGGAGAATGTTTGAGAATATATTGTATTTTAGTCAGCCCAGAGTATTGTCAGATTATAATGTTTAGCTTACTTAATTTATCATATCACAAGATATTCAAATTCTGAAATGCAGATAGATCTATGATAAAAACACCATGATGATCAAATTCCGCCTCGGACTCTAATATTATTGATTTATACCGTGAAAAGGAGTTCCTAAATTACCATTGGCTTATTTGCCTTAAAAGCATCAATGTTGTTGTGGTTTCCTGCTGGTGTGGTGGCCATGAGGTAATTATGGGGTTTCTGATGTGCCATCTTACATCTGCATCCTTCTGCATCCAGTGCTGTGTATGGCATTGGTACACACAAGACAGCCTAATGTGTTGAGTATTTGTGGAAAATATAGATTTCAAACCCAGAGACATTTGTGCAATTTTGTACATCAGGTACATTCTGAGGAAAAGGAATATGACAGGCAGAAGATGTTGATGTTGATGCAACAGTTTTATATATATATATATATATATATATATATATATATATATATATATATATATATATATATATATATATATATATATATATATATATATATATATATATAGAAAAAATGATGAGGAGAGAATCTGTGTGTGTGTGTGTGACAATTTGATCTAAATCTGTGACAGTTGTATATCTAGCAGACAATTTGACGTGTAGATTGAGTGACAGTTGTGTGTTCAGGCGAGGTTGATTCATTTAGACATGGCTTCATCTCTGCTAATAGCTCTGGCTGTGGAAGGTAATAGAATCAGAGGTGAGGCACCGGGATCTGTGCTCAGCCTTTAGTTCTACAAAGTGTGGCCAAGGAAAAAACACAGATGACGATGTATAAAGTAGTAATAGGTTGGCAATGGCATAAAAGAGATGGCAAATTATAAAATATTGCATGCAGAATAATAAATTTCTATTTGTGAAAGCTATTGTATTCCTCTTTAAAATGCCATGACAAATGTTACAATATTTAACAAGAAAAAAGGAACCCAAAATAATCATAGTAAACATTGTGACATTTTCTAGAATTAGATGAAAAAAAAACAATTGAAACATGACAAAGAAGGCGATATGATAATATATTTATATGAAAACCACTTGAGAGATGCCACAAGGGACTGCTGATGGATGGGAGAAGATGCTGACAGAACAAAGTGGAGGTTCGGCTTCCATTGCCTGCAGTACAGTGTGGCCTTGGTGATTTATCCGAGGCCTTTTATTAATAAAGCATCTATGGGCGTGATGAGAGGGGAAGTCAAAAATTTGGTTCCCCGGGGACAAGAGTAGAATCTGACACAGCAATAACAGGACTGTTTTATGTAATTGTATATGTTCTTTGATCCAAATAGAACTTTCTTGCCAGCTTTGATTGGGTGAATGGTTGGTCATGTATAACAAAGGTGGCAAGTATTTTTCATGGCAGAAGTATGCCTGGTGGTGTGACTCGTGTTCAATGAAGTGCCTTGGAGTTCAAAGGAAGCACCAGGTTGAGCTTCAAGACAAGGCAACAGATGGCATTTCCCTCTAAGGGATTACGTTCTCCTTTGCTCTTCTATGAGAAAAAAGGCCCTGGAAATTCTAGTATCAAGGAATAATTACTGGAAGCTCAGAATAGTATATTAGGTGATAATGGCAAAATATTTTCAGATGAGCCCCCATGTTTTTGTTATGAATAAATTGATCAACATTACATCTTTTGAAGTTAGTGCCAAAGCCATTGTATGCAGTCAGGGTTCCTTATTGTATGATTCCATCTTGTCAATGAAATGTTGTCAATAGTGCAAGCTGTGACTGTGGTCACCTTTACTTGCCTTGTGCCTACATGTGGTAATATTGAGCTGATGAGTGACTCCATTTGGCCATTCATGCCTCAGACAAGTATTGATCCTATGGGACCTTATTGAGTCATGAATATGCATGACCAACTTTACATAGGTGTTGCCTGACATAAACATCTCCTGTGTGAAATAATTCAGTAACTTAACCTTGTAACCCAGAAAGAAGAGTGGGAATGGAATCAGAGTTAGAGTTTTACCAAAGCTTGTATGGAGGGACTCGCACCTAATTACATCTAGCTTCTTTGGCTTGTGCAGGCAGAAATGGCAGGTTGACAATAAGCTGATCAGATATGCAAGCTCCTTACATGGAGTGTGACAGGACCGGGACAGTTTACACAGAATCCAGCGCAGGTCGGTGGGAACAAGCAGCACTTCACACTCGTCAGCTGATTGCCTACTTCCAGGAACAATGGGTCTTTATCTTGCCTTACACTTATTACAGTTGGCAAACTTTGTTGGAGTTTACTGTCTGAGTTAAACTATCTGAGCAATGTTGGAGCTAGCTATCTGAGCATAACTGTTTATGTGGAGCTAGCTATCTGAGCATAACTGTTTATGTGGAGCTAGCTATCTGAGCATAACTGTTTATGTGCAGCTAGCTATCTGAGCATAGCTCTTTATGTGCAGCTAGCTATCTGAGCATAACTCTTTAATAATAATAATAATAATAAACTTTATTTACAGAGGGTTTACACATGCCATTTGGCCAACATGACCTGTTATGTTACTTAAACATATCTTTCACAGGGCCCTTGCCTACTTTATGTGGAGCTAGCTATCTGAGCATAGCTCTTTATGTGCAACTAGCTATCTGAGCATAGCTCTTTATGTGCAACTAGCTATCTGAGCTCTGGATGTTGAAGCTAGTTATCTGAACTCTGCATATTGAAGCCTACTATCTGAACACTGCAAATTACCTCTGAAATGCAATGTATTTTGATGCTTAGATATTTATGTGTGAACATTTATTTATTTAGCTCTTCCATTGTTGTAATTCTAGAAATGTTTGCCTGAAAAGAAATACAGTAACAAATACTAGTCATGCAAATTATAAGGTCATCAGTCTTGCTTCATTATGTTATGTATGTTTTGTGTGTATTCAAATGGTGGAAATGCATCGGGGCATAGCCAGGAAGGTTTTAAGAGATTTTTATTTTGCATTTCCAAACACTACGTTATTCATAGATAATTTAGATCATGAGATGTCTAGGTAACAAAGAATCCCCCTGATTATGCCAGTGGTGGAGGACAAAGGAGCAGTTGTGAGAGATGTTCCCATTGCGATATTGTATGTACATGCTTACAGCAACACTGCCTCCCAGTATACCATTCCTTGAGATCGGGGACCAGTCAGAAGATGCTGCATATCACCATAGAGAGCAAACAGAACACATGGCTGAGGCACTGAGATGGGGGACCAGTGTTTGCATTAGGTCTGCACATTTGGCTTGTCCAGCCTGTTGTCAGTCAGTGCAGTATTGGCAGCTGCTGGTGCCTTAAATCTTTGTCCTGTCACCAGTATTGAGCTGACTATTAATCTGCATGTAGAGAGGGACTCTGTGTGACCCAGCAATGTAACAATAGAACGTTTCCATCATGGAATGCATGTCTAGAATTCATCTCATCTGCATGTAGAAAGGAACTCTGGCTGACCCAGCAATGCAACAATAGCTTTCATAAGGGAATGCACTTCAGGAATTCATCTAAAAAAATTTGTATTCATTTGTGAGTGCTAAGAATGAAAACAAATCTACACACCTTATCAAGGTCAAAAGACACAATAAAAGAGATGGACACACTGCAGTTTTCACCTTCACTTTGAATAAGCTTGATTTTGGGATTGATTTCAATCATGATATTTCACTTCAGTGGAGAGAAGTGCATAGTTTCACAGTTTTGTTGGGTGCATGCAGTCTGGCTAATAAAGATGATTTGTGGATGTTTGAGCCATTTCAGATGCCAGAAATTTACAAGTCTGCACTTGGTCTACCTCATGCAAAAAGCTTACAAAGAGAAATGCTTCTTGCACAATGCCAATGTGTAGCTATGTGTTAAAAAACGAACATTTCATTGCATGTTCACATTGCATGTTCATATTGCATGTTCATATTGCATGTTCATATTGCATGTTCAAATACAGAAGTGTACAGCAGTTTTTGTGTTTCTATGTTCCTAAACTTCTACTTCCCTGGTACCCCTTAGCCTGGAGGTCTCTTGTATTTGGTCGTGAATCAAAGGACAAACTTTATCAAATAATTCAGTACTAGTTCATTCTCATAAGTGCAATAGTGTGATAAAGTGTGGGTGAGGGGCCCTTAGGGCAGGCTTTATAGAGAAAAGTTGGCACATTTTTTATAGTGCAGAACACATGACAGGTCAGCACATTTTCCCCAGAATCTCTCCAGACCCATTATAAGAGTTGGCTCACACTTGTATTGATTGTAGCCAGCCTTAGAATGTTTATGTTTCTCAGTTCAACCATACAAATTGGTTATACAACTATGGTATGATAAAGCAAAACAGTGATCTCAAGCCACATTTAAGTAAAGAGACAGGGCAAAGGTCCCAGTGACAGACCTCATTCTGAAATGAATTATCCAAGTTTATGTTGTTAATCTCCCAGCCCAGCAAAAGAAATGAGGTATATATGTTGATACAATGCCACTGTTTGCTATGTTGACACATCCCACAGTACAGAAAAGCACAGACATGACATGACATGTCTCACATGCAATGCATGTCATGTTACAGAATAGCCGTATACAATGTCGGCAGTTCACACAGGGACTCTCTTTGATATTTTAGATAGTTCCTGCAGCATCCTGTCTATTCCTGTCTATTCTCTCATGCAAATAACAATATAAAATTTATAGTTTTGTCCCTCGGTATGAAATAAATATTTCCATACACGTGTCTTGATTCCAAAGAAATATTGCAATCATAAACAACTACTTAGACATAAGGCCAAATAAAATATGAGTTGTATTCAACAGCCCATCAACCTTATTATGTGGTTTGCTGCAACATTGTATTGGGAATTAGCAATTTATTGGGATCTAAATGAAACAGCTGATCTACCAGTGGAAAGTACCTCTTTTCTGTTAATGATCAGTCCACAAATGCATCATCTGAGGTACCCACCATTAAAGGACTCCTCTCCATATCAGTCCCTGCCATCATTGGTGAAAAAGTCCACTCAGGATTGGCCACAAGTCATGAATATTCATTACATTCATGCTGGGCACTAATTGGTGAAGGTTAACATGAATATTGACCCTCATTTAGCTTTGGACTGTTTGATCAGTATCTGGGTCAGACTTCTGGGCAATGATGGCAGAGGTGACAATAGGATTGAATGACTTGCAATATAACCAATGTAATGCAGAGCACATCTGATAGAAATTGATAACAATGACATAACATTTTAAAAACTATGTTCAGAAAGAATTTTTCATTTATATGTCTAGTCTCATATTTTTCATGGCACCAGTTTTTAAAAGATTTGAGAGATTTTTTTTCTTCAATTTTCTGAAGTACTCCTCTGCTTTAGGCAATACAGGAAATATCATATGAACAAGATAAATCTGATTATGGGGGAGTATTGCCATCTAATGCCAGACTTTAAAAAGCAGATATGAGACTATAAATGAGCTATTTTTACATCAGAGTGTAGAGGAAGAGATTTCTAATTTTGAATGCCAGAATGTTTACAATTCTTCTTGTATTGCTTGATGATATGTGAATGGGAGTTGATAGATAAATGTATAATGGACATAAATCAACTGGTTAATCAAAAGTGAACACATGAAACAAAAAAGGTACTCAAATCAAATTGAAAATGGTAGCAAGGACGATCACTGAAGCACCACCTTGAAATATGTACCCAGTCAGAGATTTTGGAAAGAATTAAAATCTCTCACTGCCATTGAAGTGATTACATTGTTCAATTTTCACTGATCAGTGTAACAATTTATTGAAGAATACATAACTTTTCATTTGGTTTTTAATGTGTGACAATCTTTTCTATTTACTTATAACCAGTCCTTTTCCAGTGATTACCAATTTTGCCCTTTTCCTATGATTTACAGCTTGTCCATTTCCCATGATACTTATCCTTTTCCAGTGAATAGTAATATTCTCCCTTTCCTATGATTAACAATTTGCCCTTTCCCAGGATTCACTACCTAACTGTGCAAGGCCTTCTCTATCTGATTACTACTCTGGCACTAATATTCTATATATTAATGTTCAAATTGACCACTCATTAATTATTTACTCATGTGAGTATCCTTAGTCATGGCAAAAGTCACTTTCAGTATTATGACAGCAACTTTAACCAAACGCTTTCTCTTTTTTTGTCTAATAAGAGTCACTCAATAAAACATGATGTCATTTTATAGTTCACGTCTTGTATCATGATGTTATGTTCATGTATATCTGTTTATATGACCAATAAGCCATGTCCAGTATTGTAAGGAACACATGGTAAATCTGATACATTTGAGCCAAAATAATTAAATTTGAGAAGGTGTAATAATAGTGATCCCAATGTAGAGTAGAGTTATGATTCACAGCCTTTTTAGCAATTAACCATTTTGGATCTTTCTTATGGTGGTGGGTTATTCGTTGTTTATAAGACCTCAATGCTGGTTTACGCTGAATGAAATTTCTATTTAGAATTTATGTTAATTATGTCAATTATGTCTTAGCTTGTCCCCAACATCTGCACCAGCATTTCCTTCAACTGGGCTTGCCTCTTCTAGTGATTAACAATTTGCTTGCCAATTCATGAAATAGATATAATTGTTGATTTTAACATTTAATTTTTTTTATTTTCAAAAGCCGAAATCTCTCTCTTACACCTAAATATCTTGTAGGATTTTCTTATTTCCCTAGCATGAATATTGTTTTTGTTTGCCAGCATCCTGTTTTCTTCCAGGAAGAAGCCAGCACTTTGTGACACACAGGTGGTAATTGAGATCATTGATCCCAGTAATTCTATCTTTTTATCTATGGGATGATCATTTCCTGCAGTAGAAACTTTGCTGCAGGTTACATATGTTCAATAATTGCAGAAGAATCACAGACCAAAATTGATTGTTCTCAGCACTCGAGGCCTAGAATTTTTTGTTATCACAGGCTGTCAAAATCTATACCCTGTTTCAATTCTGCAAATGATTACCCACCCCAAATTTATAAGATTGCCTGCTAAATATTTCTATTTAGCAAAATATAAATTGAAGCTGAGTGTATCAACTTGTTCTCAACAATAAAATTCTATGTGGAACCCAACTGATAAAATTCTGTAGATAGTTGAGAATATTTCATAAAACATATTAGTAAACATTATCATCAGAGGAATTAGGATATTAGAGATTATTATTGATATTATTAAACAGGGAATTGTAGCAGATAATTTTCAACGATGTGTTCTGGCAGTTTCATTAACATCCTTTTTCCGATTACATCATATTATTTGAGGGCTTATTGCTTTGGTGAACAGCATATTCCACTGTCATACATATTGTATTGTAGATTTCCTGCTCTCATGTAGTAATATTCTTCCACAATATTCATTTACCTCAGTAATTCCCTCTGTCTAACATATTAAAGCTATCTCTCTGTCATATGACTGTATTATACAATATCAATTATCTGTTATGTTACCATTTTCTACAAAAAGAATGGCTGTTGGAGATATGACCACATTCTTACACATTAAAGCCACCTGTCTGTCATTTGGCCATATTCTATGTAATTAAAACTATTTTCCTCTTGTGCAACCATATTTTACCACATTTAAGCAAAATCAGTCATATGACCATATCCATGTGTTGGTCAATTGCTCATATTTATAAGTCAGTCATATTAACATATCTAAGTCATTTCTCTGTAAGATGAAGTTTATATTGTCAGAATATAACTTTCATCTGACTGACAGGTTTAATATTACCATGGGATTAAAATGCAATTTACATGTCAAATAAACTGCATCTGATGCGATGTCAAATAAACTGCATCTGTTTTGGATGCGATGGATGTGAGCAAACTCACTATCAAGATTCAGATAACTGAATGGGGAACATTGTGCTTTGCTCTTTCTATTAACAGCTAGGTGGAGTGTGGTTTGGGCAGCATTATGGACGGTGTGCTGCCTGCTGTATGGGAGAGACACCTTGAGGCAGTGAAACCTTAGCCTTGTAGAGAGTGTGAATCTGTAATGATAAACCTGGAATCTCTGCCTCACAATCCTTTGTCATTGCAACCAGTAGAGTCAGTGACACCTGTTGGATATTTCAATGTCTGCCAGATATATTGCATTAAACAAAAGTTGTCATATGATATTTTGATATAATATCAGAATACACAATAATTCTAACTTTTGTGCTGAATGGTATAGTTACCTGGCAAATACACACAATTATATTTAAAAAAAGAATAGATTATTTGGATTCTAGTTTCAGAGATTTTTGGTCTAAAAGGCAGATGTTGATGATTTTTTTTGTGAACATTCACATTCTTACAGGACAGGAAGATGTTTAGGTCAATTTGTTGAATATCTATTGTGTGTGATATTGTGTTCCTGCAAGCACATGACCATACAACATAGCACTCCTATGTTATATTCACGACAAGGAACACACTATGGACCAGGGAATTTCTGGACTACTCAGTTGTAAATCTATGAAATCTTAACTATTTCTTGTTCAAGTTGTTTCATGCATTTGATATGATTTGATTTACTGATTGCCTTATGATCTAACAAAGTGTACAACTTAAATAGCAGCCAGATTTATATGCATATGTGTAATGTTATACAATGACGTTACCACTATTCAGTGTGTTCATTGTTATTCTAGTTATCAGTCACATTCATGAGTCAGTAAGGCTCCAGGTACACTCGTTAGCAAATAGAGTTCCAGCTATGTCTATGGACCAGAAGAGCTCTGGACACATCCGAGAATCAAAGTCAAAAGAGGTATTGGGAAAAACTTAAACAACAAGGAAATCTGTGGGAGCATCTTTTTTGTACATATAATGTTTTAGATGGAATGTGATGTGATAGTTTTCATTTGATTGTGCGTTATTGAATAGTGACTCTTTATATGTTAACAGTGAGGAATAATCTGGCATGAGCATTAACCCGATAAGAGTATATGGTTTCATCTGATCTGTAATGGCCATCTCTTGGCTTGCAGAAGGTTAATGACAAGCAATTAACTCGCACACAAACCAAATGTATGATATGGAATATCCGCCCACGCTGGAAGCAAGATGAATACCTAATTGTGAGAGATGTGTGTGAGCAAATGGAGATGCCTGACTATGACAAGCAGATACTCCCCATTCATATTCACTGGGCCTCATCCAGGCCTCAATGTACCAACATGGCAGTACAGAGTATCATCATAGACTGCAGCCTAATAGGCTCATTGAGCAACACTTTCTTATGTTAGAGCAACTTCTTACAGAATCGCAACTATTTATGCAGAAATATCAATATTTCATACATTTCATGATTTAAAAAAAAGAAAATAACATCTTTCGCTCGTTTAGATACAAAACCAAATTGAATATAATGTGACATGTTCAACTTGTCATTGGGGCAAGTGTTAACACGAAATCTTGAAATTGTCTCAAAACTGAACAGTTGTGATTTCACTCATATCCATACAGCAATAGGATTTCATTTGCTCTTTTCATTACATTTTTTGTGATGTCTTGCTCTATTCACTACTGGATTGCAATATATATTATCCCATTATCTTTTTCTGTTGCTTCTATATCTGGTTGTGTTTGCACACTATCAGTTCCTCCATATATGGCCCTGCTTTGTCATTCAGCTCTTTGCTGGCATTTATTTTGGCATTTATTTTGAATGTAATTGCTGAGGATGATGTTGTACCTGTTTGAGCCGCCACTTCAGGGTAAACCATGATTGTATGATGCCAGTTCTGCCAAAGATAGAAAATCTTAGACTCCTCAAGGCATCACCATCTGTATCATTGTGTCATTAAGTCAGCACTGACTTCCACTGTCTACCACTGCACTTTATTTCCTTCTTCATTTCATCTTGTTTGGGAATTTGTGGCTGGATATAAAATTATCAATACAAGATATGTAGGGCTGGGAAATTTCTGGGTAATCTTTTTGTCACCTTCTGTAAAGGTCAAGGACAGCGTAGGGTCAACTTGCTTGAGAATTCTGTCATGAATGATAAAAATGCAGCAATGTCAACCACCATAAATTGGCATATATAGTCGACCTGGCATATATAGTGATGTTGAGTGACCTTTAACCTTTGACCATTATTTTCTAGGTCACATGACCCAAGTTTTGAAATCAACTTTATTCTGTACAGGACACAAACCCTTTTTTGCTGCTGAAATAGGAAATTTTGTTTTTAAACTAATGCAAGTACAACATAAAACCACCAGGATGGAAAAATAATTTTTGCTTTGAAGCTTTCCAAAAAGAGCATTCAGGTAGGACTTGTTGGCTGCCACTTATGGTGCTAGTCTCAGAGCTGCAGGTTTGCTGGCTGTAACCTGACAGCATTGCAAACCAAGATCACATTGGCCAATCAGCATATGCAGAACGGCTTGCATTGATGAGAGGCCCCAGCAACATGACCATATAGGGACACACATAGGACTGTCTGATAAATATGCCACAAACCAACTGCGTGGGTGGAAACATACAAAATGCATTCATACAGGGATCAAACACAGATACCTTGTGTCTTTTCTCATTATCTATTATCTTAAACATCTTATAAAGATGACATCTTTAATCTGCAAACCATTAGTTTTTGTGTAGTTCTGAGAGAATAGTAATGTCTCTCATCCTATTATTATCCTTTCATGTCTTATGATCATATCAATTTTGATATATTAAAAAATCACCTTCCCCAAGGCAAGGTTCCCCTTCCTCACAGCAAGCATAATGTTCCTTAAAGGGAACTTCACCTTCCTCACAGCAAGCATAATGTTCCTTAAAGGAAACATCACCTTCCTTACAGCAAGCATAATGTTCCTTAAAGGGAACTTCACCTTCCTCACAGGAAGCATAATGTTCCTTAAAGGGAACTTCATCTTCCTCACAGCAAGCATAATGTTCCTTAAAGGGAACTTCACCTTCCTTACAGCAAGCATAATGTTCCTTAAAGGGAACTTCACCTTCCTCACAGCAAGCATAATGTTCCTTAAAGGGAACTTCATCTTCCTCACAGGAAGCATAATGTTCCTTAAAGGGAACTTCACCTTCCTCACAGCAAGCATAATGTTCCTTAAAGGGAACTTCACCTTCCTCACAGGAAGCATAATGTTCCTTAAAGGGAACTTCACCTTCCTCACAGGAAGCATAATGTTCCTTAAAGGGAACTTCATCTTCCTCACAGGAAGCATAATGTTCCTTAAAGGGAACTTCACCTTCCTCACAGCAAGCATAATGTTCCTTAAAGGGAACTTCACCTTCCTCACAGCAAGCATAATGTTCCTTAAAGGAAACATCACCTTCCTCACAGCAAGCATAATGTTCCTTAAAGGGAACTTCACCTTCCTCACAGCAAGCATAATGTTCCTTAAAGGAAACATCACCTTCCTCACAGCAAGCATAATGTTCCTTAAAGGGAACTTCACCTTCCTTACAGCAAGCATAATGTTCCTTAAAGGGAACTTCACCTTCCTCACAGCAAGCATAATGTTCCTTAAAGGGAACTTCACCTTCCTCACAGGAAGCATAATGTTCCTTAAAGGGAACTTCACCTTCCTCACAGGAAGCATAATGTTCCTTAAAGGGAACTTCATCTTCCTCACAGGAAGCATAATGTTCCTTAAAGGGAACTTCACCTTCCTCACAGCAAGCATAATGTTCCTTAAAGGGAACTTCACCTTCCTCACAGCAAGCATAATGTTCCTTAAAGGAAACATCACCTTCCTCACAGCAAGCATAATGTTCCTTAAAGGGAACTTCACCTTCCTCACAGCAAGCATAATGTTCCTTAAAGGAAACATCACCTTCCTCACAGCAAGCATAATGTTCCTTAAATGGAACTTCACCTTCATTACAGCAAGCATAATGTTCCTTAAAGGGAACTTCACCTTCCTCACAGGAAGCATAATGTTCCTTAAAGGGAACTTCACCTTCCTTACAGCAAGCATAATGTTCCTTAAATGGAACTTCACCTTCATTACAGCAAGCATAATGTTCCTTAAAGGGAACTTCACCTTCACTTCAGCACTATGAACAGACTTGTCTGGTATCAGCCCTATACAAATTTTATTATTATTATTATTATTATTATTATTATTATTATTATTATTATTATTATTATTATTATTATTATTATTATTATTACCTTCCTCACAGCAAGCATAATGTTCCTTAAAGGGAACTTCACCTTCCTCACAGCAAGCATCACCTTCCTCACAGGAAACATCTTCCTCCGCACAGGAGAACATACGTAAAAGTGGTCAGAATGCATTAATTCTTATTTGAATACATGAATCTCTTTTAAAAATCAGTCAAGTAAATCAAGAAAGGGTTACCAGAAATGGAGGCACAGACAAGTAGACATCAGTAGGAAGCATTTACTGTGTGAAGATATTGAGCCCTGCAAGTACTAAGGAACCTTGAACGCCAGACCTGCATAGCTAATCGTGCTGACCTGGCAGATTTGGATATCGCATGCCACAAAGGACCACTCTTGGTGGTTAAAAGCTAGACACAGACCTGTCATGGCACCAAAACTTTGTACTCTTCTTTTAACCTTTCTGCCTCTCAGCTCTCTTTGTCTCTCCTTTAATATCAGTTTATCTGCATGCCATGGTTTAATGACAGCCTAAGTCTGGAGAATGATGCCACTTTGCCCAGAGTTTATGCAGTGGAGATTTTATGCACATGTGCTTGGTTTGTTTTTTTCCCATATATACTTATTTCTTAATACTGAATTAAACATTTAAACCAAATTGTGACAAATTGGTTGCAGATATGCATGTTCAATGTTTCTTGAATCATTTAATGATTCTATGCGCCCCATTACAGGATTTCTGTTTCATATCAGTCCCTGTCATCATTGGTGAAAAAGTGCATCAAGATTGGACGCAAGTCATGACTATTCCTAAAAATCAGGCTGTTGGCTGATGGGTGAAAAATAGATGAATATTCATACAGAGTCTGTTTTGTATGGACAGCTGTATTGATTGGTCAGCATCTAGGTCAGAAATCTAATTACAGTTTATGGCCTGATGTTCTGATTGGGTGATATTTTGGTGGGCTAGATGAATATTTCTGACTTGGAGAATTCCAAACTTTGAATGATATCAAACATAGGGCAATGACAGCAGAGGTAGTGAACAAATATCTACTGATGTACTGCAGAGTAATGATTCTAGGAAAAATTAGAAATGATAATAAGATTTAAATGTATTAAATATATTTATTTTTGATATCAAGAGCCAACAAATATTTGTACATTATGACTATAAATGGATAAAATTTGTTTTAAAATTTCTCTTTTTGTTGAAAAGGTTCCATTGTAAAAAAAGATATTGTTGATACAAATTCAGACAAAGTTTTCAAAACCATGGTTTTTATGCAACTGATGAGAACAAACGGGATCTTGCATTAACAAAATGATTCTTTAACGAGGGTTAATTTGCAACAGATTAATTGATTTAGTTTGATCTTACCTCTAGTCTTTCTCTGCAATGCTCTTAATTGGACTAATTTAACCGACTCTTTGGGACTAATTACCTGGAGCAGAAATTATACGTAAAAGATACATGATTTAATCCAACAAGTATTAAGGGAATAGAGTGAGTCATTTTTGCAATATTATGTCCACTCTACAGAATAGATTTTCTGAAAGGAATCATGTGTACAACAACAGATGACTCGGCCACTTCCACAGGGAGGCTGAAGTAAACACGTCCACACACAAGAGTTGTGTCCAGGCAAAATACTCAGTGGCACATGGCAGCTGACAATGAATATATTACAGAGCAATGAAGAATGCTTGTCAAACAGAGGGTAGATTGTGTGGCAGGGCACGAGTGCAGGCTTCATGGTGTTGTCTCTGTAAGGAGGTGACTGTGAGGGTGGGACAAGCTTTTATATCTCGCTGCCTTGCTCTCCCAATATAGGTAACCAGGCAAGGGGCTATTGATTGGCTGCTGGTAGTAATATCGGTGGTATTTGGTAGGGAGTGAGGTGGGGACCGGTGCACCGGCCCTGGTCTGCTCAAGACGTAGCGGTGCTGCCGACGAGAGCACAGTAGATGTAATGTGTTTGCACAGTGGATTATCAGAGCGGATTACCACAGTGAAGTAGGGTTCTGTCGTGGTATGCACATCCCGTCACCAACCTGGGAGGTGGCAGACAGGGAGAGGTAAGAGACCTAGCACTCGTCCTTGTGGAGTATCTCGTCGGCACCAGCACCTTGTCCAAGACACGACCTGGCCTTGTCGTCTGGGATGCATGAAGGCAGACTCATCACGCTAACCTGTTCTGAGAGTGTAACAATAACAACCCCCATGGAGTAGTAGCGAGCAAGACACGCAGCGCGGGTACGGAATGTGGGCCACACCATGCAGTGTATCAGCCACCTATGGTCACGGAATAGGACAAGATCTCCCACCCGGTCACCCTCACCTCCGCCAGAGTAAGTGCCGTAGATTATCCACTGTAGCATCTGTCCATCAGGTTCTGCTGTTCGCCTGTCTCCTTTGTGTCTCAGACTTGACATCACAGCGAGGCGCCACGTTTTTGCAGCACTTTGCCTGTCCCGTCTTCTCCTGTTGATGCTGCATTTTCTTCCCATTATCACTCACCAAATCGCTCGTTTATCTTCATTTTGTGTAATCTAGATTGTATTTCTCAAGAGCACCCGCTATCTGCAGCTGCATATAAAACAGTGACCATGTAAACATGATGCCAGTGTGGACAGTGATTATATTGTATCTCTCCTGCCATCTTGACCGATGCTGCTCTCATTCCTGCAAATCTCAGCTTAACTGTAAATGGTAGCCCCTCAGAATTCAGGTCCCAGTTCAAGGGCTCTTGCCTTCTCTCACAGCAATTTGCATCCAGGTTTCCATTTTATAAACTACCTGCAGGCTTGGTCGATAGCACACCTAATCCATCATTCAAAATTTCCTTTAAGCTGTAACCCTTTTCCTGCCAATATCATAGCAACACATTCCACTATCCACCCATTTTCCTGGCACGTCTGTTGCGCCATTCATGGTGGAATAATGTCCCAGCCAGGCTTGTCATCCGGCCTTGGTCTTGGGACTTTCTGTGATTTCCCTATGGCCTCTCAATGGCTTTTGTTAGCATACCACAAAGGCATATATGTCTGCCATTGCAATTAATCTCTGCCAAAGGTTGGTAGCATCTTTTAATTACTACCTGAGTGACACAACATTTTGTATTGGTCTGGTCAACCTTGTATCAAATTCTCCTCCCTGTTTATTTATAAACACGGCTCTTCCGATGCACACCTTTCTATTGAGACATCTAATTGAAGTTGATATATGAAAACAACATAATGAGAAAAAGCTCTTCACTCTTAATGCCTAGCTGTGATGCAGATATTTCCATATAAGTTCTTTGAATTGCCTAGAAACGAAATCTCCATACCTTAAATACGGGAGCAATAGCCATGATTACAGGAGAGCAAGTTGCAAATAGGTGCAGCTCTCTTGTCATTAATGCAAATTACCTCTACAGCACGTCTGATTTGATTGGCTCTCTGGTGATTGTCATCAATCCTATTTATGTGAGTTTTGTTATCATAAACATTTTCCACGGGTCCTAAAGAAGCTGTTAGAGCTTATTTAGTTAGCTTTATCATACAGACATGACATTCACAGGTTACTCAATTTCATCCCTTCCCAACACATAAAATACAAGGAAAAGAGAAACAGAGAGAAAAATTAGGTTTGATAAAAAAAGAAGAAAAGGATTTGACTACTAATAGTGTGGTCAAGATAATGTTTTGGGTATACCAGAAAAAAATTAACCCTTCCCCTAATTTATTAAATGTCCTTGAATGCCACAGATGTCTTCCTTCATATTTGCTCCTATATATTATGGGTGCTGTATCATTAACAGTGTTTCCATTATCCCCGTTGGCCACTGTCCAGTTTTAGCAGTCATGCTTCATCTACTATATGCTCCAGGTGATGTATCAATGGTACTGTCTTCATCTATTATACCCAGTGGTTGCAATATAATACCAGTTGTCAGGAAACAGATGCTTCCGGTTCTAAACTTCTCTTGGGAAAACTCGGTTTCATATTACTTGCACTCTTTCTGGAAACATATATTTCATTAATTCTGTGAGAGAAGGGTCTGAGACATTATGATGTTATGTGATGACACTCTGCAAGTTTTCATGGTTAGAGATTTCACATGCGATATGAAAGCCTGGTAGTTTGCATGTATTGCTGTGACTGTTACTGTATGTATCAATGCATACCACACAAGAGAACACCTCACCAAATGGCAAGCCAACACACAAATAAATGAGACAAACTCTCCATTACTGCTTCATGATTACTGTTGACAGGGAGCTGTTCACGGCATACATTCTTAGTCCAGTCAATATATGACAAAAAATGGCCTAACCCGGAACAAATTAGAACAGAAATAAAACTGATAGAAAATGTCTCAGAAGAGCCAAGAGAAAAACATAGTAAAAGTCTACCAAAATCCAAGTAGTGGAACAATACGTAATTTGCATAAATCCAAAATGGCCGACACATGGCAGGGCAAATCTCCTATTTGACATATATGAGTAATCTTAGAGTCTATTTTATGTATTTTGGACATGAAAAATCCATTGGGAAACTTTTCAAATTGGTAATACCCATATTTTGTACTCTTCCTCAAAAATGACCAATAAAAGTAGAATAATCAGTCGAAAGTTGGAACTTTGCTTGTATTCTGATTATATTTGTCTGTTTTACACCTTTTCTGTGATATCCTCTACAACACATATTATTCTACAATAACAAGTTCTCAAAAAGGAGAGAGAACAATAATTTCCAACTAGAATTTGTTTTAAAAATTGTGTTTAACGACCCATTAACAATTTAATTTAATTTGCACATCATTGCAAGCTGTAGGTAACTATTAGTGGTGATCATATTGAAGAGGGAGAATCCATTCACACACAGGGAGGCAATCCCTTGCTCTTTTTAAAAAGTGGGGAGGGGTCTTAAACCTGCTGCCTGGCATAGACACTCAGGTACATAAGAAATCACCAAAAATCACCTTCCATCACTAAAGAATGTGTAAGTACCATATTTAAAATGTCTATGGTATGACACCACGATCTCAGTCCCATATAGTTTTTTCTGTTATTTGTTTTGTTATTTTTTTGGGTTTTTCTTTTGTTCTGTGCTTCATAATTAGATTAATTAATTTCCTAGGATTGTATGAGCAGCTTTGAATGCTTCAAATTAAAAGCTGAATTTACTACCAACAGCAAATAGTACCATAAAATATGTCTGATTATTACTTCCCTATTGTATACATTACAATGCTGAACTTAGGTTGACATCATCATCCATTTTTGGATGATGACTCCTCTGCATTGTCCACATGCAGTTGAACAGTCCAGCCCATGTTTTCTGCAACTGCATTGTCAAACTTACTGAACAAAGTGTCCATCAGAAACATCTGGAATGTCTACACCATCACAAACTGCTGCACTATATTCATATTTTGTAACTGCATGAAAACCCATGTTTATGCAGAGTATGATTAAAGCATTCATGAAATGAGGTTTTCAAGCACCTTTTCCTCACAGTGTAATTTAAATATTTATACCCCAAACTTTGCAATCAAATGTCATTACCCATCTGATTTCACCAACATCAGCTACTTTCAAAGTCCACCAGTGTCAGCAGCAGAAAGCCAGAGAATGGCTAGCCCAACCATTACAAAACTCAAAACCAAACAGACAGACACAGAATTTGATCAATTTTAGAACAAAGTGAATAAAAAATGTAATGCATTAGGGGTAACTGGTCCCCAGCTCTCTAGATTAGGGCCTACATATCACCCCAGCACACCACAGGAACATTCCAGAAAAATCTATTATGAAGATGCAGATTTCATAATCAATGCTAAAGACGATATATTTGATCATCCGGGCTATAAAGTGTATATTAATTTATAGAATATGTTGCTAAAGGCTGCTGCTGGTAACACATATGACCAGAAGTCTGCAATTATGACAAATCTGTATGCTTCAGAAATTAATGCACAGAGACTGAAAACTCAAATAGACAAATTAAAAAGCAACATAGTTCTTGAAAAGAATACACCCACATGAAATTCCATAATTAATTTTATGATTACTAATGGTGCATCTGTATACAGTGAAATTCTTGTAATGCCAGCAACAAATGCTACCAGTGAACAATCATTCAGTTTTCAAGGTGAAAACATATTCTTGGGCCAGCATGACACAGAACAGGCTAAATGGTCTTATGAAAATTCACGTTAAAAAAGATCACACAGATGATGTTAACCTAACTCATGTTCCCAATGATTTCATATCTGTTCATAAATGTATGAACATATCTGTATTTGGCACTTTTATGGAATCTGACACGTAATCTGTGATTCGATCCTTGATAATTAAGTGCACAAAATAACTAATATCTGAACTGATATTTCAAATTATGTTTTTTGTAATTTGTGTCCACAGCCATAGCATTATTTTACCTAAATGCTAAAGTTATTTATATGGACATCTAAAGGTAATGAAGAAAAGTGGTGCCACACACCTCGTTTGACATTAAATTTGGAATTTGTGAGGAATTGGTGCTGCATGCCTGATGTTTGACAGCATTGGCAGCATGTAGGTTATTAACAAATTATATTCTAGCTTTGACAGTTTTGGTCAAGTCTCAAAATGCTGTTCACAAATAGTGGCAACATTTCTGACACTCCTTTTTTCTAACTGGTATTAATGCATACTCTTCTTTTCTTTCCACCATAAAGATGTTAAGAATATACAATGTATTTCATAGCAGAATGATGCTGGCATCGTATGAAATACATTACAAGAAATGCTACATAAGCTATTTATTTCCTTATCATGGCCTTAAAATAACAGCTTAACACCAACAGCAAGGGCATGACATTATTTCAGTGTGCAAGGAATCTTTAATCATACAAAAAAACCCTGAATATGAGCATGAAATAGGGTGAAACGTCAATGAGAGGCGGCCATTTTGAATTTATGCAAATTAGGTGATGTTCCACTCAGTTGATTTTGGTAGACTTTTTATATGTTCATCTGGGTAACATTCTGAGACAAATAACACCAAAATGGTTTCTGTTCTAATTTGTTCTGGGTCATTTCATATTTTGACTGGACTATCTGTGCTGTCTGGGGAAGTCTGGTTGGAGACACCCAAAATGATATGTCAAAATCTGATGTTTTCCCTTAACATTATCAAGCTAACATTTTCTCAATGCACATCTTTTGATCATTTTCATAACTTAGTATGTTTTTGTTGATATATATCTAAAAGAATATGAAGAAATAGTTTGGTCACATTTTTTTGTTCATTTCATTTATAACACTCATATAAGTTAATGGCCAAATGGCATTATTCCCATATATAAGATTAAGAACAATACAGAAATGGTGGAAAGAAGATTAAATTTTCAGATTGATTGCAGTCATATTTCTCCCAATATGAGTATTGTTTGCTTAAAAGTCATGAGGAAGTCCAAGCCAGCACTGTTGGTTAATATTGGAATAATAAACATTGGTGAATATTAGAATGGGAAATATTTTAACAATTGTAGAGTATTCTATGGAATAATGTCACATATTTGGAGTTTAGTCATATGTCATTTCAGTGAGACATTGATGAGAAATCCTTTTAGTGAGACAGTAGTGCAGATTCTGATTTAGTGAGACAGTAGTGCAGATTCTGATTTAGTGAGACAGTAGTACAGATTCTGATTTAGTGAGACAGTAGTACAAATTCTGATTTAGTGAGACAGTAGTGCAGATTCTGATTTAGTGAGACAGTAGTACAGATTCTGATTTAGTGAGACAGTAGGGCAGATTCTGATTTAGTGAGACAGTAGTACAGATTCTGATTTAGTGAGACGGTAGTGCAGATTCTGATTTAGTGAGACAGTAGGGCAGATTCTGATTTAGTGAGACAGTAGTACAGATTCTGATTTAGTGAGACAGTAGGGCAGATTCTGATTTAGTGAGACAGTAGTACAGATTCTGATTTAGTGAGACAGTAGGGCAGATTCTGATTTAGTGAGACAGTAGTGCAGATTCTGATTTAGTGAGACGGTAGTGCAGATTCTGATTTAGTGAGACAGTAGTGCAGATTCTGATTTAGTGAGACAGTAGTGCAGATTCTGATTTAGTGAGACAGTAGTGCAGATTCTGATTTAGTGAGACAGTAGTGCAGATTCTGATTTAGTGAGACAGTAGTGCAGATTCTTGATCTAGACACCAAATGGACTGTCCTAATTTCTTGGTCAAATGTTATGGCAAATGACAATACAAAATGTGTATCACCAGAATGGATTTTAAGCTGTCTTTTATATAATTGGTAATGTGAATTGCATAAATAAAGCATTCTGATACAAATGTAAAAAAATGAAGTTGTTCTATTGAGCCACATTTGACGCAGTGCTGCTGGCAGCAATGATTTCAGTCACAATTAATTTCTGGTTCTACATATTGTGTGAGCAGTATGCAGACATGGCGGAGTCCTGTAATTAGCTTGTGTATGGGATTACATTGTGATAGCTGTATTCATTATCACACTCCCACTCATCCCAAAGTGCTCAAATCTCAACATAAAACTCACCTACTTCAGCCAATGCAAGACTTTCATGCAATTCGGAAATGTTGTAGAGTGCTTGATAATTGCAAGTCATCATGACAGATTTGGTCATTTGTGGGAACTTGAAGATGTTTACCAAGGCATCATAACTGTTGAAGACTATTTTGGTGTTAATATTGATGACTATTTTGTCTGGAGTCAATTCCTTTGAGAACTTTGAATAGAATGGAGTAGCTATAATCGATACTTTAGGGTCTGGTGTTAGATTTGAATGTCAAAATATACATATATACTCCTGCCAATTTTTCGTAGATATAGTTTAGCAGAACCTTATGAATAATAACATGGAGTATATTTGTAGAATTAGATTGGCACACTTGATATTAGAATAACAGGATGTAGATTGATAGAAATCATATTGATATATTGGTATAACTGGGTTGATAAACAATGAGCAAATATTGTAATACGAATGAAAAATCCCCAGTCAATATTTGTTAAGAGTAGGGCAATGAGTCCCTGTGACAGGTTTCTATCTGTTTCTATCCGAGTAGTGCTGAAAGAGTTGACACATAGAAAGTAAGCAAACAACACAGAGACAGAAAGGACAGAAAAGAGAAATTGAAGTAGGTTTGGATGTGGAATACGCAGACCATTTACAATGGATGCTTTGATAGAATTAACATTGATTAGAGTATTGCTGCTTGAAATCCTGCATAGCGATGAGGCATTTGAAATATGATCATGATGATATAGATTACAGAGGATTACGCTAAGATGAAATCTAATATTTATGTTCAACATGGAAAAATCCATCAAGATTGTTTTTCGCAACACCAGTATCAAGGTTGTCTATGGTGAAATTGAAGATGGCCATCAACTTATTTAGGATGCAGAAAATCAGTCATTTACTCCTTTGTGAGATAATATTTGTGTTGGCTGAGTGCCGACTGAGTTACTCATGATGTACCTTCAGTGACCTTGGCATCACCCTGGAGTGCCGACTGAGTTACCCATGATGCACCTTCAGTGACCTTGGCATCACCCTGGAGTGCCGACTGAGTTACCCATGATGCACCTTCAGTGACCTTGGCATCACCCTGGAGTGCCGACTGAGTTACCCATGATGCACCTTCAGTGACCTTGGCATCACCCTGGAGTGCCGACTGAGTTACCCATGATGCACCTTCAGTGACCTTGGCATCACCCTGGAGTGCCGACTGAGTTACCCATGATGTACCTTCAGTGACCTTGGCATCACCCTGGAGTGCCGACTGTGTTATCTATGATGCACCTTCAGTGACCTTGGCATCGCCCTGGAGTGCCGACTGAGTTACCAATGACGCACCTTCAGTGACCTTGGCATCACCCTGGAGTGCCGACTGTGTTACCCATGTGTGCTAGAGTCCTTACTATGCATGACAGTGCTTCTTAGAAAATGTGGACATAATGGCAGCACAGTTTGGTCATAGGCCTGGTGTGACAGGGGTATTAGATTGGAATGATGGGGATTGAAGGATATGTGGAGGATCCATGTGTGTGGTCCCACAGATATAATGAGTCTAGACTTTAACATTGAATCTTATACTTTGTAAATTTGTAAATTTGTCCCTTAGTCACTATAAATTGTAGCCTTTCATATGTTTGAGGGTGACACAAATCATTGGATGAATTAAATATTCATAACATTGAAAGGTGCACTAAACTCACATAAATCACTGGGAAAGATACTTTTATGCCATTGGATAACATGTTCTTGGTATTGCACTGGCATAATAACTTAAGCATCATCATATTAACTTTAGCCAGGAGTTAATGAAAAATAGGTTTCCTTTAATATTGTCAGATTTGTTACATATTAATTAAAATATTCATTTGGAGGATCATAAATGGAAATATATTATCAAAATCTTATTACTTTTCAAATTTGCTTTTAGTGTGCTAATGAAGTTTGTGTTGAGTGCTTCTGTTCGTCATTCAGCCAATTTATGAGATGTTGAAATTAAAATAATCCATCTACATATAATTATTAGTAATATCCAAAAATATTTGTTGTCACGATTCCAGTGTACCACTCCACATGATGTCAAAAGTATCTTTTTTTCCTGCACTTTTACGCAACATAAGAACAATATCTTAGTGCCAGATCAAAGTCTGCTGTGTGAAATGTCAAGGGTTCCCTAGAGACAATGTTAAAGTCTTTGTGTGATGATTGGTCCTTAGTATCTCAGGTACAACAATGGAGAGGCATCTTATAGGGTGCATAGTGAGTTATATACATGTATGATCAAGTGGCTTTGTTTGTCCCAGTTGTTACGTCCATCCTGTCATCCTGCCAACAGATCTCTGATTTATTCTCATCCCAGCTCTCGTCCGCTCATCCGTTCTCGGCCATGGACACTTCCTGTGGGGAAAAGTTGACAGAACAAAATCATTTCTGTTTAGTTTTTACACCATCTTTTCTCTGGGTTGGCATCGTTCAGTTTAAGATATCAAAAGGGATAATTGTAGGCTTTGTAATTGAGGCTGATATGAGATTAAAGTGGTATACTAGTTTGGGTCATAGGAAATATGATGATGCATTGTTTGGCCTTCCCAGGAAATGCCCATGGCAATGGACCCCAACCAATCACAGTACACCTACCTCATTTCCTCTGTGCTGACAACAACTCCAAACTGGTGCCACAGAAAATATACTGAAATGTGCACCAAGCATGAACTAGACTGATGAAATGCTCCCTCTGGTTGCAGCATAGAGAAAATATAGATCTTATACTTTCTCTCTGGTTGCATTGAGTAAATGAACTGATGAGATGCTCTAAATATAGGTTTAACTGGTGGTACTGATGAGATGCTCTAAATATAGGCTTAACTGATGGTACTGATGAGATGCCCTAAATATAGACTTAACTGGTGGTACTGATGAGATGCCCTAAATATAGGCTTAACTGATGGTACTGATGAGATGCCCTAAATATAGGCTTAACTGGTGGTACTGATGAGATGCCCTAAATATAGACTTAACTGGTGGTACTGATGAGATGCCCTAAATATTGGCTTAACTGATGGTACTGATGAGATGCCCTAAATATAGGCTTAACTGGTGGTACTGATGAGATGCCCTAAATATAGACTTAACTGGTGGTACTGATGAGATGCTCTAAATATAGGCTTAGCTGGTGGTACTGATGAGATGCTCTAATTATAGGCTTAACTGGTGGTACTGATGAGATGCCCTAAATATAGGTTTAACTGATGGTACTGATGAGATGCTCTAATTGTAGGCTAAACTGATGGTACTGATGAGATGCTCTAAATATAGGCTTAACTGGTGGTACTGATGAGATGATCTAAATATAGGCTTAACTGATGGTACTGATGAGATGCTCTAATTGTAGGCTAAACTGATGGTACTGAGGAGATGCTCTAAATATAGGCTTAACTGATGGTACTGATGAGATGCCCTAAATATAGGCTTAACTGATGGTACTGAGGAGATGCTCTAAATATAGGCTTAACTGATGGTACTGATGAGATGCTCTAAATATAGGCTTAACTGATGGTACTGATGAGATGCTCTAAATATAGACTTAACTAGTGGTACTGATGAGATGCTCTAAATATAGGCTTAACTGATGGTACTGATGAGATGCTCTAAATATAGGCTTAACTGGTGGTACTGATGAGATGCTCTAAATGTACACTTAACTGATGGTACTGAGGAGATGTTCTAAATATAGGCTTAACTGATGGTACTGAGGAGATGCTCTAAATATAGGCTTAACTGGTGGTACTGATGAGATGCTCTAAATATAGGCTTAACTGATGGTACTGAGGAGATGCTCTAAATATAGGCTTAACTGATGGTTCTGAGGAGATGCTCTAAATATAGGCTTAACTGGTAGTACTGATGAGATGCTCTAAATATAGGCTTAACTGATGGTACTGATGAGATGCTCTAAATATAGGCTTATTTGATGGTACCAAGGAGATGCTCTAAATATAGGCTTAACTGATGGTACTGATGAGATGCTCTAAATATAGGCTTAACTGGTGGTACTGATGAGATGCTCTAAATGTACACTTAACTGATGGTACTGATGAGATGCTCTAAATATAGGCTTAACTGATGGTACTGAGGAGATGCTCTAAATATAGGCTTAACTGGTGGTACTGATGAGATGCTCTAAATATAGGCTTAACTGATGGTACTGAGGAGATGCTCTAAATATAGGCTTAACTGATGGTACTGATGAGATGCTCTAAATATAGGCTTAACTGGTGGTACTGAGGAGATGCTCTAAATATAGGCTTAACTGATGGTACTGAGGAGATGCTCTAAATATAGGCTTAACTGATGGTACTGATGAGATGCTCTAAATATAGACTTAACTGGTGGCACTGATGAGATGCTCTAAATATAGGCTTAACTGGTGGTACTGATGAGATGCTCTAAATGTAGGCTTAACTGGTGGCACTGAGGAGATGCTCTAAATATAGGCTTAACTGATGGTACTGATGAGATGCTCTAAATATAGACTTAACTGGTGGCACTGATGAGATGCTCTAAATATAGACTTAACTGATGGTACTGAGGAGATGCTCTAAATATAGGCTTAACTGATGGTACTGATGAGATGCGTTAAATATAGGCTTAACTGATGGTACTGATGAGATGCTCTAAATATAGACTTAACTGGTGGCACTGATGAGATGCTCTAAATATAGGCTTAACTGGTGGTACTGAGGAGATGCTCTAAATATAGGCTTAACTGATGGTACTGAGGAGATGCTCTAAATATAGGCTTAACTGATGGTACTGATGAGATGCGTTAAATATAGGCTTAACTGATGGTACTGATGAGATGCTCTAAATATAGACTTAACTGGTGGCACTGATGAGATGCTCTAAATATAGGCTTAACTGGTGGTACTGATGAGATGCCCTAAATATAGGCTTAACTGATGGTACTGAGGAGATGCTCTAAATATAGGCTTAACTGATGGTACTGATGAGATGCGTTAAATATAGGCTTAACTGATGGTACTGATGAGATGCTCTAAATATAGACTTAACTGATGGTACTGAGGAGATGCTCTAAATATAGGCTTAACTGATGGTACTGAGGAGATGCTCTAAATATAGGCTTAACTGGTGGTACTGAGGAGATGCTCTAAATATAGGCTTAACTGATGGTACTGAGGAGATGCTCTAAATATAGGCTTAACTGATGGTACTGATGAGATGCGTTAAATATAGGCTTAACTGATGGTACTGATGAGATGCTCTAAATATAGACTTAACTGATGGTACTGAGGAGATGCTCTAAATATAGGCTTAACTGATGGTACTGAGGAGATGCTCTAAATATAGGCTTAACTGGTGGTACTGATGAGATGCTCTAAATATAGACTTAACTAGTGGTACTGATGAGATGCTCTAAATATAGGCTTAACTGGTGGTACTGATGAGATGTTCTAAATATAGGCTTAACTGGTGGTACTGATGAGATGCTCTAAATATAGGCTTAACTGGTGCTACTGATGAGATGCTCTAAATATAGGCTTAACTGGTGGTACTGATGAGATGCTCTATATATAGGCTTAACTGGTGGTACTGATGAGATGCTCTAAATATAGGCTTAACTGGTGGTACTGATGAGATGCTCTAAATATAGACTTAACTGGTGGTACTGATGAGATGTTCTAAATATAGGCTTAACTGGTGGTACTGATGAGATGCTCTAAATATAGGCTTAACTGGTGGTACTGATGAGATGCTCTAAATATAGGCTTAACTGTGGGTACTGATGAGATGCTCTAAATATAGGCTTAACTGGTGATACAGAGGAGATGCTCTAAATATAGGCTTAACTGGTGGTACTGATGAGATGCTCTAAATATAGGCTTAACTGATGGTACTGATGAGATACTCTAAATATAGGCTTAACTGGTGGTACTGATGAGATGCTCTAAATATAGGCTTAACTGATGGTACTGAGGAGATGCTCTAAATATAGGCTTAACTGATGGTACTGATGAGATGCTCTAAATATAGGCTTAACTGGTGGTACTGATGAGATGCTCTAAATATAGGCTTAACTGGTGGTACTTATGAGATGCTCTAAATATAGGCTTTACTGGTGGTACTGATGAGATGCTCTAAATGTAGGCTTAACTGGTGGTACTGATGAGATGCTCTAAATATAGGCTTAACTGGTGGCACTGAGGAGATGCTCTAAATATAGGCTTAACTGGTGGTACTGATGAGATGCTCTAAATATAGGCTTTACTGGTGGTACTGATGAGATGCTCTAAATATAGGCTTAACTTATGGTACTGATGAGATGCTCTAAATATAGGCTTAACTGATGGTACTGATGAGATGCTCTACTTGTAGGCTAAACTGGGGGCAATGATAAGATGCTCTAATTGTAGGCTAAACTGATAGCACTGAATTTTGGACTTAGCAAGTGGAACAGACACTGCCTGTAGATGGCAGACAGAAAAGCTTGCTCAGAATAGCCATTCCCAATGCAGATATTCTATTGTAGACTAAGCAGATGGCACTAAGCAGAAGCTGCTTATTCAGATTGATGGCACTGTATATTAGTGACTTACAAAACAGTTGGCACAGAATATAATACTGCACACTGCACTGGAGGGACAACCATGCACACTGCAAACTCATCTGTGGAATAATAAATGCTTTGCTTGCAGCTGGTAGTGCCCATTCTAAAATCAGTAGAATTTGAAATCATCCATCACTTTACAGATATTCTTAAAAAGCAGTTAGAACCCATTGTATTGATGATGTACGATATAACCCACACAATGGGCTAAATAAGGCAACCATGTGTTAGTGCATGCTGATATCTGTTGAATATAATTCTCAGGGACAGTAGAACAGATTAGTTTATGTACATCTCAGTTATAATCGCTGGTGTTGTGATAAAATAAACATACAAATATGGCATCAAACTGGTTTTCGATTAAGATTTAAAAGGCGAATTGTTAGAGCGCAATGTTGGCATTATATTACCAGTGCTGAGTGCTGGGAGTGCATGCTGTCCGGGTGTCGAGTGACCAAGAGTGTTGATGTGGAGATTGCTGTTGGTGTGTATATAACCTGCAGCAGCTTGTGTCCCTGAATGCAGCCTAGCTTAGTCTGGTGTCCTCTCTCCGTGTGATTTATACCGCGTTCTGTCACCATTCTATTATCACCGTCAGAATGATTTGAACTGCCAGCATCTGCTTGCCTTGTCCCATGGAATGCTAGCTATAGACCAAGCTGTGTAGCTATATATGAGCTCTGCCAGCATCTGCTTGCCTTGTCCCATGGAATGCTAGCTATAGACTGAGCTGTATAGCTATATATGAGCTCTGCCAGCATCTGCTTGCCTTGTCCCATGGAATGCTAGCTATAGACCGAGCTGTATGGCTATATATGAGCTCTGCCAGCATCTGCTTGCCTTGTCCCATGGAATGCTAGCTATAGACCGAGCTGTATGGCTATATATGAGCTCTGCCAGCATCTGCTTGCCTTGTCCCATGGAATGCTAGCTATAGACCGAGCTGTATGGCTATATATGAGCTCTGCCAGCATCTGCTTGCCTTGTCCCGTGGAATGCTAGCTATAGACCGAGCTGTATGGCTATATATGAGCTCTGCCAGCATCTGCTTGCCTTGTCCCGTGGAATGCTAGCTATAGACCGAGCTGTATGGCTATATATGAGCTCTGCCAGCATCTGCTTGCCTTGTCCCGTGGAATGCTAGCTATAGACTGAGCTGTATGGCTATATATGAGCTCTGCCAGCATCTGCTTGCCTTGTCCCGTGGAATGCTAGCTATAGACCGAGCTGTATGGCTATATATGAGCTCTGCCAGCATCTGCTTGCCTTGTCCCGTGGAATGCTAGCTATAGACCGAGCTGTATGGCTATATATGAGCTCTGCCAGCATCTGCTTGCCTTGTCCCATGGAATGCTAGCTATAGACCGAGCTGTATGGCTATATATGAGCTCTGCCAGCATCTGCTTGCCTTGTCCCGTGGAATGCTAGCTATAGACCGAGCTGTGTAGCTATATATGAGCTCTGCCAGCATCTGCTTGCCTTGTCCCGTGGAATGCTAGCTATAGACCGAGCTGTGTAGCTATATATGAGCTCTGCCAGCATCTGCTTGCCTTGTCCCATGGAATGCTAGCTATAGACCTAGCTGTATGGCTATATATGAGCTCTGCCAGCATCTGCTTGCCTTGTCCCGTGGAATGCTAGCTATAGACCGAGCTGTGTAGCTATATATGAGCTCTGCCAGCATCTGCTTGCCTTGTCCCATGGAATGCTAGCTATAGACCGAGCTGTATGGCTATATATGAGCTCTGCCAGCATCTGCTTGCCTTGTCCCGTGGAATGCTAGCTATAGACCGAGCTGTGTAGCTATATATGAGCTCTGCCAGCATCTGCTTGCCTTGTCCCGTGGAATGCTAGCTATAGACCGAGCTGTGTAGCTATATATGAGCTCTGCCAGCATCTGCTTGCCTTGTCCCATGGAATGCTAGCTATAGACCGAGCTGTATGGCTATATATGAGCTCTGCCAGCATCTGCTTGCCTTGTCCCATGGAATGCTAGCTATAGACCGAGCTGTATGGCTATATATGAGCTCTGCCAGCATCTGCTTGCCTTGTCCCGTGGAATGCTAGCTATAGACCGAGCTGTATGGCTATATATGAGCTCTGCCAGCATCTGCTTGCCTTGTCCCGTGGAATGCTAGCTATAGACCGAGCTGTGTGGCTATATATGAGCTCTGCCAGCATCTGCTTGCCTTGTCCCATGGAATGCTAGCTATAGACCGAGCTGTGTAGCTATATATGAGCTCTGCCAGCATCTGCTTGCCTTGTCCCGTGGAATGCTAGCTATAGACCGAGCTGTATGGCTATATATGAGCTCTGCCAGCATCTGCTTGCCTTGTCCCGTGGAATGCTAGCTATAGACCGAGCTGTATGGCTATATATGAGCTCTGTCAGCATCTGCTTGCCTTGTCCCGTGGAATGCTAGCTATAGACCTAGCTGTATGGCTATATATGAGCTCTGCCAGCATCTGCTTGCCTTGTCCCATGGAATGCTAGCTATAGACCGAGCTGTATGGCTATATATGAGCTCTGCCAGCATCTGCTTGCCTTGTCCCGTGGAATGCTAGCTATAGACTGAGCTGTATAGCTATATATGAGCTCTGCCAGCATCTGCTTGCCTTGTCCCATGGAATGCTAGCTGTAGACCGAGCTGTATGGCTATATATGAGCTCTGCCAGCATCTGCTTGCCTTGTCCCGTGGAATGCTAGCTATAGACCGAGCTGTGTAGCTATATATGAGCTCTGCCAGCATCTGCTTGCCTTGTCCCGTGGAATGCTAGCTATAGACCTAGCTGTATGGCTATATATGAGCTCTGCCAGCATCTGCTTGCCTTGTCCCATGGAATGCTAGCTATAGACCGAGCTGTATGGCTATATATGAGCTCTGTCAGCATCTGCTTGCCTTGTCCCGTGGAATGCTAGCTATAGACCTAGCTGTATGGCTATATATGAGCTCTGCCAGCATCTGCTTGCCTTGTCCCATGGAATGCTAGCTATAGACCGAGCTGTATGGCTATATATGAGCTCTGTCAGCATCTGCTTGCCTTGTCCCGTGGAATGCTAGCTATAGACCTAGCTGTATGGCTATATATGAGCTCTGCCAGCATCTGCTTGCCTTGTCCCATGGAATGCTAGCTATAGACCGAGCTGTATGGCTATATATGAGCTCTGCCAGCATCTGCTTGCCTTGTCCCGTGGAATGCTAGCTATAGACCGAGCTGTGTGGCTATATATGAGCTCTGCCAGCATCTGCTTGCCTTGTCCCATGGAATGCTAGCTATAGACCGAGCTGTGTAGCTATATATGAGCTCTGCCAGCATCTGCTTGCCTTGTCCCGTGGAATGCTAGCTGTAGACCGAGCTGTATGGCTATATATGAGCTCTGCCAGCATCTGCTTGCCTTGTCCCGTGGAATGCTAGCTATAGACCGAGCTGTATGGCTATATATGAGCTCTGCCAGCATCTGCTTGCCTTGTCCCGTGGAATGCTAGCTATAGACCGAGCTGTGTAGCTATATATGAGCTCTGCCAGCATCTGCTTGCCTTGTCCCGTGGAATGCTAGCTATAGACCTAGCTGTATGGCTATATATGAGCTCTGCCAGCATCTGCTTGCCTTGTCCCATGGAATGCTAGCTATAGACCGAGCTGTATGGCTATATATGAGCTCTGCCAGCATCTGCTTGCCTTGTCCCGTGGAATGCTAGCTATAGACTGAGCTGTATGGCTATATATGAGCTCTGCCAGCATCTGCTTGCCTTGTCCCGTGGAATGCTAGCTATAGACCGAGCTGTATGGCTATATATGAGCTCTGCCAGCATCTGCTTGCCTTGTCCCGTGGAATGCTAGCTATAGACCGAGCTGTATGGCTATATATGAGCTCTGCCAGCATCTGCTTGCCTTGTCCCGTGGAATGCTAGCTATAGACCGAGCTGTATGGCTATATATGAGCTCTGCCAGCATCTGCTTGCCTTGTCCCGTGGAATGCTAGCTATAGACCGAGCTGTATGGCTATATATGAGCTCTGCCAGCATCTGCTTGCCTTGTCCCGTGGAATGCTAGCTATAGACCGAGCTGTGTAGCTATATATGAGCTCTGCCAGCATCTGCTTGCCTTGTCCCGTGGAATGCTAGCTATAGACCGAGCTGTATGGCTATATATGAGCTCTGCCAGCATCTGCTTGCCTTGTCCCGTGGAATGCTAGCTATAGACCGAGCTGTATGGCTATATATGAGCTCTGCCAGCATCTGCTTGCCTTGTCCCGTGGAATGCTAGCTGTAGACCTAGCTGTGTAGCTATATATGAGCTCTGCCAGCATCTGCTTGCCTTGTCCCGTGGAATGCTAGCTATAGACCGAGCTGTATGGCTATATATGAGCTCTGCCAGCATCTGCTTGCCTTGTCCCATGGAATGCTAGCTATAGACCGAGCTGTATGGCTATATATGAGCTCTGCCAGCATCTGCTTGCCTTGTCCCGTGGAATGCTAGCTATAGACTGAGCTGTATGGCTATATATGAGCTCTGCCAGCATCTGCTTGCCTTGTCCCATGGAATGCTAGCTGTAGACCAAGCTGTATGGCTATATATGAGCTCCGGGTGCCAGCATCTGCTTGCCTTGTCCCATGGAATGCTAGCTATAGACCAAGCTGTATGGCTATATATGAGCTCCGGGTGCCAGCATCTGCTTGCCTTGTCCCATGGAATGCTAGCTATAGACCGAGCTGTATGGCTATATATGAGCTCTGCCAGCATCTGCTTGCCTTGTCCCGTGGAATGCTAGCTATAGACTGAGCTGTATGGCTATATATGAGCTCTGCCAGCATCTGCTTGCCTTGTCCCGTGGAATGCTAGCTATAGACTGAGCTGTATGGCTATATATGAGCTCTGTCAGCATCTGCTTGCCTTGTCCCATGGAATGCTAGCTATAGACTGAGCTGTATGGCTATATATGAGCTCTGTCAGCATCTGCTTGCCTTGTCCCATGGAATGCTAGCTATAGACTGAGCTGTATGGCTATATATGAGCTCTGCCAGCATCTGCTTGCCTTGTCCCGTGGAATGCTAGCTATAGACTGAGCTGTATGGCTATATATGAGCTCTGCCAGCACCACGAGAGCAGGACACTTCTCAGGATAACCCAGGTCAATACAGAAAACACTCTAATCACCATATAGACAACTGCTGACATATGGCAGATAAAACGTCTCTTCATAGAAGATGCCTGCAATTATCATGAAATTATCACAACAGTATCAGGCCATTTTGTTATTATTACAAGATTGTCATGTGAACAGTGGACATGATAGATATTATCAAATGTAATTTGATGGATAAAAAAAAATTGTCATGTGACTGACATCAGCTGCAATGTAAGTGGGATGTGCTGCGTGTTGACCTCTCAATCTTCACCCATCATCTTTTGATTTCAGCATTTTCTTAGTCTGTATAAATTATTTTATCAAATACAAGCCCAAAAGGCATGCATTTGTGGATGTGAATGAGTATGTCCATATTAGGGATGGGAACATAGTTGGCCATTGATTTCCAGAATTAAAAAAATGATATAACCTTGAGGTGCCATCAATTTTGAAAATTTAAACACATGAAAGCTTTTCGTTTCAGTAAATAAGAAAGATCCCATATATATTTACACACGCGTTGATTCTGATTCAACTAGATTTGTGGATCAATCCATTCATTTGGACAGTTGAGATCTGCCTTAAAGGTGGGCCTACAAGGCAGCAGATATTGGTCTGGAATCTTGTTGTATCCTCGTCTACATAGCCACAGTATTGACAAGAAAAGCATGCTGAATGTCCGGCAATACAAAACCCACACCCACCTCGACAATCTGTAGCCTCAGAGCTCTTGTAGCCTCAGAGCTGGGCCCTTCTCAGATTAAACTCAGCTTCACTGTAGCTATCACACTATGTTGTCTTGGCTGTTGTGTTTCAATTTACATGTGTCTATATTTTTTCTGTTATGCATTTTAGTATTAGAATTTTTATGCATATTTATATGGTAACATTTATAGCAAAAGGTAAAACCTTCTTGTTTATGGTATCAAGTTACACCATGACACAACAATGCTTTTACTGGATATCTGCCCAATTCACATTATAAAAAAAAAAACTTTTTCTGTATTGATGCCATAGTTATTGTAAGTTTTTAGTTTGAACTGAAGAGAAAAGAGTAAGTTTGATAATACAGTTAGAATAACATAATATATTATTTGTTGCAATGATATACTTACACATATATGTAAGTCCCCACTGCTATTAAAGGCATTTTTTTTGCTGAATTATACAATAATAGACCAATGAAATAATGAAAATTCACACATCTGATTCTCTGACCAGTTGAGACAATGGTGGGAGAAAAGGGTCATTATTTCGACCAATTAGAGAGCGGCTAACAGACAGTTACAAGAAGTGTAATTAGTAACAATGGCGAGAAGTCGCAATCACAAAGTGTCAGCATTTCAATATAAAAATACTTCAGAAACAGTTGGAATAAGTTGAATTCAGTTGCAGTTTAAATTGCAACATTATAATCATTCATTTTATGGTTGGCTATCCATTCGCAGAGATGCTGGGAATTACATTTTTTACAAATATACATTTACATATACATGTATGTGTATGTACAAATATACACTGCATCTACTTTTTATGTGGAGGTCTGCTCACATCTTGAAAATGATAATCATGTTATTATCTTGCAAGTATTTATACATAATTAGACAGGCATTATACACTAGAGATAATCTTATTTCAGTTTCTTGATATTTGTGGTTTACAACTGATATGATATGGAATTAATTAAGCATGTGGCTGGTACTGATATTTCCTTTTCTCCACCTGAAATCAATTACATTGTATATTTTTATTTTGGCAAAGAAATATGACAACAATATCATATGATTCTGAAATAGGAGCATAAAATGTGATTTGCTGTCTGTGAGAAAAATATTTCTGGCCACTAATAAATTAAATCAGCATTTCCTGCATGTAAATGACGTATTTCATTCTGCGAGTCTGGAGTTCAGTATTACTTCTTGGAATTACCTAGCATCTTCATTTCATTTCAATTTGACGTCACATAAAGGAATATCTATTCTACTTACTGACATATGATATTGTTCATCTCACATATGGCTGGTATATGACCGGCCATTCTTATTGAAATCAACTCCTGATGAGTTTCTGAAATTACTCAGGTTCTTTTTGGACAGGACTTTATGCTAGGATCATTGTTTTTGTATCATCATGTCTACAATTAAAACTGCAAATCAGTAAAGGTAAGATCCTCGGAACACTTCAGGCAATTGGTTGATATTTATTTATTTGTCACTTTTGTCAATACAATGATAAATAGCAAATTGCTGAGTTCAGAGTCTTAATGCAATAACAACTCTTGTAGTTGTAATGAATAATATCACTGAGAAGGGATAATTATGATATTCATATCTTTAAATCTTCTTCACAAAATGTAATTATTGGATTGACTTCATAATTTATAAGGTTATGCGAGTATTTCTGGCATTGCCTCAATCATAACTCTTGATTTATAAAAGACAAAGAGATCAAAATGCAAGATTGTTTTTTGATTGCTTGCAATATTTCAATATGAACAACAATACCAGTGGTTTCAACACATACGTTTTGAGATGGTCACTTTCTTTTCTTTACCAGCTCAAAGGTAGAAACTATTAGCTAACCTGAAATGTAATCACAAGCACGAAGATTTATGTTTGGCAGTGAAGTATATTGATTATCCACCTGTAATTGCTTTTGCCTCTGTAAAAGATTTGCAATCAGAAGCGCCATTTTCATGAATCAAATCTGAGGTTTTGAAACTTCAAAAAGTTCTGTACCATATATAACCCTTTCTCAAATAAAAAGTAATTTCTTTGGCAGACCTGAGCATTTGAAGACCATAAAATCTGTCTTTGAGACATAGGAATGCACTGCCTTGAACCTGAGGAGCTTTTAAGGAAGTAATATGTGGTTACAGTCTTGATTATAGGCACAGATTAGGAGCTGGGTATGGAAGTCAACAACATAGAGGGATGGGCTCAGACGTCAGATCCAGGTCTGGCTGAAATTATTTAATCATTGATAAGCCTTATAGGAATAGACTTTGAATATACAGTTGTGATCAGATATACACAGACATTGTTACTATGCTGCGCTCAGTGATGATATTTAATATTTTACCAAATATCACACAACGGACTAAACAGTGTGAATGGTTTGGTTTGGTCCAATATCAGTGGTATGTGTTCTGAGCTGAGTGGATAGAACTTTTACTTTTAGTTGTATCAATTCAAGAGGTGTAGACAGCCGAATGCAGTATCTCAAGAAGACATATATTATATGCTCCGAGACATAAATAGTGAAACATATCTTGGCTTTCCAAGAGATGTGCTTGTACAAATGTATTTGTGAAGAATTTAGAAAGTATAAATAACTTACAACTTATATGATAGACATATCTGCATCAATATTGCACAGTTCTTGCCAAAATGTTGTGTCACACTCCTCTACATTAATGTTTTATGTAACACCTCATATTCCCTTCCATGTTACATATTTATTGTGTCTAAGCCAGCTTAATGCCAAAAATGTCAATGCAGCAGCACCAAGATGAAATCATATTTATGCTTGTGCTTTTAAAAAAAAAGCACAATGTAAAATATCCTGCAATGTTTTACAAGTTACATCCTGTGCAGGTTCGATACATATTGGTGTGTCAAGCGTGTTGGTCTATGCACAAATCTCTTGAGGACATGCATTATTGAGTGGCTATCATAGGCCACTGTAGGGGAGAGGGGAACACCTGTCAAACTGTCACACATGTTCACTCTTCTCAGTCAAAATCATACAATTATTCTGCCAGAGTCCTCAGCCCCTTACTTTCTGGGGAAATCATACCACATGGTAATAAATGAGTTATGCCCATTGGCTTGTTCTTAAATTCATGTTTCTTAATTTTCCTGAGGTCAGTTTAAGAATTCTCACATTTGGATGCCCAGACAGAGAAGATTAGGCCAGCAAGTACATTGATCCAGGGGGGTTCTCAGCTTTATGATATATTCATGACTCTTGTCTGCTCTCCATCACGAGAAACTATGGCAACATATTTTCCATCTTATTGGTAGAATGAAGAAGAATTGATTGAATCAAGGCTGAAAAGCTCGCCTTTCTATTATCATAAATTTAAAATGAGAAAGTTATTTTTAAGGAGAAACAGGAAATGATCACCTGCGGCTAATTGTTAATTTCTGAAAAGGAGGTTGTAGTTAGGTAAAAACCTGTGAAAAAGATGCCTAAATAATATGCTTTATATGGAGATGCTGTCACACTATTGCCTTATATAAAGGGAAGCAGTTAAGTTACTGCCTTATAAGAGTAATTAGTGTGTGGTAGGATGGATATATTCAATACCTCTTCTCACATAGATGTCACTTGAATATAGTCACAGGCTTCTACAGCCGGAACTGCCAGACCAAGTCTGACCCAAGGTCAACTGTGGGCCAAGCATGCAGGTCACTCTGACATCATAGACATGCTAATGTGGTTATATTGGTGACCACTCCGCCACTAAACTAACATTGCCCCTGCATGACATCATGTGACACGACAGCTGCATGGACAGCTTCATTTATCTCTACAGCTGACCCTTTCGCACTGCATCTGCCTCCTTCTCTTATAGCTGTCTTCATCTCAATACAGCTGTCTCATCATCTTTTGCAGCTGTTTTGACTAACTCTGAATGCCTTGAAGTGTTGTGGCTGTCCTGTTTATTTTTGTAGCTGCTGCTGTATTCATCTTCATCCAGATTTGCCATTAACCTCTACAACTAGTTCCATCCATGTCTGACAACTTATATGTTGTTACTCCATCTGCATCTGAATCTGGCTAAGATAATAGTAACATATAGTAAGATAAGATAATATTTATGTTTATTGAAGTGTATGCGAGCCAAGATATTGCTTGTATAAGCAGTGTGTCTGCTCTTACCCAACATCAGGGCTGTTTGCCTTCTCAGACTACCAGTTATTGCTGGGGATTTGTACAGTACACAGATTATCTGACATGGTAGAAGAAGAGAATTGGCAGTCATTTTGCATTGCCTGAATTTTGCCAGTCTCTTTTTGTGGACTGCTTTGTGGAAGATCTGTGATAGGCGATTGTTTTGTGAACATTTCCAAATCTGCACCTCAGTTCATCCGCCTGGTTGTTTAATGGTATGTATGATATTTATGGTACGAAGAGACAGGATTGGTGTCAGGTCTAAGATAGTGTGTGTATAATATTGTCTTTTAACTGAATAATACAATATGATAAAATATGATACTATATAATGACTCATTGAAATTTTACAGGATGTCGTAAGACAGGTTAGTGACAGGCAATGAAGTTGCACTATCAGCTCAAGTTTGCCTCAGGCCATGGCTGCATATGGTGGGCAAACAGGTCGTGTGAACTTTTTGTAACCCCAGATGATGTTCAAAGTAGGTTAGCACTGTTTGAAGTCGTTCTACAATTAGTCAAAGGACAATGACTTTGATGACATCATAAGCATATTGCCATCAATCAAAAAAGTTACTAAAAATGTGAGGTGTATGTTATTTTTAATATTGTTGCACAATTCTGTAAACTATATAGCTTATGAATTGTTTACCACAGCAGTGCTTCTCAGAAATATTTGTTTCTTTTTATAAAAGACTTCAGAGGTCTCATATTGAAATGTGTTGATGCTGCAGATCAAGCAAACCATAGATGTAAAAGATTGGGATTCACAGTATCAGATAATTTGTCTATGTGATACTTGAAGCAGTGTTTACTAATACCAAAGACCATCTAGTTAAGTATGTTTTACAGCTATACTTGGTTTATTTGTACAGAATTAGATATTTTCATGTGATTTACAAGACCCATTTTCTTGTAATTTACATGACCTTTTCTTGTGATTTAGAATTGGACCTTCTCTTATTCACAACAAGACCATTTTCTCTGATTCACAACTAGACCTTTTCCTCTGATTCACAACAAGACTTTTTCCTCTGATTCACAACAAGACTTTTTCCTCTGATTCATAACAAGACCATTTCCTCTGATTTATGACAAGACCTTTTCCTCTGATTCACAACAAGACCATTTCCTGATTTATGACAAGACTTTTTACCCTCAGCCCCTGATGTAATCAGGCTGAGGGTATTGCAGTACTCCTGGCGTGGGTATGTATGTATGTCTGTATGTATGTATGTATGTATGTATGTATGTATGTATGTATGTATGTATGTATGTATGTATGTATGTATGTATGTATGTATGTATGTATGTATGTATGTATGTATGTATGTCTGTAGCGAACATCCTTGTCATCGCGATAACTCAAGAACAAATGATGGCAGCTTCATGAAACTTGACACACATATGCATCTGGTGAAAACCTCGGACGAGTTCGATGGACGGCGACCTTGACCTATTTTTCAAGGTCACAGGAACAATTATGTGAAATCCCAAGAATCACAATAACTCAAGAACGAATAATGGTAGCTTTATGAGATTTGACACACATAAGTATCTGGTGAAGACCTCAGAATTTTTTATATGAAAATGACCATCACCTACTTTTCAAGGTCACAGGGACAATTATGTGAAATCATCTTGTCATCGCGATAACTCAAGAACAAATGATGGCAGCTTCATGAAACTTGACACACATATGCATCTGGTGAAAACCTCGGACGAGTTCGATGGACGGCGACCTTGACCTATTTTTCAAGGTCACAGGGACAATTATGTGAAATCCCAAGAATCACAATAACTCAAGAACGAATAATGGTAGCTTTATTAGATTTGACACACATAAGTATCTGGTGAAGACCTCAGAATTTTTTCTATGAAACATGACCTTCACCTACTTTTCAAGGTCACAGGGACAATTATGTGAAATCATCTTGTCATCGCGATAACTCGAGAACAAATGATGGCAGCTTCATGAAACTTGACACACAAAAGCATCTGGTGAAAACCTCGAATGAGTTTGATGGATGGCGACCTTGACCTATTTTTCAAGGTCACGGACAATTATGTGAAATCCCAAGAATCGCAATAACTCAAGAACGAATGATGGCAGCTTTATGAGATTTGACACACACAAGCATCTGGTGAAGACCTCAGAATTTTTTCTTTGAAACATGACCTTTACCTACTTTTCAAGGTCACAGAGATAATTATGTGAAATCATCCTTGTCATCGTGATAACTCAAGAACAAATGATGGCAGCTTCATGAAACTTTACACGCATAAGCATCTGGTGAAAACCTCGGACTAGTTCGGTAGACGGCGACCTTGACCTATTTTTCAAGGTCACAGGGACAATTATGTGAAATCCCAAGAATCGCAATAACTCAAGAACGAATGATGGCAGCTTTATGAGATTTGACACACACAAGCATCTGGTGAAGACCTCAGACTTCTCTTGATGGAACATGACCTTCACCTGATTTCAAGGTCACAGGGACAATTATGTGAAATCATCCTTGTCATCGTGATAACTAAAGAACAATTGATGGCAGCTTCATGAAACTTTACACGCATAAGCATCTGGTGAAAACCTCGGACTAGTTCAGTGGACAGCGACTTTGACCTATTTTTCAAGGTCACAGGGACAATTACGTGAAATCCCAAGAATCGCAATAACTCAAGAATGAATGATGGCAGCTTTATGAGATTTGACACACACAAGCATCTGGTGAAGACCTCAGAATTTTTTCTTTGAAACATGACCTTCACCTACTTTTCAAGGTCACAGGGATAATTATGTGAAATCATCCTTGTCATCGTGATAACTCAAGAACAAATGATGGCAGCTTCATGAAACTTTACACGCATAAGCATCTGGTGAAAACCTCGGACTAGTTTGGTGGACGGCGACCTTGACCTATTTTTCAAGGTCACAGGGACAATTATGTGAAATCCCAAGAATCGCAATAACACAAGCATCTGGTGAAGACCTCAGACTTCTCTTGATGGAACATGACCTTCACCTGATTTCAAGGTCACAGGGACAATTATGTGAAATCATCCTTGTCATCGTGATAGCTTAAGAACAAATGATGGCAGCTTCATGAAAATTGACACACATAAGAATCTGGGAAGACTCCAGATGAGTTTGATGGACGGTGACCTTAACCTGCTTTTCAAGGTCACAGGCCCATATCAATAATTCTAGAGTAAATGATGACAGTTTCATGATACTTGACACACCTAAGCTATCAAAGGAAGTAGATTTTATGGGTTTTTTACCCCTGCATCAATTTGCCTTGGTGCAGTGACGTTTTGTTCACAAATATTGTGTGGAGCGAATGTTGTGCAATGAGTTACCAGGGCTGAGGGTTGATGCATCTCTGATGCCTATGTTTTCCTCTGATTCACAACTAGACCATTTCCTCTGATTCACAACTGGACCTTTTCCTCTGATTCACAACTGGACCATTTTCTCTGACTCACAACAAGACCTTTTCCTCTGATTTACAACTGGACCATTTTCTCTGATTCACAACAAGACCTTTTCCTCTGATTTACAACTGGACCATTTTCTCTGATTCACAGCAAGACCATTTCCTCAGATTCACAACAGGAATTTTTCATCTGATTCACAACGCGACCCATTTCCTCTGGTTAACAATAAGACCTTTATTCCTGCGGTTAACAAGACCTTTTACTCTGATTCATTCATGTGCAATACTGGCATATAGGGTCACATTCTCAGATTGTGTTATCACATCCAGTGTTGCATCATTTTACTCTACTAATGTCGACATCACGATTCAGTGAATATACAAATCCCTATGACATAACATTCTTTAATTACTCATCATATTCAGAAATATATGTTGTATAGAAACAAACCCGACTTAGTTCGGAAATATTCAAAATATTCTAATTTTCCCCAGTGCTATCCAGGTTCTATTAAAAAAATCACCAAAACACCATAGAAAGCACAACAATTTTGCAAAGAGCAGCACAGTGTTTATATGAGAGATTGGTGATAAGAAAGCGGGTGATTGGTTGAGAGGTTGCATCCTTCTGCCTGACATGAGCAGTGGGATTAGGGGCCACCATGGGCCCACATATTGGGCCTGTCTCAATCTATCGGAATGATACATTTGGTTTTTGCAGCTTATTAGATACACTCTTTGATCTGGTGATTTCGTGTCACAGGGGAACAGGGCCACACGAGGGATCATGTTATATTTAATGGCAAATATATTGCTCAAGATATGAAATTTGCCTCTTAATGTTTTTTCCATGTTTTATTCATTTTGCTGCATCAGTGTTTACGAATAAAAAGTCAACAATATCATATATTGTTAGGTTCAAAAAAGCAACAAAAATAATACTTCACAAAAAATGTCTGTTGTAATATCCAGAGTGTGAAAAATATCTTGTTTTGTCACGATAATTAAATGCTGTACATGTTTCATGAAAATAGAGATGAAAACACAATTAATCATGCGAATATTGATTGTCAGATCTTTTTTTCAAAACTGTTAGGGCTCCATTGCTTTGGTGATTGTGCTGAAAGTGGGCTGATAAAAAGAGGTTCTGGCAAAGCCAAAATGTTGTTTATCTGTACGCATTCATTGGCCTTTTATTACGATCATGGTCTGCCAAACAATTAGTTCTATGTGTGCCAAGGCAATTTGATGCTGCAGAGAAAAAAACCATGGACAGTAATGAAATTTTAGATAGATTGATTTAAATATGATTTTGAGGTCAGCGGCTTAGCTTTTTTACTCAACTGCCATTGTGTTCTTGACAGTTGATGACTTGAAATATTGAAAGTTTTAATCCCATTAAGCTATTTGGTTACTTCATTTCATTTTCACTGCAATTCAATGGTCTTAATTAAATATCTCAGGCTTTTGTTTTACAGAGTGATTTTTTAAAACTTTGTTTCAGACATGAACATCTAATATATGTTATATAGCTGTGGTAATGCTTTTAATACCTGACCACTGCTACCTTTGAGTCCTACTGTCTCGTCAGTCTGTATCCGTTAGTTTGATATATCCCAAAAATAGACGACAGTTTAGAACAACATAAACAGTTTTGATATTTGACTATCTTGGCCTGAATCAAAACAGAATACATCAAGTCTGTTGCCTTTGATGGTGAAAATATAACATTTCACTTTATCAAACAGCACAGATCACCTTCAAGCCTTAACAATATGATACAAGCAAGCTTGGCTGTCATCTAATCTAATTGTATGTGTGGGTTGGACAGCACAAATTGTATATCATTCAGAACACAGGCTCAGGGATAGGCAACCCAGGATATTCTGAATACATATTTTGACAGCAAGATATAAAAGGGCAGATCACTTTTTCCTTTGCTAGAATCCCATGGTACCTGAAGCTATCATGTTGATATTGCACCATGAAGGAAGCCAGGTGATTTTGTCCGGCAGTGTTGCCTGGACGGCACAGGTAACGGTGACATGATATGTAGATCTGGCCAGTCCGTGACGATCAGAATCTTGGAGACAAGGCCAAGCTTTGTTCTACCCCCAGGCTGCCACATCAAAGCAGCGTTCAGACTTGGCTATTATTGGCCGTATATTGCTTGCCATTTGGTGAGATCACGTTGATGCCATGCTCATTGCCATATCTCATATAGTCAGGATTGCTAATCACATCTCCAGACTGCGTCAACTCTCGCTGTGGCGTCAAGCATTATTTACCGTATTTGTACAAGTTGCTCTAGAATGCTTGTGCCTTTCCAGTATAAGCCTTACTTGAGTGAAAAACTGCCATGTTTTATTATTGTTTTGAACGATATGGACATATAACAAAGTTGTGAGAGTTGATTGATAGTTATGTATCAAAACATACATTTTGTATGTAATTGATATAATTAATAGAACAAGCTTCATTGTGCATCCAAAATGTTTTGTAGTTGGTGGTTATCTTGTTTTCCCAGATATTATTATATCCATTCCTTTCACTGAAAACCAAATATAAAGCTAATGATATTAGTTCTCCCCAATAAAGCTGTTCTGTATTGCACTGCTTCTCATTTAAACATGAGGAAGAATTTTTGTTTAATCTTATTTCATCTCACAATCGAAGAGTAATGACATATTTGACCACAACTTGACCTGCGGATTGTCAAATCATGAATCATACCCATCAAGCCCTACCCCCTTGTTGCACATCCAGGTGTCAATAAATCAAGAAACTACTTCCATGTGCATCTATCCAGGTCTCAATAAATCAAGAAACTACTTCCATGTGGATCTATCCAAGGAGAAAGAGCAGCACTTTGCTACATCAAGCTGACCATATTCAGGATGTCACCTTGTAAAACCTGTACTTACATTTGGCAATACTTGTCTGACAATGTGCAATATTTCACATTATAAAGCCACTACATTTGACCACATTCAGTATTTATGTCAGTTGTTTCACCATAAAACTCAACTTTTGACTTTATTCAGTATTAATTATCAAAGTAAACATGTGTACATTAATAAATATTTTGATAGATTTCAAAGTCATGATCCATTTAATCAAGAAGCCAAACCTCTTTCTTGCTAACATTACAGAGTGGCTCTTGGTTTCTGGAAATAAGAAAATAAGAGTTGTATGTATATATTGTGTATATAGAGGCCTCAGAGAGTTGATAGTGTGCACAGCTAATTAGGTGCATGGTGTGGCGGAGGTGGGGAGAGCTAGGCCACTATTGCATGACTCGCCGTGGCACAGTCGAGATGCTACTCAGCCTCCTCACGCAGCCACGATGCTTCAGTAAACAATAGCAACACCGCACACAGGGCAACACCATAGAAAGCACAACAAATTAGACTCCATTAGATATACACGAGGATGGGAAAGCATCGACTCATCCTGATTTGCTTCTGTAAGGCAACACCATAGAAGGCACAACACATCTAAGTCTTGTATGCGTGCATGTAATATGTATAATGTTGATGATATAAAAGATATGTTGTTTTGATAATCAAAACAGACCTTGTTTAGACCAGGAGGTATGTCACTCTATGAATATATTGCCAGGTAATTTCAATAGACCCTGGGTATATACATTGTCAGGTAATCTGGTCAGACCATGGGAGCATTGTTAGGTAACCTAGGCAGACTGGGTGAGATGCAGCACCATATGGCCAGGGAGCATTGTCAGGTAATCTGGGCAGACCATGGGAGCATTGTCAGGTAATCTAGACAGACCATGGGAGCATTGTCAGGTAATGTAGGCAGACCATGGGAGCATTGTCAGGTAATCTGGGCAGACCATGGGAGCATTGTCAGGTAATCTGGGCAGACCATGGGAGCATTGTCAGGTAATGTAGGCAGACAATGGGAGCATTGTCAGGTAATCTAGGCAGACCATGGGAACATTGTCAGGTAATCTGGGCAGACCATGGGAGCATTGTCAGGTCATTTAGACAGACCATGGGAGCATTGTCAGGTGATCTGGGCAGACTGTTGGAGCATTGTCAGGTAATCTGGGCAGACCATGGGAGCATTGTCAGGTCATTTAGACAGACCATGGGAACATTGTCAGGTAATCTGGGCAGACCATGGGAGCATTGTCAGGTAATCTGGGCAGACCATGGGAGCATTGTCAGGTAATCTAGGCAGACCATGGGAGCATTGTCAGGTTATCTAGGCAGACCATGGGAGTTTTGTAAGGTAATCTGGGCAGAGCTGGGGTTGACTGGGGAGGTCTCCCGAGTCTCGTCCCACTGTCACCTCTAGTCTCGGAGGCTGAGTGTAGACAGAGCAGGTCTCATTACAGGCCTGAATCATGGCTGCCATTGCAAGATTGATGCCAACAGCAGCCAACAAAACAACACCAAGATCTGTTGCTTTTTGCAAGTAAAGACAATACTGTATACATTATACACACATCTTATTTTCCATGTGCAATTTTGATGCGTGGTTGTTACATACCTGTTGTTTTACATCGACCATTGAGGTATGGCACACATATGGGTTGATGTTTTTGATATTCCTTTGAGTCTTCATTGATAAACAAGATGTAATTCATGAAATATGGATGTGTACTTTGGATGCAAATGCAGCTTCATAGTCATAAACAAAAATATAATCCTTGAGATCAAAAGAATGCAAATGATATTTGTGACATCTTATTTTCATACATTAATTTGAACTGTTTATGTGTTTGTGGTAGATTTCTATGCAGAGTGAGGGATGAAGCAGGGCCTTATTTTCCTTTTGGTTCTTCATCTTTTCCATTTACTTCCTACGTAAGGTGGTGTGATTTAACTTGTTGAAGGAAAGAATAGAAATATTAGCTTATCAGGTTCCTTATCCATATATCATTGCATGAGAAGTTATCTTGATGCTCATCTTACTATATAATATAGAGGCAATATAAAGGTATTTATAGCATAGAGACATGGTACCAGTAGTAGAACTGAACCAATATAGAGGCAGTATAAAGGTATTTATAGCATAGAGACATGGTACCAGTAGTAGAACTGAACCAATATAGAGGCAATATAAAGGTATTTATAGCATAGAGACATGGTACCAGTAGTAGAACTGAACCAATATAGAGACAATATAAAGGTATTTATAGCATAGAGACATGGTACCAGTAGTAGAACTGAACCAATACAGAGGCAATATAAAGGTATTTATAGCATAGAGACATGGTACCAGTAGTAGAACCGAACCAATATAGAGGCAATATAAAGGTATTTATAGCATAGAAACATGGTACCAGTAGTAGAACCGAACCAATATAGAGGCAATATAAAGGTATTTATAGCATAGAGACATGGTACTAGTAGTAGAACCGAACCAATATAGAGGCAATATAAAGGTAAAAAACTTTCTCCAATATGCTTTGGATGTGGACAAATAGAACACAGGATATTCTATTACTGGTCAAATTCAACAATCGGCAGCATCTTGAAAAAATATGGTGAATGAATACAGTTTTTACCTTTGCCCTTAACGTGGCCACATCTTGCTCACCTTGTGTTGATCACCTACGTTACAAAGCCAGACTCATACATCAACATCCACCCAAAATCTCCAACCCCCAAAATAACTGTCATTCATGCACATGCCCTGCTCCTGACTTTTGTGCTGTGTTGTGTCATCTGTTGCCAAGGCAACTGGGACAGGAGATGAATGATACCTCCTGTTAAGTGTCCCATTCTGCCAAGAATCCTGAGCACTCTCAGCTCCTCTTTCTCTGCCGTAATCAGCACAGCCAGTGTCTCTGCATCCCTCGTAAGGCGAGTCAAATCTCGGCCATTCTCGTCACAATTTTCCGGGCTTGACAGGCAATTTGTTACTGTCTAAGACGCTTATAAGGATGATACCATAAGCAGCTATTTTCTCAAGGCCTTGATTATACAGTCACATGTTTCTTTGCCTCCAACATCTGCCTGATATGATTTGCTTAAAAGAGCTGTTAATTAATAAATGAATGAACCATTGTTTAAGTATCAAGATAAAGGGTTTCTTTTTTAAGCTATAAAAATAGATTGAAGAAGCAAAATGTGAATTGTTTGCATACTATATTGCTTTGCCAATGCTAATATACATTAATATCTAATTTAGTCAGTCCAGTCAGGTTATCACCTGTGGACCTAACTTGGAGGAAAAAGCTGTTTGCTACCTCCAAGACTGAAATTCCACTGTGCTGATAATCTTAACATTGTGTGTAGAAGAGATTTGTCGGAGGTTCAATACTCTGTTGCCCGAGGGTATGCAGTTGGTTTTGGCGCACCCTGTAATGAGATCAATATAATTGCATTTCCTGTGGGAGTTCTGTGGGTACACAGTGTAAGTGTCACAGCACCCATCGCCCAGCCATCAGATTCAACTCAGAGGGCCAAGAGTTAGGCCTGGTAAACTCCAACACAATGGACTAGTGAACATAGCCATCTTCTTAATCTTTTAATTTGATTAGATAGTTAGATAGATGTATTTGTTAATTTAGGAAAACAGCTGAAGATTCTGAATTGTTTCTCTTGCATTTTGTACCCTTTGAAATAATTTGACATTTTATCACAGTAACTAGGGTTAAGATGAGCGAGGCCATTAGGTAGAACAGAGTAGAGAGTATGGGAAAAAAAGATTCTATCATTTCTGTTTCCACATCCTCCAAAAATCTGGAACAATATTGAAGGCGAGTAATTTTACGATTTGCCTATCCCTGTCTGTATTGTGTGGCGTTTGATCTTGCCATCCTATACCCCACTCTGTAAACAGTACCGACAGACAGCCTCCACACAAAGCAAGCCTGGTCAACCATGTACTCATATTTGTTCTACTGGATACTATGTCTGGCCCATTGTCCTTGTAGCAGAAAGCATAAAATTGAGGCAAAGAAATTGTTTGATGACTCTCCCCGTGCAAAGCAGGCACCCGGGTGAACCATTTGTTACTCAGAGGAGTGGGCTTAACAGACAACTATTAGCTTAGGCTGACTGTGGTGACACACACGTGACACCAGTAATAGATGATTCAACAAATGGTGTTAGCATACCTAGAGAGCGATATAATGCAATTTGCTGTGAATTAGAGTGGATATACGGGTATGAGTAGACTCAGCGAGCATCTTCTCCTAAGTGTAAAGGGTATTACAGAGTAATGTAACATTATGGGTTTTTGTAAGGGGATTAGTATTGTATTTTATATAAACCACTTACTTAATTGCTTGACTTTTCATCTGTGTTAGTTTCCTGTTAAAATAATGAATATCCCAGTATGAGTTTGGAGATTTAATCATGTCTGTTTTGTTATCTTTTAGTTCCATTGTGGATCTCAATGACAAATACAAGAAGACAGAAAGTAAGTAAAAATTTCTTTTCTAAAGGTCATAATTATTATAATATATATTTATTATTGATATCCATCTGGTCTACTGGCTGGAATGGATACAGTATCATCATGTTTTTACCCCTCAATCAAGGATATGGGCTAAGGGGATTGCTCAGGTGATATGATATGTTGGTAGTGAGTGAATATATCTGTGTCATTCTGTGTGTGTTTCATCTTTATTAGCTCCCACCGCTGAGCAGTGCAGGAGCTATGGTATTGGTTTCCGTTTGTGTGTCTGTTTGTGCATCTGCTATTTTGATATTTTGATATATGTTATCAGCAATCAGGCTTCACATTTTTACCACACACACATTCCATGAAGACCCCGATAATGACCTTGACTTGTTTCCCAAGGTCACAAATATTCTTTAAATTGTTGCCCATTCAAATTGCTTTATGTTTATACATTTTGCTATATGTTCTCACCTATTTTAGTTACAGACTCAAGATTTCCACCACACATTCACCTTGTGAAGGCCCACAATTGATATTTTCAAACATAACATTGACCTTTGTTTCCAAAATCACAACCTTTTAAATGTCAACAATTTTTTTTTTTTTTCCAGTGTATCTTTGCATTTATTTTAGTTACTCCATGCAGTGTAAGCTACCAAATAACAGATGACTGACCTACTTTTGAATCTTATGTCAAATAGCTACTAACTAATACCCCCGTCACAATTGCAGCGATTTCAATAAAGGTGCCCGGCCATTGCATATTTTTGCGTATTTTTGACAAAATTGGCAGGCAAGCCAAGGAGCCGTCAGGACACCAGGAATTCATTGGCCACAATTGGGCAATTTAAAGATGTCGTATGGGTACTTGGGAACTTTTAGCTGCAACATAAAAGTTGTCGGCATCTCCATGATGTCCTCTGACCAAAAATCGTCTTAAAGTATACAGCATGCTTCCATGAGTGTCCCGCAGGCGTATCTTACGATTATCTTAGGGCTGCCAGTGTCATCATACAGTGAAAATAAGATTTATTTTATTTCATGTATTCCCAGATCATTGTCAAGTAATTTTGTGATATCCTAGCGATAGTCCTAGGGATTCCCTACGATATCCTACAGAGGTCAGTTTCTTTTAGCAGACGTCTTTAGGATGTCCTACAGAGGTCTGTGTCATTTAATCTTCCACATGCCCTGCACTGCCTTTTTACCCTCAGCCCCTGATGTAATCAGGCTGAGGGTATTGCAGTACTCCTGGCGTGGGTATGTATGTATGTATGTCTGTATGTATGTATGTATGTATGTCTGTAGCGAACATCCTTGTCATCGCGATAACTCAAGAACAAATGATGGCAGCTTCATGTAACTTGACACACATATGCATCTGGTGAAAACCTCGGACGAGTTCGATGGACGGCGACCTTGACCTATTTTTCAAGGTCACAGGGACAATTATGTGAAATCCCAAGAATCACAATAACTCAAGAACGAATGATGGCAGCTTTATGAGATTTGACACACATAAGCATCTGGTGAAGACCTCAGAATTTTTCCTATGAAACATGACCTTCACCTACTTTTCAAGGTCACAGGGACAATTATGTGAAATCATCTTGTCATCGCGATAACTTGAGAACAAATGATGGCAGCTTCATGAAACTTGACACATATAAGCATCTGGTGAAAACCTCGGACGAGTTCGATGGACGGTGACCTTGACCTATTTTTCAAGGTCACAGGGACAATTATGTGAAATCCCAAGAATCGCATAACTCAAGAACGAATGATGGCAGCTTTATGAGATTTGACACCCATAAGCATCTGGTGTAGACTTCAGAATTGTTTCTATAAAACATGACCTTCACCTACTTTTCAAGGTCACATGGACAATTATGTGAAATCATCCTTGTCATTTCGATAACACGAGAACAAATGATGGCAGCTTCATGAAACTTGACACATATAAGCATCTGGTGAAAACCTCGGACGAGTTCGATGGATGGTGACCTTGACCTATTTTTCAAGGTCACAAGGACAATTATGTGAAATCCCAAGAATCGCATAACTCAAGAACAAATAATGGCAGCTCTATGAGATTTGACACTCATAAGCATCTGGTGTAGACTTCAGAATTGTTTCTATAAAACATGACCTTCACCTACTTTTCAAGGTCACATGGACAATTATGTGAAATCATCCTTGTCATCGCGATAACACGAGAACAAATGATGACAGCTTCAAGAAACTTGGCACACAAAAGCATCTGGTGAAAACCTGGGACGTGTTTGATGGACGGCGACCTTGACCTATTTTTCAAGGTCACGGACAATTATGTGAAATTCCAAGAATCGCAAGAACGAATGATGGCAGCTTTATGAGATTTGACACACACAAGCATCTGATGAAGAGCTCAGAATTGTTTCTATGAAACATGACCTTCACCTACTTTTCAAGGTCACAGGGACAATTATGTGAAATCATCCTTGTCATCGTGATTACTCAAGAACAAATGATGGCAGCTTCATGAAACTTGACACGCATAAGCATCTGGTGAAAACCTCAGACTAGTTCGATGGATGGCGACCTTGACCTAATTTTTCAAGGTCACAGGGACAGTTGATAACTCAAGAACAAATGATGGCAGCTTCATGAATCTTTACACGCATAAGCATCTGTTGAAAACCTCCGACTAGTTCGGTGGACGGCGACCTTGACCTATTTTTCAAGGTCACAGGGACAGTTATGTGAAATCCCAAGAATCGCAATAACTCAAGAACAAATGATGGCAGCTTTATGAGATTTGACACACATAAGCATCTGGTGAAGACCTCAGATTTTCTCTATGAAACATGACCTTCACCTACTTTTCAAGGTCACAGGGACAATTATGTGAAATCATCCTTGTCATCGCGATAACTCGAGAACAAATGATGGCAGCTTCATGAAACTTGACACGCAGAAGCATCTGATGAAAACCTCAGACATTTTTGTATGGAACATGACCTTCACCTACTTTTCAAGGTCACAGGTACAATTATGTGAAATCCCTATCATTGCTATAACTCGAGAACGAATGATGGCAGCTTTATGAGACTTGACACACATAAGCATCTGGTGAAGACCTCAGACTTCTCTTGATGGAACATGACCTTCACCTACTTTTCAAGGTCACAGGGACAATCATGTCAAATCCACGTCATTGCAATAATTTAAGAGCAAATAATGGCAGCTTCATGAAAATTGACACACATAAGCATCTGGGAAGACTCCAGATGAGTTTGATGGACGGTGACCTTAACCTGCTTTTCAAGGTCACCGGCCCATCTCAATAATTCTAGAGTAAATGATGACAGTTTCATGATACTTGACACACCTAAGCTATCAAAGAAAGTAGATTTTATGGGTTTTTTTTACCCCTGCATCAATTTGCCTTGGTGCAGTGACGTTTTGTTCACAAATATTGTGTGGAGCGAATGTTGTGCAATGAGTTACCAGGGCTGAGGGTTGATGCATCTCTGATGCCTATGTTTATATAAGGCGTTATTCAAGCTTGGCTGAAATTGGAAATCTTGTTTTAGATGAAGTAAAGGTCCCAAACAAAGAAATTCATTTTTTATGTTTTATTTTATTAGTTTGCACAGCCTGAGCGACATATAAACTATGTTTTGGGTTCTTTCTCTGTGTGTCTTGATTTGTCCGTCAAGAAAAAAGCAATATATTACAAACCTATTTCAGTTACAGCAACAAATTTGACATGTGTCTTCCGAAGGGCATACATTTCATCCTTTTTATAAAGATTCTGTGATATATTCTTTCAAAATGTAGCCAATAATTTTGACATTTCAATATATCTCAACATTTCGACAAGCAACTAATTGGAGCATCTTGGGCCTGTCATTTAATTTATTTTTCATGTTATAATAAATGTGGCAGCAGAATTTTGTATAGATCATTTGGAATAGCATGCAGGAACTTTGTATAAATTACAGATTGTCTTTTTTCCTTTTATCTTGAAAAATGTAGTATATTGATAAATTGACAGCCCAATATGAAACACAAAACATTCCTAATTCAAAATTCATGATGTCATTTCAACTGTTTTTACCACTCAGCCATAGGGCTGATGTGGTATTGTCGTTGCCTTGGCGGGCGGGCGGGCGGGCGGGCGGCGGGCGGGCGGGCGGTCGGCGGGCGTGACACATTGTGCAGGCCGTATCTCAGCAACCGTAAACAGCAGGAGCTTCATATTTGGCATGCATGACTACCATCCACAGTAGATGTGCACTGTCAGGTGTTTTGACCCCTATGACCTTTGACCTTGGTGCTGTGACCTTGAGGTTTCAAATTTTGTGCAGAGCATATCTCAGCAACCGTAAATAGCAGGAAGCTCATATTTGGCATGAATGACCGTCCTGGAGTATAGCTGTGCCTCGTCATATTCATTTTGTCATTTGACCTTTGACCTTGGCTCAGTGACCTTGAACGTAAAAGAGTTGTGTATACAATATGTCAGCCTCATCAAAAATGCAATACAGGCACTTCATATCTATTGTACAGTAATATTTTAGTGACAACATATGCACTGTTCTGTTTTTTCTTTGTTTTTATCGTTGACCTTGATGCAATGACCTTGACCTTTGAATTTTTGTGCAGGCTATATCTCAGCACCCGTAAATAGCAGGCGCTTCATATTTGGCATGCATGACTACCATTCACAGTAGATGTGCACTGTCAGATATTTTGACCCCTATGACCTTTGACCTTGGTGCTGTGACCTTGAGGTTACAAATTTTGTGCAGAGCATATCTCAGCAACCGTAAATAGCAGGAAGCTCATATTTGGCATGAATGACCGTCCTGGAGTATAGCTGTGCCTTGTCATATTCATTTTGTCATTTGACCTTTGACCTTGGCTCAGTGACCTTGAACGTAAAATTGTTGTGTATACAATATGTCAGCCTCATAAAAAATGCAATACAGGCACTTCATATCTATTTTACATCAATATTTTAGTAACCACAAATGCACTTTATAGTTTTTTCTTTGTTTTTATCATTGACCTTGATGCAATGACCTTGACCTTTTGTGCAGGCTATATCTCAGCAACCGTAAACCTCAGGCACTTCATATTTGGCATGCATGACTATCATCCACAGTAGATGTGTACTATCAGTTTTTTTTACCTCTATGACCTTTGACCTTGGTGCTGTGACCTTGAGGTTACAAATTTACTCGTAATGGTCAGAACATGACAAATTTTGGGTCAATTCCACACAAAATTGTCCACAGATTTTAAATATGACACTTTTAATTTCATAAAGTTCTTTTTCATCAGTATCATCAACAAGTACCAAATATGACATTATAAATATTGTAGGCATTTATTGCTATCCTCATCCAAGCATTAAGAACCTGAGACAGGCTCTTTATTCAGTGATACAAAAGTATAGTCTTACGTCAAAACCATCAATCATATTAGGGGACTTCAATATTGATGCATCATCAAGCAATGAAACAAACATTTCAACATTCTTGAGACAGTATGGATTCAAGCAACAGATCAAAGAATTCACTACTGACCAAAGGACCACAATAGACCATATTTATGCAACAAATATTCCAGACAATGATATGGCAACTGGAGTTTATGAAACATACTTTTCGTATCACAAGGCCATCTGGCTTAAATTTCTTTGAAGTGGATCACATGTATTCTTGTAAAAGTGTGCAAAGCAGTATAACATGTAAAATGAGATGGTAGGTGTTGCAAACCCACCAACCTGAAACTCCATGTAAGTTATCATCAGAATAAAGTTAATAATCAAAAAGTATTATTGTTGATATATATATATTTCATGTTATAATGATAGCAATCAAACATAACAATTGGGCAATATCAGGTAAGCTGCAATCTCCTTATATCAAATTAATGGTACTATGATCCATCAACTATCAGTGTATGTTACTAAATAAATGTGACACAATTTTTTCCTAATAATGTTGTAGGCCTGCCATTTCACAGTCAGTATACATTCTGTGATAGCTGAGTGGTCTCCTGATTTCTAATCAGTCTCGTTTCTTTAAATTATTTAATTAGAAATGGGATGAGACATTGTCATCCAGATATTCAAGAAAGAAATGTGGAAGCAAATGATTTATAAGATGCCATCTTAATTTTTTTGGATAGTTTTTGTCACAATGGTAGGAAGGGCCAAGCATGTTTTATATGATTCTAATGGAGTTTGTGACTGTGGATATGTGAACCTTCTAGTACATCTTGATGCAGAGATGCCGAGAATGCTCAAATCAATATGGCAGATTTGATGACAGATGATCATCTTGCAGCAAATTTGCATTAAAATACTGCCATGTGCTGTCACGTCATTATTAAGTTATTAGAACTGGTTGATCAGCATGTAATGGAATGGATGAATGTTCCTGGGATGTGGTGTGTAGCATTGCTGTCTGGATTTACTTTTGACCAAGTTTACTTAAAGATGTACAAAAGATTAGGTTTGACAAAATGATCTGTTTGAATTATCAGTGTTGACTTGAAAATTGAGTTAAATATATGTTTTATAAATATAATATAGTCTATTTTGATGGGCATATCTCTACAGAAAGCAGCTGTCAGTACAATGGAAAAGAAATTTATTTCGCTTACTTATATTCAATCATTTTCCTTTAGCTCACAATAAAAACTTAATCGCGAAGGCTGATAACATATGTTTATGATTGGGTTGAGTGTTATGGTTATTTGTTCATGGCCAGGGGCAGACGTCTACAATGGCATGGAAGGTCGAGAGCCTGCAATAAAATATATTCCCCAGATGGGCAGTGTTGATTTGTGAGTGCCTCAAGCGAGAGCAATAGGTGGGGATTTCTCTGATATCCCAATAGTCCTGTCAGACCGCTGCAGTAGTCTCTGTGACCTCCGTGTAGAGCTGTTGTGATATGAAGCTCATGGCTATTCCGGTATTCTCATGGATGCAGGTGCAAATCGCACTGCCGGTAATGAGGTCATCACATTTATTTCTCATGTGAAAGAAACAATTTCATTTATTTCTCCAGAGAGTAATAAATTTTGTAAATATTATTGTATTCCATTCTTACAATGGTAGCACATGATTCGTAAATGCTTTGATATTTCCTACTTCCACATGTCACTATATTATACATGGCCCTGAACTGAATTCTAGAATATGTTTTTCTCTTTTTTTGCACTTGAATTATGTTTCATGACTCAGCATTTATCTTTACTGACAGATGCATATAAGAATTTTGAGTGGCAAACATCTTCTAAAGAAATCTCATGAGTCTGACAGTGGTTCAGCAAGAACAGTTATACTAAGTGCAATGCTAACATATTGACAGAATCAACGATCAAAACTTATTTTTATGATATCTGTATAAACACATAGTGCACTTATGAAAATGATTCTCATTTTTTGAAATAGTGCAATTCCATGTGGTGCAAATGTTCGTGTTCTGAAGTTAAATCACTTAAATCAATACAAATAAAAAAACTTAAATAACCCAGACCTCTGCCATGAGACACATTATGACTGCCTGACACATCATCAGACAAGTCACCCCAACAAAGTGCACTGCATTCATGCTGAAGATAATTACTTGGCTTAATATTGTAATGGTAAGATTGGGGTGGAGGATGTCATTTTGTTTCTGTGGCACAGGTGCAGAATATTAAGCAAACTGTCTGCACCATCAGAGAAGTATGAAATGATTAAATGACTGATATATTTCCTGCAGGAAGGTGGACATATTACTTCATGATGGGGAGATATATTAAAAATTGATTTCACCCTTATAGTATTTTGTTAAGATTATGAGCTTTCTTTGTTGGTTTTTGGCTCTTTTTCTATTATTTGACTGATTAATGCCACTTGCATTTGCAAGCATAATCGGCCAATTTTCAGATGTTGTATGGGTTGCCGGGAACTTTTAGCTGCAACTTTTAAAGTTGCTGAGGTCTGTACACTGATGTGACTCAGGCATAAAACAGTTTAAGATCAAGCAACAATTTGAACCAAGTGTCAGACACTAGTTAAGAATATTTTATTTGACAAAATAATTTATGCCTTTTACAGGCATATATTCAGATTTTTTTTGAAAATACAGAAAATATGTTCTGCAAAAAATTGTTATTTACATTTTCTTCAGAATCATTTAGAACCATTTGTCCAACTATTGAAAAGTTTACAGTATGAAAGATGTTAAGATCACTGTTCAACTATTAAACCTCAACAAAGAAATAAAAGTGGGACATTTTTAAGCTATTCATGTGACAGATTTAGAAAAGTATATTTCTATTGAAATTTAAATAAGTGCACTGAAGATAATCATTTTATGCAATCCAAAAACAAACAGAATTTGAATTTAAAGGGTCATGATTTATTTAGGTGTGAATGATGTGTATAAATGTTGCAAATTGTAGCATTTTCAGAGCTATTTGAGTGCCTGTGGCCACAAAAGTTTGTAGTGTATAATTCCAGAATAATACACCCAATATGTTATTGACATGGGATTTCTGTTGATTTTACTGTAACTGTTGATGTGGTAATGTCGTGATGTGTGTACATTATGCATTTAACACTCATTATTTGCACAGAAAAGAAGTAAATGCACACTCATTTTGTGAACGCAAGGGCAGAGTTTGAATACTGGCACTCATGATACCAAATACACATTTTAACATCATTTGGGATGAAGAACAAAATAAAATGATGTGTCCATGTCAAGATAATAATATTCCCTTTCAATAAAAATATCAACTTCTTCAAAACAACATCTTTAAATCAAGTATCCATTGGTGACAGACCAAGCTTGTTGCCAGATGAAGTCACATAAATGTATGAATAATATGATGTTTTATAGCTGCCCCAGGTATATTGCAGTGCAGGCACGATAGGGGTGGTGTGAGGGCGCTGGTATTACGGCAACGAGTAAGGGCACTCTTTCTCTGTGATGGCCACAAATTCCTGCCCACATCTCCTTGTATAAGCTTCCCATATTGATAGACTCGGATGAGGCCGGTAGAAATTGGAATTGGTCGTTGAGATATACACTGATGGAGAGAGGACAGATTTCAGCAAGGTTGGCCAGGCCAGAGTGTGTTAAGGTTATAGATGACAATATTCACGCCCGTGATTGATTCCGGGGGTGGTTAATCTATAACGGGATTGACACTCGCTATGAGAATTCTGAGGCAAATGCTGAGAGTAAATGTGTCGGTCAATTGGCTGTCAGAATGTGTATACGTGATGGGGAGAGGTCAAGGTCATTCAGAGCTATTTCTGTCCTCCATTCATTGCACAAGCAGAGTCCCTTTTTTGGTTCTGATTTCCTGATGAAACTTGCAGGATAGTGCTTATACAGAATGTTTTCAGATGTAGTTCATTTATAAAGGTTTCTAATGCATCAGATTCTCTTTTTAAATAAAGATAATGAATCAATTATAACAATTAGAAACAATTCAGATTCTTAAGTTTTATAAAACAGATTTTGGCTAAGCAAAGAAAATTGTCCTTGATTGAAACTTCAAAAGCCCATTTATGTTTGACCTTCATGATCCTCATTTACAAGAAGTAGAACATTTGTAAGGACACGGTGACCTTTACGTGCAGGGAGCAGTTCTTGATAGACGTGGCGATGCCCCATGCAGTTTGAGGCTGGTCTCATGTTGCTGGCATTTGATAGCTTTGATGTGGGTGGAGGATAGCAAGGGGAGTAGGTAACGTTACATGACGCCATCAGAAAGGTGTCATTACCCGTATAATAGGGCGTGATTGTGGTATTGATTGCTATCAAGTGCAAGCCAATGAAGGCAAATGCTGCAGCACCCACGAGTTAACCCTCCTTGTAGAATAAGAAACAGGATACTTTCACCAGAACTAACAACTCACATACAATTTGTTTAACCCTTATACAAAAAGGACCTGGAAGACTCCCATTAAGACCAAAAGGTCACTGGCATGGGAGCCATCCAAATTCTTGATTCATTTAACTTAACAATTAACAGAGTATATAATTAATCTAAGTTTAAATGAGCATGCTATGGAAAGTTGAAATATATCAAACTCCTGGCAATTTTTTTCTTTGTATATGGAAATATAAGGATGTGGTAGGATTTATTATTGTCTCTGATATCAGGAGGTAAGTTTCTTTCATGTTAGAGCATAGAGCAACAGTGTGAGAATCTTCTTGAAGCTGGGCATCAGGGGGAAAGGTCTAGTTTTGTGTCATCGGAAAAGGTCAAATCTTTTATTATATTGCTTATAAAGGAAGAGGGTCACTTGTCCTTCACCAAAAAATATCTGGTTGTGTATCTTTGTGTCAGGAAACTTTTAAAGCAACTACTCAGTCAGAACTCTTTCTTCCATATGCAATTTGAATGGCATTACATGCAAGACAGATCTCTTTTAATATATTTGAATACCTGCCCCTAAAATTTGCGTTTATAAATAGAGAATGTGGAAAAAGTGCATTCTGATTGATTAACCTTTAACAGTACTGTTTACTTCACAAATTACTTTTTTATAGCAGATAGGACTTATTAGTTGTGCCAAATGTTTGTGGCTAGGATATGAGCCAGATTCCAACAAGTGCCACGATTGGTCTAATTGCAGAGCATACGGCCGTGCCAAGTGGGCCAAGGGGATGATACTACGGGAAGTGGTGACTACTCATGCAAATCTGTTGATTCTTTGCAATATTGAAGCCAAAAAATCTTACTCCTCCGTATTTGTTGTTATTCTGTTTCGATAATTAAGCTTGGAAGGTAGTTTTATATATTAACTGCAACAAAATCAAGAAATATGACAAGATGATATAAGAAATGTTCACTTTTAGGATAATTTGATTTTCTAAGAATAGAATGCGCTGCTGATTGAGTATTGCTGTTATTCAATACAGGAAATCACAAGGCTTTGGTCGTGTTTGTGGGAACTCACGGCTCCCTCGTAATGCATTTTGGTCTGAGAAGAGCGAGCACACAATCAATACAACAAGCGATGGTAAATATAACATGAAACACAAAGAATTACAAGCAAGGATCTTTTGCAGAGAGCTATTTTTATAGGCTGTTATATAGTGGATGTATTAATTATAAGATTCCAAGTGTGGAAATATGTGAGAGATTTTATGGCATATTCTCACTGTAGGATCATATCAACCGTTCTTGATATTACATGATTAGACCGCCAAGGACTTGACCATATCCCAGAAAATGCCAATATTAGATTGCAGAGGTAAATAGAGATAACATTTAGATGAGCCAGAATTATTTTATTTGTTATCAAAATATGAATGGATAAAAAATTTATAGAAATCATTATGGCTGAGATTTATTAGAAAATGACCAAATGATCATTGAAATTAAGATTTAGATTCTAATTAATCAGAGTTTATTTTTACAAAGAGTACAACGGTGAGAAACATATATTCTGGAAAACCTGCTGTAAAAAGATAACTTTTATATCAGATACACTTAAGAATTCCACTGTAGATAGTCTCTTGAAAAGATTTATATATATCACATCATTGTGCATGTATAATGATACTGTATGTGGAAATGATAATCATCAAACACATTTCAACAGTACAAAGATTGCATGTCATTGATATCAGTTAACATGTCAAATGAAAAGCAATTAAGGGAATAAAAGATTTTTCGGTAGTTTTGGTTGATAAAAACCTATTTGTACATGTATTAGCCTTAATATAAAAGCAGTGCTTTCTGCCTAAGTGTCTCTTGGCCTATTGTATTGTGCCAAAGCTTTTACATGCTGGAGTACTAATTGGTTTCAACCAAGTCATGTGGAGGGCTTGAATAAGACACATGCCGCTAACAATGAAATGCAGAATTTTGTCGATGGACTCCCGCTTTATCTTTGCCTTCATATCTATTGCAAAACGATGTCGTGTCTAGAATACTAATACCGTATTATGAAAAAAATATTTCCTCTGAGTAAATGGTTTTTAGTCTTTATTTAATATTTTCAGAAAATTTTAGAAAATTTTCTTGGTAAACTCTATGTTCAGTCTGAAATACTAAATATAAGATATGATTGGACACCATGGCAGGATGCAAAGTTACAAATATCAACATCAATAAAAGGAATAGAGATACCCAAATCAGTTATTAAAAATGAGATGTAAAGTCATAGAAAATTATAGATCATCCAGTGAAAAGTTGAAATAATTGACTTTATCCCTAGACTGTAAATGCCAGTTATATTTTATTATTCCCAGATTAAAGAAAGGAAACTACAACTTCCTTGATAAGGACAATAATGCATTGTTTCAGATTGGTCACTGCCCTATATTTATTCACTTACGAGCAGTCAGTAAGGTCAAAAACGATCATGATCATTTTGGTGTTTTTAGCCAACTTAAAGGCAACAAATGATTTTTCCCTATTTCCCTTCACATTGATTCACAACTGCGAGGTTTTCTTGCTTTGTAACTTTGTCATGACGTATCAGGCATGGGAAGCAGAGTGTCACAGAGATGTTACGGGGGATACTAGACAGAGTAGATTGTGCTTGATAGCAGTAGAACCCTGGGGTGAGAGAAAATAGATCCCAAGGGTGGTACAGTGCCCCATCAGGCCTCACATTGAGATGGTTAACAAATCAATGGCTAATTCACTGTGACTAGGCTGGATTTATTGAGGCCGTGCTTTTATTCCTACCTGACTTCAGTTCATTTCAGCATTCATAAACCACCTGCACCTTAGCTGGCATTGATTTGAGTGATTTTCTCCTCGTTGTGCTGTTTTGTCTTGATCTTTTTACCCACACCATCGCTTGCCTGGTTTATAGAATTTCCGTTTTGATTGCTTGTTTTTATTTGTTTTTGAGGTTATTAGATTGATTAGGTTACTTGACATGGAAAATTCAAAGAATTTTGCAGCAAAGAATAATAATACATGTCGAAAGGAACTATTGTTTTCAGCATATAAAACATAATCTTTTGGTATTAAAACAAGTGAAAATATCAGTTGTCATTTTTACAGCAGTACTTTTTGCCCACCCAAAGTCATGGACTGCAAATCTTGCAAAACACCCAGTGTAAAAAAAAAAGAAGAGAAAAACAACTTTTGTTAATGTAGAAGTCATTAAGAGAAACAATTCTCTTGATGTGAACTAATGAGTAATCAGATCTCGTTAATAGAACATGATAGAAATATAATGCTCCGCTCTAGCGCAAACTCTCAATGCAAATTCCACACCTTCTCCTAACTTAATCACTTCTTCATTAAAACAATAGCTTGACTCATCTAAACTGCACTGACTGTCTGGCTTAGCTCCAGCCTGCTGATACCTTATTTAGCCCTCAATCATAAACTGGATATACATGCTGTATATCATATGGCAAAGAGAAGGCAAGGAAAACACAGTATGTTCTCCTTGAATAATCTTACTGGTTTTAGTTTTGTGTGTAACTGTGAAATAAGAAATTATCATTATAGTGCAATTTTGTGTATTGCTTAAAAATTATTTTTTTTACCCCTGAATCACTGGATGTGCTCTCAGGAAATGTCATGGTAATGCAGTCTGTATGTCCTTTCACAAACAACCAGCATTACCCCTGCAGCTGGGCACCTCTAAGTCAAATGAATTTGATGATGCCTCAGCTCTCTATGATGCAAGTTGTATTTTCAAAGTGTATGTTATATATACATGGCCAGAGGCCATCTATTGATTTCAATGAGATCACTACTTATAAAAAAATGCTACCTCTTAATCACATCATAAATGATTTTTGTTATACCCTGTGTTATTTAAGGTGAACTACCCTACGAAAATCAAGGCACCTGTATGAAACGTCATGATAAGATTATAACTCTGATTAAGTATCCTCCAGGAATGGACTTTCATCTTGAAATTTATGTATGGGTTTTTATTTTCAGATGAAATGAATAATGTGAAAGATGGCCTTGATCATAAAACTAAAGAATGCAGAAAAGAGAAGGAACGAGCAGATGAGTACGAGGTATGTGCATCAAATCATATAACCTTTATTTCAACCTTTTCAATTAACCAAAAGTCCATAACTTTCCTTTTCTCCATGACCAAAATTGACATGAAAAGTTTTAAAATAAAATATCAGCTTCACATTTTTCTGCAGATCAGTGTATATTGCATGAGAAGCACATCCATTGTACTGGATGCTTTGTGTATGGCAGTGCCATAAATCAGGGAGTAGATACCTCAAGGGTATAATACGTATAGATCTGTGTTCTATCATCAGTGGTAATAACATCCCGCAAAGCGACCCATAACAAGGAACCCCTGGCCCGGCCTGACCAGCCACATATATCCATGGAGACCACTCAAGTATTTATGTGGGAGCTTACCTCGGCCTCCGTGGCTCTGGTGAATATGATCTGATCACTGCCCAATATGCTATATATTTGCCAGAAATTGCATAATTCCATGTCCTGCTATCAATTTGGACAGCCGTATCTAGTTGTTTGAAGATAAATCACAAGATATTGATTTCTCCATTATGTTTTTGCCTTCTGCCTGGCTCTGAGGGTCCTCAGTCTGTCAGAATGATAATTGAAATTTGAAAGTAATTAACCTTGGCAGTTCATTCCATCTGATTTATAGTTCTGGACTGATAATGAAGAAAGTGAAAATATTTAAATTAATTTTTTTTTTCACTTTGTCAGGTGTTGATTTATTTGCATTTATAAAAAGTAGATTTCCCTTCAACATCTCTTTCAAAGGTCCAAATGTTGTGGGAATTTATTGCGCATGATAAATTGCACATTTGCATATATTTGGTTTTATAAAGGGGTGGTCAGAGGGTGGAATATGCATTTGTGAAGGACAGGTAAAGGTTGATTGAGAGCATAGATTCTGGTGAGTGATTTTCTTTTGAGTGACAGATAGAAACCACCTTGAAGATTTATGATCATATCAGTTGTGGCAAAAAGGGGGCACTGATGGTTGTCCTATTTATGTCTCTATCTCAGATCTTACTCTGATCACCAGGGCCTGAGATAGAAATCCTGCACAAAATGTCTGTGATAAATCAAATAAGCTGGATTACCTACACAGAATGAAATGATTTGTGGGATGAAGTATTGAAATTTTAGTGTTTAATTAGTTTTGTGGAACAAATCTGTTCCATTTTAAATATTTATATGTTTTTTAAGCTGTGAATCAAAATAATTTCCCAATGTACCAATTTCCCATTGAAGTAAATTCTAGGATTTCGGTTTTTGTTAATATAAGAGAGAAATACTTTGAATGATCACTACTTTCTGCAATTTAATCTCTGTGCTGTGTATACATACCACCAGAGGGAAGCGATCAGTTTAAGGTCTGACACAACCTCAGCTAGTGCTGCCCCTGGTGTCCAAACACTGGTTGAAATTAGAGCCAGATTACCTTTCTGGGATGTAAGTCATTTAAATCAATATAACACAAAGCACATAGAGTCAAATTTAGTGTCAAAATAAATGCACTGTCTGGCCTGAACTTCTGCTACATTCTAATAGAATTGAATATATTCTGAAGAGATTGATGATCAGGGACTTAATTGATGATGCATCAATCTCAGCCTTTCATGGAATGCACATTTGTATTGTGTTTATTATCTTTGTTATTTTTAGTTTCCATGATATTGGACTGTTATTAGATTAATCATTATGAGATTTAGAACTTTTTAATTTTATAAAAATCGATGCCAATATTTTTACTTAAATAATAGTAGACCAATAAGTGTGTTTGAGTGCCCTCTGTTGAGGACTGTAGAGTGTGTGGGAAAAAGTATGGTTTGCCATGTGGCAGTAAAGTGTCTCGTATATCCGTAATACCCATGTCTACCTCGGTAGTTATTCATCCTTATTCACATTTACATGCCTTCACAAACATTAATTAGACATATCATCTTTCCTTTCTTCCAACTTTTTTTTTGTTTTTCACTTGAATTTGGATAATATGAAAAAAACAAGCACACACTAATATTTGCACTTAAAACCGATTGCATTGTTCCAAAGGCCATAAATTCTTAAGGTAATAGATTAATGATATTCGTCGTAGAAAAGCACCTAGCCTGAAATTAGATAGAATTTGAAGCATTGAAAGTTAGAGAAAACATCGCCATGGTCATAATTTAAGTTAACACCTATCTGCACAAATTGTTTAGGTTTTGAAAAAAGTATTACATTTTATGGATGTGAAATCCTTGTATATACCAGTGAATTTAATACTAATGTACAAAAATTATTGTTCTGATTATACTGATTTATCTGAAAGAAATGTCACAAAAGTCTACATTATGGATCATATTTATATGAAATGATTTATTTGATATACAAAGTAAAAAAATTAGTAATACAAATTGAAAACTTTGAATCTCAATTGCACCAGCTTGGGCTTATCATACAAAGATAGTATAACTATTAATGATAACTATTTTTCTATAAATATTGATGTTTAATTGAGCAGGAGTCGTTGACAGCAGCTCACTTAGAACGCCAGCTGGACTTAAAGGAGCTGTGGAGACTGGTTCACAAGGAAGTAGAGAATGAGTGTCTCTCAGACAGCCAGGTAAGTGTATCTCTGCATCCCTAGAGACATGGAACCAGTCATAGAACAGGACCAGTAGAAGTGGTACCAGTCATAGAACAGGACCAGTAGAGACGTGGTACCAGTAGAAGAGTAGAACCAGTAGAGACATGGAACCAGTCATAGAACAGGACCAGTAGAGACATGGTACCAGTCATAGAATAGGACCAATAGAGACATGGAACCAGTCATAGAACAGGACCAGTAGAGACATGGTACCAGTAGAAGAGTAGCACCAGTAGAGACATGGTACCAGTCATAGAACAGGACCAGTAGAGACATGGTACCAGTAGAATGGCAGAAAACCTGTGACTATAAGGAACACAACCACAAGAGGCATGATACCAATAGTGCAACAGGACCAGTGGAGAATCAAGAAAAACAGGCCCAGTGAGGACATGGTACTTGTACTGAAACAGGTCCAGATAGGACATGGTACTTGTAGTGACACAGGACCATTTAGAACACGTAACTTGTAGTGAAACAGGCCCAGTTAGGACATGGCACTTGTAGTGGCACAGGCCCAGTGAGGACATGGAACTTGTAGTGACACAGGCCCAGTTAGGACATGGTACCTGTATTGGCACAGGCCCAGTGAGGACATGGAACTTGTAGTGACACAGGCCCAGTGAGGACATGGAACTTGTAGTGACACAGGCCCAGTGAGGACATGGAACTTGTAGTGACACAGGCCCAGTGAGGACATGGAACTTGTAGTGACACAGGCCCAGTGAGGACATGGAACTTGTAGTGACACAGGCCCAGTGAGGACATGGAACTTGTAGTGACACAGGCCCAGTTAGGACATGGAACTTGATGTGACACAGGCCCAGTTAGGACATGGTACTTGTAGTGACACAGGCCCAGTGAGGACATGGAACTTGTAGTGACACAGGCCCAGTGAGGACATGGTACTTGTAGTGACACAGGCCCAGTTAGGACATGGAACTTGTGGTGACACAGGCCCAGTGAGGACATGGTACTTGTAGTGACACAGCCCCAGTTAGGACATGGTACTTGTAGTGACACAGGCCCAGTGAGGACATGGAACTTGTAGTGACACAGGCCCAGTGAGGACATGGAACTTGTAGTGACACAGGCCCAGTTAGGACATGGTACTTGTAGTGACACAAGCCCAGTGAGGACATGGTACTTGTAGTGACACAGGCCCAGTGAGGACATGGAACTTGTGGTGACACAGACCCAGTGAGGACATGGAACTTGTAGTGACACAGGCCCAGTGAGGACATGGAACTTGTAGTGACACAGGCCCATAGATGACCGGTAGAGACATGGTACCAGTATTGGTACAAGATAGGTTGAGACATATGAAATATGACCAAAGTTAATTAGTGTGGAAGTGGAACAGGAGCAGTGGTCTTGATAATACAGTTTGGTACTCCAGTCCTGATCTGCTACTGCTACTAGGTTTCCATATTATATTCCCTATAAATAACATATTTATTCCCAAGTACAAATTATATTTAAGAAATGTAATATGTTATCATTCATTTATTTCTGTATATAAAAGTGGATAAAGTAACAGAGTTTGAGCATGACATAAATTAGAGAGTTGAATATGCATGTAGATTGTGGATTAACATTGTGATGTGTTTGTGTGGATATTGTAGGAAGAGGTACGATATAGACGAAGTTGTAAACAAGGATGGGTATATCGCACTAACCAAAACTATCCCATAATATCATTAACACATAAACTTATAAACATGCACACGTAGTCTGTAGCCATATAACCTTGGTGCCTGTCAAGAAATGAAGTTTATCTGAAACAAGCAACACATGCTGCATGCCATTTTCATTTAAACATATACATAAAATGTTTTTCACCAAAGAGAATTTTATAATGTTTAAATTGTGTTGGCCCCTGCTGTGTAATTGGTATTATTCTCTCTTGTATTAATTATTTTTAGTCACAGAAAGTTAAGTGTAAATAAATTCCATCAAAGAATTCAACATTCTGAGGCTCAGAGTGTTCTCATTTTTGTCTTGCCTGCAACAGGTGTTGGCGAGACTAAGGTGTCACTTTCCGTCCATCCTTCTGTCCGTCTGTCAACATTTAGAGCAATGAGGTATATTCAGTGGCTATAATAGATAGAACTCTCATTATTGATGGGGCGATACATCTTGAAGTGTAGTTTTAGTAACCAAGTAAAAATTCATGCTTCAACAGTTTCTTAAGGTTTTCCAATAGGGGTTTGTTGAAAAATCCATGTTCATGCTTGAGTGAGGATTCATACCTCAGTGAACACTTTAGAAATATTTCTATCTGACATCAAGTGAATAATTTGGATGGAGCTCTTATTTTTAGCAGGTTGATTAACAATTGGGGAGAAGTCACACCTCAGTGAATACTTTATTGAAAATATTTGCAAGAATTTTGTTCAATAAATATACTATTATGGGTTCTGTTGGGCTTGTTGATTTAATGATGTTTGAATTTGCAGTCACAAATCAGTGATCACTTCATAGAAATTATGAAAAAGGCCCCTGCTCAGTCAGTGATGGATGGAGCTGTAGCTTTGGTGGGATCATGCATCTTGATGACTAGTTGGTTAATAAATGTCTCATTTTGATGAATGGTATAGGTATCAGGGGTAAACCTATTTTCCATCAAAACTCATGCCTCGATAAAAGAAAGTACATTTTCCAGAGTTAGTGCACACATTTCTCTGACTGGTAGAAGAAGTATAAGTTGTGTAAGAAAGGTAACTCAGAATGTTAATCATTGCTCTGTTGAATACAGGGAGTGAGCAAAATGAACCAACAGACAAGACCCTAATGCACATCTGGTGTCTCTTTCCATGTCCAAATTATCTGTTCATGAAGGACATTTTCCCTGATAACCTTGCAGGGCTCAGCCCTCCCAGTGTTGTGCAATCTAATATTTTTTATCATGGGAAACACATGTCAGTGAAAATATTCTTGAAATTGGTTTCTGTTTTGAACCTTAATCTGGCAATATTAATAATTCATACTTGACAGGCAAGTTTCGATATGTTCATACTTTATATAAATTTAGAACATTTTTGTTTTTCTCACTATGTACAAAACATTTATTGTATAATCCAAGAGACTTTTAACCATTCATTTATATTTTAACAATCAATTTAAGTGATGATTTGTTTGGAAAGAAAATAATGATTCTTGTTTGAAAGATTAATCAGTTAACAGATATTTTATTATTATTTATTTCAATCACTAGAGCTTTAAATTTTAGATATGATGCATGACTGTCTAGGAAACCAGAAACCATTGTTTATAGAAAATATCATTTCTAATTATTTATTATTTATTCAACTTATATAAATGCTATTTTAGCTTCTGCCACCTTAACAAACACTGGAGCTACTGGGCTCTGATATTTTGCTCCAACTTATCACTTATTTTAGTTAGAGGCTCATAATTTATGCTTAATCCAAAAGTTTGATTGCACCAAATGTTTGGAAAATGCAAATTATCATTTTATAGATCATATAGATTGATTATTGTATACCCACAACATGGTGAATGGTTGAACTTTTGGGCCAGTGTATTACCTTTTACATGATAAATTAAATATGTCAAAATTGTTTTAATATAAATAGATTTTGATATAAAACATTGGGTGATCACTTTCCTGTGTGAATTTGGAATGTCTGTTTTATATATTTGACAGCAGTCATGTGGCACTGAACCTCCCCTGTATCTTCCCTCATGAAGTGATAGGTTATAATACATGATAGGAGTCTTTCATGGTTGTTTTGGACCACTCTTGCATGATTGATCAAGCATTATTGCTGTGTAATAAATGTAACAATGACCTGTTTGTATACATATCTGTGTCTACAGCTATCACATTCTCCACACTTATATGATAATGGCACACTAATATATGAGTCTGGGACGAGTTTATTGCCCCAAACAAGCATATAATAGGGGGCACACTGCAAACATTGAACAATTTCAACTATGCCTATTTACATATCATCTTAACCACCCATGGTCTTCCATATATTATCTTATTTGTTCATGTGACAATGAATAAAGCCTGTTTCTTAGCAAATATCTGTTATTTGATTGGCAGATAATATTGCCAAAGTTATTATACTTGCATAGTTTGGTTATGAGGTAATATACAATGTGCATTCCTCAAGTTACATGTCCTCTAACTGGAACAAGGAGGAATGACCAAGATAGTTCACTAAATGAGGTGCACCATGCACCCAGGCTATACATAAGGTATAACATAGATTATAGTGCACCCAGGCAGTGCATTAGGTATAACAGACATAGATTATAGTGCACCCAGGCAGTGCATTAGGTATAACAGACATAGATTATAGTGCACCCAGGCAGTGCATTACGTATAACAGACATAGATTATAGTGCACCCAGGCAGTGCATTAGGTATAACAGACATAGATTATAGTGCACCCAAGCAGTGCATTAGGTATAACAGACATAGATTATAGTGCACCTAGGCAGTACATTAGGTATAACAGACATAGATTATAGTGCACCCAGGCAGTCCATTAGGTATAACAGACATAGATTATAGTGCACCCAGGCAGTGCATTAGGTATAACAGACATAGATTATAGTGCACCCAGGCAGTCCATTAGGTATAACAGACATAGGTTAAAGTGCACCCAGGCAGTGCATTAGGTATAACAGACATAGATTAAAGTTCACCCAGGCAGTCCATTAGGTATAACAGACATAGATTATAGTGCACCCAGGCAGTGCATTAGGTATAACAGACATAGATTATAGTGCACCCAGGCAGTGCATAAGGAATAACAGACATAGATTATAGTGCACCCAAGCAGTGCATTAGGTATAACAGACATAGATTATAGTGCACCTAGGCAGTACATTAGGTATAACAGGCATAGATTATAGTGCACCCAGGCAGTCCATTAGGTATAACAGACATAAATTATAGTGCACCTAGGCAGTACATTAGGTATAATAGGCATAGATTATAGTGCACCCAGGCAGTCCATTAGGTATAACAGACATAGATTATAGTGCACCTAGGCAGTACATTAGGTATAACAGACATAGGTTAAAGTGCACCCAGGCAGTGCATTAGGTATAACAGACAGAGATTAGAGTGCACCCAGGCACCCAGTAAATTGGGTATAACAGACATATAGCAGTGTATTATGTATAATATGGATTATCATGTACCCAGGCAGTACCTTATGTATAACATTTAGAATGCTATACACCCACCTAATAGCATAAACAATATTGGATTCCATCTATTATTTTTTTTTCTAAAAGCAATTAAAATGAAACTTAAAACACCCCTTGTGTGATAAGACCCACTGGCTTATCTGATATGTCGTTATTCAGATTATAAAGTTTTAAGTTTACAACTGTCCCCGTTATCAGACACAACTAGCAGTCATGGGTTAGATCTTTTAAGCCTCAAACATATTTTATATCTTCAGTGAAAGTAATTGCAAATTGAACATAAGCAATATTGCAGACCATCTTTTAAGATCTTCCTGAGATAAGATCTTTTGCCCCATTATTCAAATTATAAAGTTCTAGATTGACAGCTTTTTAAGTAATTAGGCACAACATTAAATCATGGGCCAAATATTGTTATGCTCAATTTTTTTTATAGATTGAAAATGTTTGTTTTTATTTGACAAAATAAATTGTTTATGAAGGAAACCTCATATGAGTAAGTAAGAGTTGATGCAAAGGCAAAATATAAGATGATGCTTTTAGAACTAATGAAACTAATGTATTGTTATTTCCAGTAAAGTTGAAAAGTTAGGATATGCTCCAAAGTAAAATAGCCATTAAGTAGAGATACTATAGTCAGATAGTGTGATGATATATGATGAGATTGCTGGGCAGAGGTTCACCGGAGAATATCTGCACTCCGCATGCAGTAATATGACCACAGGTTTATTACAATTGCCGGGGCCCAGATCTGTTTGGTGATCCACACAACAGACAAGTGCCCCCCTGTGATAGCAGTCAGCGTACATGTAGAACCACAGACAAGGCTGGGATGACCGCCAAATACACTGTTTTCTCACTGAGATTGAATGTACATAAGAGATAAGGGAGTTATACGGAGTGCATAGGGAAGTGTGGATCCCATAGTTTCCTGCCTGCATAACTTGCCGGCGCTCTACGAGACCTGCACACTAATTAATGTAGGATATCAGGCAGTAGCATAACTATTATTAACATGCTGCTTTTCTTTGTAAAAAGTCTCGCTGCTGACGCTCACATCTGGTGGATGTTTTATACAATATGTATACAAAGTGTTGACACATGGAAGTATAGTTCAGATGTCATTGTATGATTTCAAAAAGGATGGTCTACTTTCAAACCAGGACTTTTAAGTAGTCTGTGATCATAGACAAAAGGTAATTTAGATTATACTTTATTTGAATACTTGACTTAATTTAGGTGGCCTGCATAGAGGTATCTTATGCATTATTAATATATGAGGTGAAATGCTATACTGCTGTGTGTTATATTGGACATCACGTTTTAGCCCCGAGCATTCAGTTTCACTCAGTGACATGTGATCCACTCAATTTGAACCTAGATATTGTGTGAAAATTTGATGCTTGTCATTTATTTTGGATTGGAATATTTATGACCCAAATTTATAATACTGTAGTGTATCATAGACCTAAACATATATCTTGCAGTTTAATTTTTTTAACCATCTACCGGATGCACACTTTGGGAAATATATTTAAAATTCATATATCCTGCAGTTATATTGTTAGCCTGATAAAATATCATAGATGTTATGAAAAAAAACGCTGCTCAATTGTATTGAAATATTTTGGTAGGAGTTGAATTATAATAGGAAAATTCAACTGATTTGAGGCGAGCTGTATCATTGATTTGAATATGCCACATGTGCTGGTAACAGCTATTATGCCATATATATAGGAGAATATACAGCAATATTGCACTTATAATGTTGACAAGAGTTGAAGTATTACTTTATGTCGGTCTTGTCAACTGAATTGATGATTTATTTAAATATGATATGTAATAAAAGCACAGGAAACATATCTAGGATTGATAATAAATAGTTACCTTGATCAGGACCATAAAATAGTCTGTTCTTTAGTTTGAATATGTGATGCATTTCTTAGACCTATTAATCAGTCCTACATTGAAAAGACCATCTTGCCAGGTCGGTGGCCTGGCTCATGTAGTGAATTTATTGAGGGGAGAGTGACCATCTTCTTGTGACCCATGTAATGAGTTAATTTAGGTGAGTTACCATCTACTCGGTGCCCCATTGTGATTTTGATTTAGGTGAGTTACCATCTTCTTGTGCCCCATATTGTGAGTTGATTTAGGTGAGTTACCATCTACTCAGTGCCCCATGTAGTGAGTTGATTTAGGTGAGTTACCATCTACTCAGTGCCCCATGTAGTGAGTTGATCTAGGTGAGTTACCCTCTTCTCATTGCCCCATTGTGATTTTGATTTAGGTGAGTGACCATCTTCTCAGTGTCCCATGTTGTGAGTTGATCTAGGTGAGTTACCATCTTCTTGTGCCCCATGTTGTGAGTTGATTTAGGTGAGTTACCATCTGCTTGTGCCCCATGTAGTGAGTTGATCTAGGTGCCCCATTGTGAGTTGATCTAGGACAGAGTAACAGTCTTTTGTGCATGTGATGAGTTGATCTAGGCGAGTTACCATCTACTCAGTGCCCCATTGTGAGTTGATCTAGGTGAGTTATCTTCTCAGTGCCCCATGTAATGAAATGATCTAGGTGAGTTACCATCCTCTTGTGCCCCATTGTGAGTTGATCTAGGTGAGTTACCATCTTCCCCTGTGACCACTGCTGTGAGTTGATCATGGAGAAAGTGACCATATTTGGTTCTTGTATTATTTGCAGGACACCCCTATCACTGCATCCTCAGACTCAGTGCGGGAGCAGGTTGCCAAGGAGATCCACTCTCTCAGATCACAGCTTGCCAAGAGTCAAGCTGCACTTGCTGCTCTTGTAAGTACAAACCTTTACACAATATGTTTGGTATAGGAAATATGATTTCACTCCCATGGACAAAAAGCTAAATTGGATTGCATTAATGTAGAGATTAAAACATTCTAGTATTCAGGAAATGCAGATTTAGCCTGTAAGCAAAAGGCATATGAATATTTTGTGATGAATATTAAGTTTGCTATTCCTTTGTAAAAAAAAAAAGAAAAAAAAAGATATTTTAGGCAAGACTCATGAACAGATCTTATAATATGAATTCTGAGAAATCTCGTGTGTTTGTGTGTTATTAGAATGTGAAGTCCCTGCCTCTGACATGCACGACGAAGGACCTCAACTATGGAGAATGGAAGTCAGGAAAGACGCACAGCCCCAGCTCACCACTTGTTGGTACGTACTCATAATGTTCATCATTTCAGCTCTGTGTTATGTGGAACAGGTGTTTTGTCTCTCCCCGTCATCTCAAGGTGGGTGGTGACAGAGAAACTTTGAAAGTGCATTTGTCGATTATCATCTGAGGCTTACGATGTGCTTGAAGATGAAAGAAAGAAACATCTATCGGTGATGGCTTTCTTGTGAACCACTCAAGAGGAGAAAGTAACATACATCAAAATGGCTATTCCTAGATCCCATCATACTCATCCATTGCAGAATCCAACCAAGGTGGCCTTGACCTGCTTTTTAAAGGAATTAAGCAGTGATTTTGAAAAATATGTATAAGTATCATAAATTAACGATAAAGGTATCATATCTATATAATGTTTAAGTTGATGCACTCCAGTAAATGTCTGTAAATCCTATTTGAACAGGAACCTAATTTATAGCCCCCTTTTGAAAGCCCATTTCTTTCTTGCCATCATTTTTATGTGGAGTGTTATCATAGAGCCACTGAAAGGTGAAATAACATCATAAGAGTATGGAAATATGCTTATGACATCAGGAAAGGTATCGTCCTTTGAATATTGCCAGAATGACATCAAACAATGCAATCCTACTTTGAACCTCTATTGAGGTTAGAGAAAGTTCACGCTACCTGTGTTTCCCCCATCACATGCAGCTAATGGCTGAGACAGATCTCTGCTATAGAGCAACTTCTATGTCTTATTGCAACTCATCTTATTACTCTATGTTAAACTTCAACATGTCATGAAGTTTATATGTAGATATGCTTTTTTATGCATGAAATTACAGGTTTAATGCTTAATACCTTTTAGGGAATGGGGCTCAAAGTTGAAGATCTGTACAATTGAAACTAGTCAAAGAGGGGGACTTAAATGTTTTCTATAAAATTCAGTGAGAATACTCTGTCAAACTTTGAAATGGATGACCTTGAAATACAGTGCAAAAATTCTGAACCTCAAATAAAAATCCCACAAAATTCACTCATAGTTTGGTTTTTGTCAATGTTAATTAACCTTTTTCCCTTCCCTTATCTTAACTCTTTCATCTGTATCTAATATATTTGTAGATTAATGTAAATATATTTAGAACCAAAAAAAAAACCTAAATTATTAAAGGAATTATATGTGATCATTGGAAGTATAATAGATGTTCACATTTCTCCTTGTATATTAAACCGCTTTAGTCTTTAAGAGAAATTATTTTAGCACTCTGCATTATATTTACAACATCTTTTTGGGAAAAATGAAAAGTAGATTATACAGCAAATTAAAGTCTTATCATAAGCCCGAAATAACATCAATAAAACAAAGTGAAAGAAAACCCCGTCAATTAGATATTATGCTTTCAGAAGCGTTGACAGACTTTGGTGTGGATGGTAATCAGAACAGTGCGATAGACGGCAAGCGTAAACGAGAAGGCTGCTCCTCTGCCGACAGCATCCTTGACGGTCACGATCATCAGCCGTTTGATGGAAACGGGAATTTACAGTGTGAGAATTCCAAACAGTTGACTAATTCGTGCCCGCATTTGTCTCGGGGATCCCTGGTTACGTGTGCTACACAGACGGAGTATGACGTGTATAACAAGCCGAGACCACCACAGATTGGCGCCACTAGGTACACGGTGGTGAACACCTCCACAGGGTCCAGTACGAGTGGAGTAGTCGACCTAGATATTAGCTCTGGAAGCAATAAATCGGAACCTCATGGAACTATTAACCTCACGCCTAAGAAAAGTGTTCTTATAGTGGAAACGGCTTGTAGTCCGGATACTCCAAGTAGTCCGGATGATCCAAACGATCCTCTGTGCCGCTATAGGACTCATAGTTTCAAGCGAGCAATAGAGCGTGGAGCATCTGGAGACTCCAGCAATCAGTCCTTTGAGACTTGTGATCCTGCTAGTACCAGTCCAGATCTCACTCCGGATAAACCAGAGCTGCCTCCATATCCGGGTGGTGGAGAAGGATACCAGACTTCACAGCGGAACAATCCCCTGCTGCATCCACCACCTTCAGCCCACGAGTGCCGCTCTCATTCCCACTCCCACCACCAGGGGGCAGACTATACGTCGTCCTCATCAGGCGACTATTCCAATACTTCTCGGCATGTGTATTCGGACTCTTCATCTCTTGCTGACCAGTCTTGGGCCTCTGATAGAGTAACAGGGAGTACGCCCAAGAAGGACCACTCCACGGATGAGTCCCAGAGAAAGAAGCTGTTCCGAACCAGTACTCCAGACAGCTCTCTGGACTACTCCGCTTCTGAAGCAAGCAATATGGAACCTGCTGCTGTGCCTGTAGATGGAAAGTAAGGGCCTTATATATTATACACAAAATCCTTTTTTTTGTTCTGTTAAAATTTGAGTTAATTTACACATTCCCATTCTTAACTATTTCAGTTTGATCTGTATCACATTCATTGACTACATTTTACATTAATATTTGAGAGAGGAATTAACTCTGATTTCCTATACTAGATATACTATTAAGAATTTAGTCTTCATTAGATTCATTTCAAAATGATATACTTTCACTTTTAATTACCAGGTAAGGATTTAGGATACACAGTTATGCATCAGATGATTTCTTCAAATATTGTTTATCATTATCTCCATTGGCCAACCAGATTATTGGGGATGGATTTCAAAATGAGAATCAATGATTATCATATTCATGTTGATTTAATCTGAATCAGTTGGGGGAGTTAATTTTTTGATATAATTTTTTCTGTTTTATACTATAATTTGAATATAATTCTTGTGAATAACGTAAATTTTATCATTGCAAGAATTACATTTTTTCACATGGATGAAAAGAATGGAATAATTTGGTTCTGTTTATTAGTCTTGGTTAGTTTTGTACATTTTAGCCAATTTTAAACCCAACTTACTATCTCATTCACAGTTATAAGTTCATCTGATCTAAAAGAAATTCTTAAAATGACAACAGTGGAGTTCCTCAGTACAGATTTATCTGGAACTTTAATGTAGATGAATGAAATATTCCCGGTGCCCCTGGGAAGTTTGGCCTCACAATGTATACTTGTTTCCTGCAGTTAATATTGTAAATAATACAGACTGATTTCCCTTCCATCCACATTCATTTCCCCCAAAATAAAATGTAAAATTAAGATCCAGAAAATGTATACATATATAAGCATGAATATAAGTATATACTGAATTATTTAAATTTGCAAAACTATTTGAAGTTGACAAGTGTCAGAGCTTGAGGAGAAAGCAGACACAATAAAGGAGACCGAGATAGTCATGTCTGCTTCATTAACTACGGTAACCACTAGCTTCTATTTCCAACATGGCTTACATGCACTGGCAATTTATATTTAATTATCATCAGAAATTGGTCATTTCCTTATTAGAAAGATAAATGGAGACGTGTCATAATGTGACAGTGGAGTTGCCATGGCAACGTGACAAGTTATGAGGAAAACGCCAATATTAGAATTGTGTTTTATAATAAAGTTAAAAAGGCCAAACCTTCTCTGCACACTGTCTTTGTTTTCATGTTATTAAATGTAACAGCATCATATAGATACTTTGAGTTAGCTTTGGTTACAATCGCGATGGGAATACCATAATACTATCAGTTTTAATACAATACTTTCTGAGAGTAGTTTGTAAACTATGGTTGGAGCAAACTGAATAAACTTGATTTCTTTGTTGCTATTTTTTTCCACTAATGTTTTGATAGAAATGAAAATATTAATTTTTTTAATTCATATTGTCACTCACAACATACATAAGTAAGGTGATTTACAGAGTTGGATGGATGTTATCTGAACTGCCCACTTGAAACGGTTCATTTTGGTTCATTCTTTGTCTGTAGGGTATCAGTCATCTTTATTTAGTGGTTTGTGCCGATATGGTAAACATATATTTCATGACAGGGAAATATTTCTGATAAAAGGGAACAGGATTAGTTATTATGTCACAGTGTAAGATATTATTCTTTCATATTGTTCATGAAAGTTTGTTCTTTTTCCTGTTTTTTTGTCTTAATATATCCTACATTCCAACATATCACTGTAAATTGAGCTGGGTACTCAGCGGAGTTTCATGCTAGATGTTTGAAGCAGTACACCAGTCTAGCTTTGTTTTATAAGATGGGGAGTGATGATATCAGGCTCAGTGCATGCATGCATCTCTCACCAAAACCTTTGACATTTTACTATAACCAGTCAACATTTTTGTAACAAACTCCAGAATTCTACCACAAATGCACCACATAAAAGACTACAATTGATGACATCAAGCATGACCTTGACCTGATTTCAAGGTCACATGATTAAAAATTCACCAAATACATTGACATTTTGCTAATAGATATCTTAACACCATATGATAATTGCAGACAATCTGTGAACTGTCAAACAGCAAACTGCCAACCTACTGAACTACTTTTGAAAGTGTTCAAAATACTAGGTTCTGACTGAGCAAGACTGCATGATCATCTGTTGCTGGTTAATGAAGATCAGCTGTGTATGTTGCAAAGCATTATCTAAGCTTATGAAAATATGATCTTCACACTTCTTGTCACTTCATTATATATTATTATGTAGGGTGATTATATTGAGCTGTTATAGGTGATCCAGCAATATCTTAGCTTATGATGAAAATATGATCTTCAAACTTCTTGTCACTACATTATATATTATTATGTAGGGTGATTATATTGAGCTGTTATAGGTCATCCAGCAATATCTTAGCTTATGATGAAAATATGATCTTTAAACGTTTTGTCATGAAAATATGATCTTGACCACTGAAAGTTCTTGTCACTACATTATGTCGGGAGATTATAAGCTATTGTATTCCAAGGTTTATACAATCCAGCAAGATTGTCTCACTGTGTGCTACATTTATAGTCATTTGACCCGAGAGGAACATCTGGCGAATATCAGTGGCCTATTGTATCTGGACAGATGAAAAGTGACGGAGAAGGCTCATCTTGGGAAACAAGTAATTTGAAAACACCAGACGCTATAATTTCAAATAATTTTGACTTATGAATAAATGTCTCTACTCCAGCAAGCTAATGATAGTTAATCAATGTCATGCTTAGCAGTTAATTCTTCTCAGTCATATGGAACCTGACCATTGATTTCACAGGATTGAATAATTATCAATTTACTATTTGCTATGTTCATTGTGAATGAGGCAATATTGGCAAGACAATGGAGTCCCTCATTGTGTCTTTTTTTTTTCATTTAGACAAATGTCATATTTGTGCATTTGTCAAGCAGGACACAAGTTAATTTTGATAGATTTGTTCCAAGTGCAGGAATATGAAGCCCTCATCGATATTTTGACCTCATAATACAGGAAGCAGTCCGAGCCTGGATTAGCTTAATCCGTGGTCTGTTAGCAGTAATCCATGGACGTGGAATCTCAGCTGCTGCTCACCTGCCTATCACAGGCATGTCACACGCTGATAACATCTGCCACCATCATGGATGTACCGCCACAAATTACAGACTCATCCTCACTCGCAACTTCTCGCTAGATTTGGACTGAAACAGATTTGTTTGATTTATTCAGTAAAGGTGAGTTAGGGCTCATTGGTTAATGGTCATGTTTGATGTGAACTGTTTGGAAAACATTTTTAACAATGATCAGTTGTTTGTCCAAAAAATAAGTCTCGGGTTGGGATGAATACAATATATTTATCAAGATAGTAATTAAGTTATGAATCAAGGATTTTTATAGAAGAATCTTCAACAAACTTTTATTGAAGGATTTATAAGATTCTCATTGGTTGATATTTTGACCATTAATGAGAGCCTGCCTTTTAGAACTATTGTTTTCTGTGGCCGGGAAATTGAGTATATAAAGACTTTTGGACAGTAGGATCACAGTTGATTTGTCATTGATTTATCAGAAATCACAGACTGCAAACAGACAGACAGGCACATCATATGGTCTATTTAATGATGTGTTATATTAAGGATGGTTAAATTCAACAAGGAATTCTCCAAGGAATGTCATATCTGTTCACATGGCTTTCAACTCTTCCTTATCTGTAATAGGAAGACAGCCTGTTTGTTATGATACCAGTTTTCTAACTCAAATTCTAATTATGCATTTTGGGGTAACTTGTGTTTAACTTCATCAATGAATGCTTCACAAATATTTATAATGATATCTTCATCAATAGCTACTTCACAAAAAAAATGTATGATAATAATATCCTCATCAGTAACCACTTCATAAAAATTTAAAATAATATGCTCATCAAAAAGGTCCAGAAAATGTTTCCAATGGAATTTTTGCAAATAGAGAGAGACATCCCAGAGAGTAGAGGAAGGTAGATGTCCTAATTGATGATGTTAACAATGGCGAGCATGTCTAATTATGTCACTTGTGAGAGTAATGGGATGCTGTAATGGTCGTCAATCAGGCGTCGTGTCTACGCGGGGCTCTGGCTTCAGTGGAAGGGGAGAGGCGAGGATAAGCTCTGACCTTCACTATGCCTACACACCGCTAATCCTATCTGCTCTCATTACAGTAGTTCTATGGCTGCACATTTGTGATTCTTTATGTCTGAATCACTTGGCCTCTATATATACTTCTGTTACAAGCTTTGTCGCAAGCATGTGGATCTAACGAAACGAAACGTGTCTTTAGAGTGACCCTGTTTGCTGGCGGCATCTTGTGTTTTCCACATACCAGTATTGGATAGAGATATAGTACCACTTGTGGACAGAACCAGTCAACAAATGTTCGTGATTAATTCAGGCCTTGACATAAAGAGTCAAATGTTGGCTGTATATGTTGATTGTATATAAGGCTGTATAGTGTCTAGTGTTTTAATGGGGGTTGTTTTTTCTAATTAAAATTTACAAGTCCATTGATCATGATATGATACAGATATCTATTGAATAAAATCAAGAAAGTTTGGGACACTCAAAGACCAAAAATATGGTTGCCCAACTTGGCCATTCCAACAGCGCTTTCACTGACTCAAACAGAGGATCTGGTGGCTCCAGGCCACCGGGCCAGTGTGTATCTCAGGGCCTGTTCATATACATAAATTGTTGAATATGAAACAGCAGATGTTTATACTACATATGTATGATGCTAGCTCGCTAAAAATATTTAATATAACATTTCCTTTTCCCGCTATAGCAGGTTTGCCTTGTCTCCTCTCTGGTGCTGGTCTACTACTGGTACTATGTCTCTACACTAATAGACAAATGGCAAACGGCATCCAGTAAACACTCAGAATTAAGACTAATGAGTTGCGATGCTGTGTACAAGATGAACACAGCCATATGCTCAGTGGTATGTTAACAAAACTGCCCACTCCATCAGTGTTGGGAAGTCTTAACACAAAACTATATCACAAAGGTTTAATTCTTTGTGGTACCATTCATCAAATATACATATATGTACAATATATGGCAAGATATGTAATCTTGGAATTTGATATTATGGAATATACAACTACTGAATGCTCCAGATTTGATAGATCATTTTTAACTATTTCGAATGGGAATATTCCTGATGTGCTATCCAATATGACTGAGAAACTGAATATCTTTCCAAATCATACCTTTCATATTAGGTTTGATATCAAGCAGCTCACATTCAAAGGGAAGACATCAGATTAATTCTCATCCAATTCTAGATATCTGAATACCTTACTGAAAGGCTGATATCAGAGTAACTCTTACTAAAAGGCTGATATCAGAGTAACTCTTACTAAAAGGCTGATATCAGAGTAACTCTTACTGAAAGGCTGATATCAGAGTAACTCTTACTGAAAGGCTGATATCAGAGTAACTCTCATTGAAAGGCTGATATCAGAGTAACTCTTACTAAAAGGCTGATATCAGAGTAACTCCCTGAAAGGCTGATATCAGAGTAACTCTCATTGAAAGGCTGATATCAGAGTAACTCACTGAAAGGCTGATATCAGAGTAACTCTCATTGGAAGGCTGATATCAGAGTAACTCTTACTAAAAGGCTGATATCAGAGTAACTCTTACTAAAAGGCTGATATCAGAGTAACTCCCTGAAAGGCTGATATCAGAGTAACTCTCATTGGAAGGCTGATATCAAAGTAACTCTCATTGGAAGGCTGATATCAGAGTAACTCCCTGAAAGGCTGATATCAGAGTAACTCTCATTGGAAGGCTGATATCAAAGTAACTCTCATTGGAAGGCTGATATCAGAGTAAATCAATGAAAGGCTGATATCAGAGTAACTCTTACTAAAAGGCTGATATCAGAGTAACTCTTATTGAAAGGCTGATATCAGAGTAACTCCCTGAAAGGCTGATATCAGAGTAACTCTCATTGGAAGGCTGATATCAGAGTAACTCTCACTGAAAGGCTGATATCAGAGTAACTCTCAATAAAAGGCTGATATCAGAGTAACTCTTACTAAAAGGCTGATATCAGAGTAACTCTTACTAAAAGGCTGATATCAGAGTAACTCTTACTGAAAGGCTAGATATAGGCTAGCAGTAATGGTGGAAAGTATTGCATCCTGTTGTGTGCATAAGATATAGAACTTGGCATTGGTGGTCGATTCAATTATCTTATTATTCAGTAGCTTGTATGTGAACTGTGAAGCTTCGTCAGCAGAGATCCGGCACATTGACAAACTGCGCTCATCTTAGTAAGACGCAATCTCACACATTAGACACTTCTTGTAAAAACGGCAAAATAGTGGATAAATTGGATGCTTTACTCCGGGAAGGTCACCTAGAGAATTATGAAAGTTGTAGAGGGAATATTCAAGACAAAATACACCACAGATAAAGAACTGAGCATTTATGATACATGGTAAGTCACAAATGCTGCCATTTTGAGATTAAGTGCAGGGTGTAGTGTCAATGACCATGGAAATGAACTTGCTGGAATATTGTCATAGAAACTCAAATATAATTGAATAGTGGAACTGTAAAGAAGGTTTTATGTCAGGTGATAGAAGGGCTATTCCCATGTATCAGTGGTTCTCCATGTGGTCAGTTTTCCTCCATATTATTATATATGTACAGAGTATTTTTTGGGGAGTTGGGAATCCTAGACTGAATCTCCTCCCACTGTTCCACATATGTAAGCTTTATTTAAATATACATTCAGTTGGCCAAATTAACAAAATCATTCATCACATATTCATTGAAGTTACAGTTAAATGTGGTGAACATCGCTAGATGAGCAGACGAGGATTTTGATCCAAATCCAAATTTCATTTTGATTTGTCCCATTACTATATCATTTATGTGTCATGAATAATTCCCAGGTATCCCAAAATAAATTTACTTCCCTCACAATGGGCTATTTTATGCACATGATATACTATTAAGGACTCTTTTTCTGGCATTTTTATAATTATCAATTTGGTTTATGGTATCAAATTCATATAATAATCTCAGTACAATTTTGATTTGGCCTCAAAGCATCTTGAGGTGCAGAAATGAGGTACAGATAAGAATTTTGTGTTTTTGTTATTAATGAACAAAAAGTACATTGCTTTCAGGTTTACCTGTTCATTTTTCAAACTGCTTCATTATGCATCTGATTGCTTGTTTCATTTGCTTTCTTTGATGAGAAGATTAAGTGATTTTTTCTATTGTAATTTATTAATTTTGTTACTTAAATTTAGTCTGTTATTGTGATCAATACTCTGAGGCTTTCATTGGTGAAATGAACAAAGGCAATATATTCCTTGTGTCAGCTCTAAGGCAGTGCTTGCTGTTTGTTAATTAATCGTATCTCTAAATGGAGAAAGAAATATATTTACAATTTTTCACTCTCACATTGTAATTTCTTTATTTCATATTTATTGTACATGTATCAACCCATCCTGAAATTCAATAAACAGTGTAAATCACATTTCAATGAGTGTATAGATCATAAAAGGTAAATTTCTGCAGACGCATCCTGTTTATGTTTTACCTTGGAATCTGTGCTAGGATCCTATATTCATATATTCTACTGTAGACTCTGTACCGTGATTCTGTTTGTTTATGTTTTACCTTGGAATCTGTGCTAGGATCCTATATTCATATATTCTACTGTAGACTCTGTACCGTGATTCTGTTTGTTTATGCACTACCGTGGAATCTGTGCTACGATCCTGTATTCATAGTTTCTACTGTAGACTCCATTTTAGAGTCCTATTTGTATATATGCTACCTTAGATTGTATGCTAGGATCCCATCTTTATATGATCTACCTTGAATCCTATGATCTACCTAGGATCCTATCTATACCTTGGAATCTATTCTTGGATCCTATATGTAACTTGGATCTATTCTTGGATCCTATCTGTACCTTGGAATCTATTCTAGGATCCTATCTGTACCTTGGAATCTATTCTAGGATCCTATCTGTACCTTGGAATCTATTCTAGGATCCTATATGTACCTTGGAATCTATTCTGGGATCCTATATGTACCTTGGAATCTATTCTAGGATCCTATATGTACCTTGGAATCTATTCTGGGATCCTATATGTACCTTGGAATCTATTCTTAGATCGTATATGTACCTTGGAATCTATTCTAGGATCCTATCTGTACATTGGAATCTATTCTTGGATCCTATATGTACCTTGGAATCTATTCTAGGATCCTATATGTACCTTGGAATCTATTCTAGGATCCTATATGTACCTTGGAATCTATTATATGGATTCCATTTGTATATTTCTAGGTTCTACTATACAATGCTGACTCCATGCTAGGGTTCTATTTGTTTATGCATCGACCTTGGATTCTATACTTGGACACTTAATGCATGCATTTTACCTCGGAATCTCTGCTAGGATTCAATATGTACATGTTCTACCTGGGATACCCTGTTAGGATCCCATATGGATGTGAGGTTCCATATGTGGTTGTGATCCTACATATATATTAGAATATAAATAAGGATCTTGGTACTCAGGAAGCTGTTCTGAGATCCTTAATGTGCGTGTCCAATCTTTCTTTTGTGCAAAGATCTAATACTTATATAATTGATGTTTATACCTTGGAATCTCTGCTAGGATCCCTGATATATGCATGGGTGCTGGTCCTCCGTCTACAGACGGATTTCCGTCAAAATTTAAAATCCGTGAACGGAAAATCCGTCAAATCGAATCGATTCCTCCGTAAAAAAAATAATTTCGTGTCATCAAAATTGCACAAATCGACCCAAAACATCGAAAATTCAGTCGTTCGCTTACCGCTTGTGGCCGCCGCCTTGTTTTGGTGTTGCGGGCTGCTTCGGTAGAGTTTGACGGATTTTGATTGGCTAATATTTTGACGACTCGGCTACCCACACCAATCGCTTTTCGGTTAAGTTTGCGAGGCTCGCTTTTCGTCGAAAATGTTCCGTCAAAAAAAAATTTCTCACCAGCACCCATGTATATGTTTTCTACTTAAAATCATTGGTAAGGTCTTAGAAAATATCAAACGCTATTCATTCAATTACAACTCGGGCAAATCTCCCAGGAGCCATTTCTTTATCACAAAAAACCATTATCTTCAACTGTACAAAAGATGTGAAAAACACCCCATCCCTTACATCTTACTATGCCTTGTTCTGATGCTTGTCTTTGGCTGCTTTTATGAAATCTCTTATTTTTCAGCTTCTTTGTGTTCAAATGCCCTATGTGCTAAAAAAATAACCAGTTGGGTCAATCGTTTTTATTTTCCTTTTCAATGCACATTTTATTTTCCTGCCTTTATGTTGCCCACGTTTCTGTTGCTTTAATTTATTCAGATGCCTGTCTTAATTTTGCTTTTATTTGTCCAGATGCCTGCCTTTATTTTGCTTTTATTTGTCCAGATGCCTGTCTTTATTTTGCTTTTATTTGTCAAGATGCCTGTCTTTATTTTGCTTTTATTTGTTCAGATGCCTGCCTTTCTGTTGCTTTTATTTTTTCAGATGCCTGTCTTTCTATTGTTTTCATTTGTTCAGATGCCTGCCTTTATTTTGCTTTTATTTGTTCAGATGCCTGTCTTTCTATTGTTTTCATTTGTTCAGATGCCTGCCTTTATTTTGCTTTTATTTATCAAGATGCCTGTCTTAAGTTTGCTTTTATTTGTTCAGATGCCTGCCTTACTGTTGCTTTTATTTGGTCAGATGCCTGCCTTTCTGTTGCTTTTATTTGTACAGATGCCTGCCTTTCTTTTGTTTTCATTTGTTCAGATGCCTGTCTTACTGTTGCTTTTATTTGTTCAGATGCCTGCTTTGTGTTGCTTTTATTTGTTCAGATGCCTGCCTTTCTTTTGTTTTCATTTGTTCAGATGCCTGCCTTTCTGTTGCTTTTATTTGTTCAGATGCCTGCTTTGTGTTGCTTTTATTTGTTCAGATGCCTGTCTTACTGTTGCTTTTATTTGTTCAGATGCCTGCCTTTCTTTTGTTTTCATTTGTTCAGATGCCTGTCTTACTGTTGCTTTTATTTGTTCAGATGCCTGTCTTTCTATTGTTTTCATTTGTTCAGATGCCTGCCTTTATTTTGCTTTTATTTATCAAGATGCCTGTCTTAAGTTTGCTTTTATTTGTTCAGATGCCTGCCTTTAATTTGCTTTTATTTGTTCAGATGCCTGCCTTACTGTTGCTTTTATTTGTTCAGATGCCTGCCTTTCTTTTGTTTTCATTTGTCCAGATGCCTGCCTTACTGTTGCTTTTATTTGTTCAGATGCCTGCCTTTCTTTTGTTTTCATTTGTTCAGATGCCTGCCTTTGTGTTGCTTCTATATACTCAATGCCTGTCTTTCTACTGCATAATGTACTGTGACACCTGCCTTTCTGTTGCTTCCATTTACTCAGAGTCCTGTCATTTGGTTGCCTTTTTCCCCTGAGCTGGCTGCCTTTGGTTGGCTTCCTGCACACCCTGGCAGTGAGAGGAGGTGGTGTGGATAGCAGCGTATTGTGTCTGAGCCTTGTCCTAACTGCTTTGCCCCTCTTCTTTATTTTAGGGATGAGTCACACCCTTGTTCCTGGAGACTGATCTTCTGGTGCGTATGGCTCCTGCTTACGTACGCTTCATGCTTATAGTCGCCAGTCCTTGTTAGTCCTTCCTGCTGCATGCTTAGTTTTACCATCAGGTTCTGTTTTGCATTAAATTCAGATCAGCATTATTCAGAAACTTGTTTTTCCAAGTTTCCTCATTCCTTGTTTTTCCTTGAAATAATTTTGTGGCTGTTTTTTTTTGTTTTTTTTTCTTTTTAAATCAAATGAATTGCAGAAGTTATAGAAGCCAGTTATCTTTTAACACTGGTCCAATCTTTATCAAAATTATCATTTGATTTGTGAATTTTATGAAAAGCACACAGAAGAATTTTTAGGAACTCTCAATGGCCTGATTTATTTTTGTATAATTCATGAGGGGAATACAGTCATATCTTTCCAATCTCTGTGACCAAAACATTACCAAAAATTATAGAACCATAAAAAAAACCACACAGATATATAAAATAAACATATCTCATCTACTTCATTCTTTCACACTTCAGAGTATTTATTGCAGAATATTGAGGAAATAGCACTACATCAAACTCGTTAGCTTGATTTTTTTTTGTCTGGTATTTTCATTTCATAGAATTGTTAGAGTGAGGTGCATATTTTTCATTGAATATATTGTGTAGCAAATTCAGAGATAACGATTATTATTTTGTATATTTTCCAGGCAATCTCCACATTTATCGCGTCGTTTATCGACGTTAGTAGAGGAGGGATCGGACGCCGAGGCGGAGGAGTCTCTCAGCCACAGTCTGTCACCTAAATCACCTCGCTCACCACGTAACAAGGTACTTACAGCACCGTGTCACACCCACCACTGGGCCAGTATCGGCTAGTTGTTCTAAAACTCTACCTGTCCAGATATCACTGAATTTCTTGTATTTTACATATCTATTTAATGGGATTGGCAAAAAGTCCTGTTGGTCTATTAAATTGTAACATTTTTAAGTGACATACACAAGGAAACCTCCATTCTCCAGTCATTGATAATATTTCCAAATGCTTTTAGGTTTATCATTTTTAATGACATCTAATAAGCCAAGCAGTGGACAATAATCTGAGTTGTCTGCCATGAATCCGTCAAAATCTTTACTTTTCAGACTGCTACAATGTTGGGAGTAAATCCAACGCCCATCCCACGCAAGACATCGCCACAACTGCTGCAGGTGCCACATGCTGGGAGTGTTCCTGCTGTCTCAGATAGACCTAAGACGCCCCCCTACAAGGCGCCCCCTGCTTACCTCAAGGAACTCTCACCTACCAGGGAAACCAGGTACCCTCCCAGGCTGACACTTATTGCCAAAACCTATAAATGTCAAAAGCTATAGAATTTATATTATTGTGTTTAGACATCTACTTTCATCTACAAATGTTGATAGAGCAGGTATTTAAATATTTTTTAAATATGAGCTTTTAAATATTTTTGTATTTCATTTTACACGCAATGTTTAAAGCTATTTTGACTGGGGCTGCATAAATCATGTGCAATTTGGTTGCGCAAATTATTTTCACAAATCTTGGACTTTCTATAGTCACATATGAACAATTGTTTATATATTACTGACAGCAATGCTAAATTAAAGATCTGAATCTAGATAAAACATCAATCAAAATCAATCGACAAGTAGTATGTTGAAATGAGCTGCAAAACTTGTCACTTGGCTCCCTCTGCTAGGTGGCAACACATACATTGTCCACCAGAGGACAGTATTGCATAACCAAATTGTTATACTATCAGATGGCAGCATTATGCATTGTCAATATGAAAATCAGTGAACATAGCTTTGCTGATATTCAAATACAGTCATCATTTGTAACATGTCAACTTCATGAATTCTTAGTGATCAAATATTTTGAGATATAACAATGATTATGTTGACACATTGAAAGCCTGACTGACTCATTTTCCATATCATGGGCTCACACGAATTACATAATTGGGAGCTACACTCTAGACAGATTGCAGATCGCCATCATGTTCCCTTGAAAACAAAATTGCACACAAAAATTGGAATTGCACAAACAAGGTTTTTTAAAATATGATCATTAAAAAACAGAAAAAAGATGGTAACCTTCAATTGCACTATAATGATAGCTAATTCTATATCATTTCAGCCAAGATATCACAAGTTCACCTTCGTTAACTCATCATGGAAGGAGGGATGGTCATCGCAGTCCAGGAAGTAGGGACGGAAGCCGCAGTCCGGTTTGCAGGGAGAGTGGCCACAGTCCCATGGGTCGGGACGGAAGCAGAAGCCCGGTTAGAAAAGATGGCGGTCACAGTCCAGTCGGGAAATACATCAGTGGTTACAGTCCTCTGGGGAAAAATGGAGGTGCTCATAGCCCAGTGGGTAAAGACAGAGGGCGGAGTCCATCCCCTAACTTTGGCAGCACGTCCCCGAGGCCAGCACCACCACCCTATGAGGATCATGTTTTCACACCAGGGGGCACTGTGATACCTCCTAAACCGCCAAAAGCCACTGTGACAACTATATCATTCCGAGCTGAAGATCGCATGGAGCGCTTCTCTCCGGTACGGCCATCAAAGTCTCCTTCACAGTCACGGTCGCCGCAGTCACGGTCTCCAGCTGCCTCCAGGGAGGGCTCACGAGACCGATCCACATCCAGAGATGCTTCAAGAGAACGAGTCTTATCAAGAGATAGCTCAAGAGAAAGGGCCTTATCAAGAGATAGCTCAAAAGAAAGAGCTTTATCAAGAGATGGATCAAGAGAGCGGCAGGTATCAAGAGAAGGTTCCAAAGAGCGGATCATGTCTCGGGAGGGGTCCAAGGAAAGTCGTGAGGTGGCAGATTTGTTCCCTGACGATCATCAGAACTTCATGCCTCAGAACCCCCCTGAGGCTCTGTACCGCCATATAGAGCCAGTCAGACCCAAGGCAAGGAAACATACCCCACCCTCAGGGACAGACAAGGTGGGTGAATCTGCTCTGCAAACTCTCATATTGTACAATATATCATTATATACACCAATAAAAATACACTTCAGAATGTTCTTTTGTTGTGACGTAAAGAGAAGAAAATTAAAGTATACAGGTGTTCCCAAAATGTATGCTTTCTTTAAAACTCCCTCTCTCTTTTTCTTTTTTTAAATTTTTTTTTATTTTTGTAGGGGAGGAATTTATTTTAGAGTTGTGCATAAGAATTTTATTTTTTTCCTATTAAACCCATGCTTTTGTCATCTACCACTGTATTAGAAACAAAATATTATTATTGATATTTAGAAATGTTATATATAAAGAAATGTTTAATTTGCATCATTCACAGGACAATCAGCTTATAGACCTTGTGAATGGTCAACTGGAGGAGGTGGAGTTATCCGAGGCAGATAAGCTTCTCAACTCTCAGCTGCTGGAGGAAGCGAAGAAGGCCTCGGCACAGTCCAAACATCGCGGGCGGCGGCCATTCCGCAAGGGCTCAGCCTCAGGTGGGTCAAGTTTGGGGGATATTGAGCCATGTGTCATGAGGTTCTCTGCTTTAAGATACAGGGGTCAGGACTGAACATCTGAGCAATTGAAATGTGTTTCTCTGCTTTAAGCTACAAAGGGTCAGGACTAAACATCTAAGCAATTGGGATGAGTTTCTCTGCTTTAAGATACAGGGGTCAGGACTAAACATCTAAGCAATTGGGATGAGTTTTGGCCATTTTCTCAAGTTATATTGCAACTTGTACTCAATTAACATTATTTCCAAACAGAATTACCAAATCATTCCTCAAGATAGTTTCTGACATATTACACTCTAAATGAGACGAACAACAACAATGAAACGTATATAGTGCTAATATGATAACTTATATGATGCCGAGTGTCTGTTCAAAGCAATACATTTAAATGTGGACAAAGAATCTCTTGTTTTTTATTTTTTATATATAAAAAGTGGGAATATTCAATTTCGTTTTAAGAAGTATAGTGATGAGCATTTTTTTTATAAGTATGAAAAATTATAAAACTCAATTATCTCCCCTCAAGTTATCACACAACTATAAATTTCATGCAGGCTTACACTTAACAGGAGTCAGACCAGTTGAAAGTTAAGTGTTCATTGATTCAAGCAATATGATATGAGACCTGAAGCCGTGGATTGATGGTGCTTTGTCATAGTTGAATGCAGACGTGAGGAACGATCTTTGGGTCACTGTGAGTGTGATGGAATGATTGGAATACTGTGATGAAGGCACTTGCTGGTATGTGGGACAGCAAGACACTGTTACCTATTAAACCGGAGTCTAAGAGCACATTCTAAGAAAAGGATGAAAATTTTATTCTCTAGTTGCAAGAACCATTTCAGATTATTGCAAAATGTTTGTTTCACTTATTTCTGATACTAGTAGTGGTGTGAAGCACTCAGATGACTGATATTACCGTTAAAAACCTTGTAGGTTAAAAGCCATAATAAAAATGCTTTCAAAGGTTGAAGAGAAATATCTCAACTGCTTGCCTCACATTTTCAGTGGAGTTTTTCACTTTTATCTTACAGACTTAGTGGAAACTAAAGCACAGTTTGGTAACAAAAAAGCTCTTTTCTAAATTTATTAACAGGTGGGCATGCATGATATTTCACTTCGTTTTATTAAATCTGGACATACATTTATCTGAAAATTATATTTTTCTGTTTAGTTTGTTATTGTACAATTTATATTTGATGTATACCCAGTCAGCCTCAAAATCAGCGATAAGATTAAATGGTACTCAGCCATATACACAGGGAATGCACATGATACACTTGTACACCTATTTATATGTAAACAGGGAAGTGTTTGTTACCTGCGCCAGTTGTGGGTGAGTGCAGTTTAGGAGAGCATGCGGTGACATGATATCAGAATAACAATGACTGCTCAGTGATAGTGTAAACCAGTACATCTCTCTGGCAGCAATCTCCAGGTCTGCTGTGAGGCAAAGTTGCTGCAAGGAAGATGGAGTAGTGCTAACCTTTGCGTGAAAGTCATCTGCCACTTTTTATACCTTGGAGTGTACCTGAGACCTGCAAATGCAGTGGCAATGGTGTTTGTATGAGTTAGCACATTGCAAAGTCATGAGAGCTTTATTCACAATATGGGAATACTCAGCAAAAAGTAAAGGAGAGGCCACACCTACTACTCACGGCCCCTTGTGATCACCTCACTCTCCAAGCACTATATATATATATATATATATAAATAAATTCTTTGTATATATGGAGTGTATCTATATTTTTCATCGGAAGAAAGCAAATTTGTAAGTATACTGCAGTGTATTGGTTTGAAAAATGTCTCTTTCCTGAAATTGGATTTGCCAATTGAGTTGCATCTCGTTTCTTTATCAGATTGTTTTACCTTCCTTATTTGTGGGTATGGATTTTAGTTGAGAGTTTGGTATTCATTATGACTTACAGGTTTTGGACATCAGAGTTTAAGGCTTGAAGCATCCAAGTTTAAGAGGGTGGTTGTATCAGGGGTAAATGGGTTGGAGAATCTTGGTTGAGAGGATGGGTGCATCAGGGTTGGTCCACCAGGGTTGTGAGAAATGAGAGTATATAGATAAAAACAGTTGGAGCATCGGGGTTGTAAAAGGTGGCTTTATAAGGCTTAAAAGGGTTGGAGCATGAAGACGAAGGGAAGTGATGTCAGGAAAGAGAGTGAGAGCATCAGTGCCGAGAGGCCACGGCATCAGTGCCGAGAGACCGCGGCATCAGTGCCGAGAGACCGCGGCATCAGTGCCGAGAGACCGCGGCATCAGTGCCGAGAGACCGCGGCATCAGTGCCGAGAGACCGCGGCATCAGTGCCGAGAGACCGCGGCATCAGTGCCGAGAGACCGCGGCATCAGTGCCGAGAGACCGCGGCATCAGTGCCGAGAGACCACGGCATCAGTGCCGAGAGACCGCGGCATCAGTGCAGAGAGACCGCGGCATCAGTGCCGAGAGACCGCGGCATCAGTGCCGAGAGACCGCGGCATCAGTGTAGAGAGACATCAATGGCATCAATGTCCTCTATTTTTTAGAAGATAGATATCTCATAAAGAATGGATCCGGAGCACTCATAACTAATGTTCTTAATATCAGGATCATTAATATAATTTTGAGATACTTTATTTACACATTTACACATATAAGACTTTTCTCTCAGCCTCTTCAATATTTATTATAATATCTTTGGTCATGGCATGATGAAAATGATTCATTATACAGAGTATATCCAATTTGAATCTGATTTTTGCCTTAGAATTTAACACTCGGAACTAGTCCCTGAAATATATTTAAATATGACACTCAGACAGAGACTCCTTAAATCTGAAATATAACTCTATGGTAAATGTGGATCTTGCCCGGGAATCAGATGAGGCTGGTATTATAGAGGAGGTGGTAATGTTGATGTATTATGCAGAGTGATACTGTGGCACTGCGGCATCATGTATTGGGTTTACAGGAGGAGGAGATGACCATTGTATGGGTGTGGTGGGCAGGCAAACAGTGGTCAATAAAACTACTCTGCTATTAATGTAATCCTACACGCCAAATAGCACCTCAAGACTGACACTCAAGTTTGGGGCATGCTCTGTTTTAACCAAATTGCATATGATTGGACACAAATATTATGTCATTTCTCCATTTACATGATTACTTGACAAAGTCCTTCAGCGTGTATTTATGTCATAATACACACTTGTCATACAGCTGTACTGTTCCAACTTTTGCTGATTATGGTATTTACAATGTGTGGCAAGAAGCTTTTTGAAGTTTATTACAATTTGTTGAAGTGAAGTTAATGTTTGAAGCAGATGGTTAAATGGAAAGTTTCGTTCTAACGTCAACTGTGTATTTTGCAGTCTTTGTATTTACAGTTTTAGGCTATGTGGTGATTATTTATAAAATATTAATTTGGAAGTGATGTTTCCATTACACACAAACAGATTTGTTTTGATCTTTTTCATATGTATGAAAATATGAAATAGTTTTAATTTTGATATTTTAGGCTTATATTTTTTTACTTGTGTCCTACTTGAATGGCGATTATTCTTCGTGAGATAAGTAGATCAGACAGGTAAGGTTGCGAAAATGGTTCAATTCTTCTTGCTCAGAAAACAGACAATTATTGAGGTTAAGAACTGGTAGGGAATTGGGTATAACTACCAGCCTAAAAACTGATCAAATTAATGAGAGATTTAATTAATTAATGCGAAAATAATTCCCCAAAAATGTAACCCAGGTGGTGAGTTTAAGGTATGATTTGAACTCTTAAATGCCAAATTTCTAAATTTATTTTGTCTGCAACTAAGATGTCGTTTTCCATCCGTCTGTCTGTCTGTCAGTCAACATTTAGAGCAATGAGCTATATTCACTGGCTAATATAGATAGAGCTATCAATATTGGTGGGATGATACATCTTGAAATGTGATAATAGTGACCCAGGTGAAAGTCATGCTTCAGCGAACGCTCACACTTCAGTTCAGCACTTAAACATTTTACACAAAAAACTTTGGCATGTCATATCTTAGTTATTGTATGACATCCAATCTTGAAACCTGGTTAAAATGTGTATGCCAATATTCTCCATAAGGGCTTGTTGAAAATGTTATGCTTGAGTGATCAGTCATGCCTCATTAAACTAGAGCTATAATTTTTGGTTGGATGATACATTTTGATAAATAGTACTGGTGTCAGTGATGAACTTCAGTGTCCAGGCATGCCTCAATAAACAAGTCTGAAAAAAAAAACATTGTCATTGTATTCTTAATTGACTATGGTGGATATTGCTGACTATTTTGGTTGGATTATGCAAATTGGCAAAATATATTGGTACCAGTGATGCACTACATGCTTCAGTGGTCAGTTACACCTCAATAAACATTTTGAAATGAATAATCAATGACTATTATTAATGAACAGACATTGTTGGTTGGACTATGAATCTGGATGACAAGTTGATTAAATGATTCATTTTGATAAATGGTACAGGTATCTGGGACAAACTTCTTATTTCAGTGAACAGTCATGTCTCAATAAAAAGGACTTTTTCCTATTATATTTAAGTGCTCACATTTCTCTGTCAGATATAAGTTATAGAATGCATCTCAGAACTTTAATCATCACACTGCAGAATATGGGGAGTCAGCAAAATGAGGCAGAAGGTGAGACATGACTGTGTATCTGGCTTTGTATACTCAATATGATGATGATGTGAAGTGGATAGACAGAAGATGCTTGAGAATTATTGAATCTCTCCATCATAAACTGTCATAAACACATCTGTGTGTGATCCCATGCCTGGTCATTTATGCACCCATTAAGGCATTAATTCATGATTGGAATCAAATGAGATTGTCAAGTGCAGTTGGGGCCGTTCACTATATATATTCTGTATTTGAGGGATATGTGACACCTCCACTTAAGCACTGCAATTGATATAGCACACTAATTTATAGTGTCACTGTATAATTTGTCAAGTTTTATTATTGCTGATAGATTGTTATCAGTAAATACTATACCTCCAGTCTGTTATCAGGAAATAACAAGCCTCCACTGAACCCATGCCCAGGACAGGTCTGCATTAAGCCATCACAGGCTGCCGAAATTTCCATGCCACTGAAGCAGTGCTCACCAAATGTATTTGTGAATGAAGGCCAAATTAATACTATTATTTAAATCATACTGCGGCAGACATCTATATTCTGATGGCTAATTTGTTATGTGTCCTCTGCTGCCTTTTTGTGGACACTGTTGTACAAGGCCAGTGTAGTTCTTGTGACAATAATGTAAAGCTGGTGCTTTTTAGCTCTGCTGACTTCTTGAATTTGCAGAGCTTTAGGAATGGGGAAAATGTCTCTCTGTCTGTCCGTCTGTCAACATTTCTTTAAAAATCTTCTCCAAAACTACCAGTAATATATGTTTCATATTTTATATAGAGGAAGATAGAGAGTTGAAGATTCAGATTTATTCAAATCTTAGTGATGTCACCATTGACCTTAATGCAGTGACCTTGATGTCACACATATTGTATGGAGCATATCTCAACCACATATAAGAGGAAATTAAAACTTGGTATACATAAATGTCTTAGGTCATAGCTGTGCCTCGTCATACTGTCTTAGGCATGTGCACATGCAAAATCTCACAACCATTAATGTGAATAAACATGTGTCAATGGCTTTAGAGCTATGCTTATCATTGCTTTTTTGTAATGTTTGTGAACATTTCCTAATTGATCATTTAAATCCTTTTCAAGGGCAGACTTGAGCAGATGATGATATTGACCAATCAAAATGCATGTTTTGTGTGCTGAAGTGGGATCTTGTATGGAAAACCATAATCTGTTTGCTAGTTACACTTGATCTCAGTTCATGTGTTTTCATGGAAGTCAGCAGAGTTATCAACCCATGGGGGTTATGTTTTTACATTTGTCACAAGGTATCTAGTTTTCATGATCATATTACCACTACGCCAAGCTTAAGTATTCAGTTGTCAATATCAGATTTCATTTCAGCAGATAAGAAACAATATGGCAAGTGTGCAGCATCATGTTATTTGAACTTTGACCTTGCATCAATGTTTTTTATTGGGGGAACTTTGAACACAATACCTTTAGGAAAAATAAATTTATACCAATTATGCATCATTTGAGGATCTTGAAACTATATACTCATCGGTGACCTTGATCATTTTCAGCTCATGTGACCTGATCTCTCAAAACCTTGTGAACCCAATATCTTAAGAACAACAATGTTGGGTTTTTGAAACTTTAACTAGTGATGTATCATATGAAGATCTTCAAAAGGTTAAGCTCATCTGTGACAACCAATACAGTTGCTAAAAGCTAAGGGATCTGTGGTCTCTGAGTCATATTTATAATGAAGTGCTTTTTCAATACTCTCAGGGGTTTTCTTTTTCCAAAAATCCAAATTAAAAAGGGTAATGTTAGTGTTGCACCTATCTTGAAGGATCCAGTATGCTTCATTTATCTGTTAATGGCCAAGATGATGCAAATCTGAAGGCCAAGGAAGTTTATTTGTTTAACATCAACATCTTAGTGAAAAATTATGAAATCTTGTGAACAGGCAAGATTTATAAAATCAATTTACCACAAGTTACCAAAGATGTGCTGATTTGTTCAGCCATTTGTTTTGTTGTTTAGAGCAATGTATGTTCACTTTAATTAGTTCATGAAACACAAAACATTTTGAATTGGCCTTAAAACCGAACATGGAAAGTGTGCAGCAGAAGAATAAGGAGATCAGAAATCAGGCCTGACAGTAGTGAAGGTTAAGTAAATAAAAATGAATTATTTACACTGTGATGCCACACCACACTGCCTCTGACCCATATTGACTAAACAGGTCTCAGTTTTATACTTGCGAACAGTTGACACCGAGACTGACAACAAAACTTTACCTTCTGTTATTCAACTTAGTTTTATTTTATGACTTACAAATGTGTGTCTATAAAACCTAATGGCCCCCAAAGAGTGTTCCTCCATGCCTGAATAATTGACTTACAACTGAACATTACAAAGTACAAGTTGACTGCTGCGAAAAGACAGCGTCTCTCTGCATGACAGTTGATGTGGAGAAGTACATGTTTACTTTGCAAATTAGTGCAGGATATATTTTTTGCATAGACTTCCCTGTATAATGGCCTCTCCTCGGCAAGAAAAAGAAAAAATCTGGTTCATATCGGGAGTGAATCACAACTGGCAAACTCTTGATAGCATTGAAGAGGACGAGGGTGAGTTCAACCATGGAAAAAGAAAGAAATATCATTCAAAAAGGAGAAATCTGCGTCTAATATTGAATATCTGAATACAAATTATTCCCATGTGATATGTAATAATTGCATACTGCCAAAGCAAATTAGTAATTACTTTAAAAGATTGTGAATAAATAAAAGGAGAACTGAGAACTCTTTAAGAAGATTTTTTTAAATGAATGAAATGTGTGCCTAGAAATTAGATTCTCATCAAAGTTCAACGCGACTGAAGCATGAAAGGTGAAGTTTGGAACCATACAGGAAGGTTTAAAAGTGTATTGCCATTGGAGGTTGGATTGTGTATTTTTCTTAAGCAGCACAGGATAATTATATTGCAGTTGACATTAAGGATGTCTTCAGGATGTCCATCCTACTGTAGATTACTGAGTGTCCATATAGTGACATCATGAACCATGACCATCATTGACAGTCTGTGGTCATATTTACAAATACATCTAGTAGAGAGGAGGTGCCTACGAGACATGGGTGCATCTCCTAGTGTAGCAGGTAGGTATTATCAGAGACATTGGTCTGAGTTCTGATATGGCAGGGAGGAGCTATCAGAGACATTGGTCTGAATGCTAATATGGCAGGGAGGAGCTATCAGAGACATTGGTCTGAGTTCTGATATGGCAGGGAGATGTTATCAGAGACATTGGTCTGAGTTCTGATATGGCAGGGAGATGTTATCAGAGACATTGGTCTGTGTTCTATATGGCATGGAGGTGTCATCAGAGATATTGGTCTGAGTTCTGATATGGCAGGGAGGAGCTATCAGAGACATTGGTCTGTGTTCTATATGGCATGGAGGTGTTATCAGAGACATTGGTCTGAGTTCTGATATGGCAGGGAGGAGCTATCAGAGACATTGGTCTGAGTTCTGATATGGCATGGAGGTGTTATCAGAGACATTGGTCTGTGTTCTATATGGCATGGAGGTGTCATCAGAGATATTGGTCTGAGTTCTGATATGGCAGGGAGGAGCTATCAGAGACATTGGTCTGCGTTCTGATATGGCATGGAGGTGTTATCAGAGACATTGGTCTGTGTTCTATATGGCAGGGAGGAGCTATCAAAGACATTGGTCTGAGTTATAATATGGCATGGAGGAGCTATCGGAGACATTGATCTGAATGCTAATATGGCAGGGAGGAGCTATCAGAGACATTGGTCTGAGTTCTAATATTTAGCAGGGAGGAGCTATCAGAGACATTGGTCTGAATGCTAATATGGCAGGGAGGAGCTATCAGAGACATTGGTCTGAGTTCTGATATGGCAGGGAGATGTTATCAGAGACATTGGTCTGAGTTCTGATATGGCAGGGAGATGTTATCAGAGACATTGGTCTGTGTTCTATATGGCATGGAGGTGTCATCAGAGATATTGGTCTGAGTTCTGATATGGCAGGGAGGAGCTATCAGAGACATTGGTCTGTGTTCTATATGGCATGGAGGTGTTATCAGAGACATTGGTCTGAGTTCTGATATGGCAGGGAGGAGCTATCAGAGACATTGGTCTGAGTTCTGATATGGCATGGAGGTGTTATCAGAGACATTGGTCTGTGTTCTATATGGCATGGAGGTGTCATCAGAGATATTGGTCTGAGTTCTGATATGGCAGGGAGGAGCTATCAGAGACATTGGTCTGCGTTCTGATATGGCATGGAGGTGTTATCAGAGACATTGGTCTGTGTTCTATATGGCAGGGAGGAGCTATCAAAGACATTGGTCTGAGTTATAATATGGCATGGAGGAGCTATCGGAGACATTGATCTGAATGCTAATATGGCAGGGAGGAGCTATCAGAGACATTGGTCTGAGTTCTAATATTTAGCAGGGAGGAGCTATCAGAGACATTGGTCTGAGTTCTAATATTTAGCAGGGAGGAGCTATCAGAGACATTGGTCTGAGTTCTGATATGGCATGGAGGTGTTATCAGAGACATTGGTCTGAGTTCTGATATGGCATGGAGGTGTTATCAGAGACATTGGTCTGAGTTCTAATATGGCAGGGAGGAGCTATCGGAGACATTGATCTGAATGCTAATATTTAGCAGGGAAGAGCTATCAGAGACATTGGTCTGAGTTCTAATATTTAGCAGGGAGGAGCTATCAGAGACATTGGTCTGAGTTCTAATATTTAGCAGGGAGGAGCTATCAGAGACATTGGTCTGAGTTCTGATATGACAGGGAGGAGCTATCGGAGACATTGATCTGAATGCTAATATTTAGCAGGGAAGAGTTATCAGAGACATTGGTCTGAGTTCTAATATTTAGCAGGGAGGAGCTATCAGAGACATTGGTCTGAGTTCTAATATTTAGCAGGGAGGAGCTGCTAATATTTAGCAGGAAGGTGTAATCAGAGACATTGGTCTGAATGCTAATATTTAGCAGGGAGGTGTAATCAGAGACATTGGTCTGAATGCTAATATTTAGCAGGGAGGTGAAATCAGAGACATTGGTCTGAATGCTAATATTTAACAGGGAGGTGTAATCAGAGACATGGGTCTGAGTACTAGTATAGTATAATGCTACTCATGGCATGTTCTTTTTGAAGAAAAAAACACATTGGTGTAGTTTTTAAGTCGGCACAAGCTGACTTTATATTCTTGCTCTGTTTCCACCACTGCCACATTTTGATTTCTTCCTCATTCAGTCATGCTTGGGCAATACTAGACACTATAACACGATAATATGTAGGCCTGGGAATTTGGGGGGCTGAACTTTTTGTGACCTTGGGTCAAGGTCAAGATAATGACCAACATTGGAGCTTCTTCGATTATGAATGCTCTATTTTCTGAAAAAATTACATCAATATCAATATGACTTGCAAATATGATCTATCTATGAGAGGCTTGAATAAGTTAGATATTGTGACTTATTTTCAAAGTCACAGGAGCTGATATTCACAATCGGTAATATTAGTGTTTTGGGATTCTTTGCACAACAAATAGCATTTATTACCACAACATTTATCATAGACAGTATGTTTGTTCATAATTTTAGAACAAATTATGTAACTAGGTCACAGTGACCTACTTAAGTAGATTTTATCAGAGGCATGCGTTTGTGTGTACCAGTACATGTACATCAAGTTCAACAGAATATTCATCAGACAATTATTTTGTGTCCCTCATGTCAAGAATGCCGGCATATTCAGAATTTTTTTTATCTTGGCCGGTTTTGCAAATATATTAATTGTCTAGATTTGAATAGCAGGAATATATTGGTTTGAGGACATTTTCATAGACTATGGCAGGGTTCATTTTTCATGTTTTTATGTGTGTTCTCAGTGAAAACATTTTCATGAACCTTAAAGGTCCTAAAGTAAAGATTAACATTTGATAAACATGGATATGATCGAAAATAACTTGAATTACAATATCAGTATCATTATCAGTGGTGGTAAAGAGGATAATAAATCTGGGCTTTCCTAAGCCTGATGATTAATGTCACTCTGAATAGTCTACTAATGAAGTCACAGTCGATATAAGTTTCTCTAAGTGTCCACCCACAAAGTATTTTTTCTGATGTATAAACTTACATCCAGATACCATGTACTGAATGCAACTGCAATTAATTTTCTGTGAGTATGTATACATGGGTATTGATGTTGTGTTTATTGTTTATCTGTTTAGATCTGATCCGAGGCCAGACGTTTGATGAAGGAGAGGGAGATGACGATGTGTTTGTGAAGGAATACCCCTCCGACCCATCTGGTTTCAACTCGGCGTCGGCGGCGGTGGCGTCAAACCACCAATCTCCGTCCATCACCCAGCCTTCAGAGGGCAGCACTGAGGTCAGTCTATCTTACACACTCCAGAGTAACTGGGAATCGGCTGTCATGAAAGCACATTTAGTATCTCATCTGTGTTTCCTAGAAGTAATCGACTATCATAAAAGCACATTCAGTATCTCATCTGTGTTTCCTAGAAGTAATCAACTATCATAAAAGCACATTCAGTAACTCATCTATGTTTCCTAGAAGTAATCGACTATCATAAAAGCACATTCAGTATCTCATCTGTGTTTCCTAGAAGTAATCGGCTATCATAAAAGCACATTCAGTAACTCATCTATGTTTCCTAGAAGTAATCAACTATCATAAAAGCACATTCAGTATCTCATCTGTGTTTCCTAGAAGTTATCGGCTATCATAAAAGCACGTTCAGTATCTCATCTGTGTTTCCTAGAAGTCATCGGCTATCATAAAAGCACATTCAGTATCTCATCTGTGTTTCCTAGAAGTTATCAGCTATCATGAAAGAAAGCACATTCAGTGGACTTCATACTACCAAAGAATTTGATTTTCAGATAAACATGTATGTTCTCCCTTAAAAAAACAAATACTGCATTTTGTGTTAATATAAAATTATTAACATTTAATTAACTTTTTTGTTTTTATTATTGTCTGCCACAAAGGGCTAGCTGGCTCTTCTGTATATCATTTTCATTGTCAAGTGTGACATGTGTCCACAGTTGTGAGTGTTAGTTTTCTGTCATATATATTGGTATAAGTAGCCTTCCTTATTCTAAATTTTTATGATGTATTTGGTCTACACAAATAACAAGAATATAAACTAATGATTTTAATTTCAGTAGGAAATATTATTATAATTTTTTACCTTGATTTAAGGGGATTTAATTGTAGTATTTCACATAATTCAACAAATGATTAATTAAAGAATCTTAAAATGAGAAAAAAAATACTTGAAAGGAGTTTCCATCGTTTGATTAAAAAAAGTTAATTTTGGAAAGATGTGGACAAGAAATGAGAAAGTGTTAATTGTACCACAAAACTTGAGACGGAACAATAGGCAAGAATATCATTGAAGTGAGACAAGTGTAAATATAGGACAGGTGCCAGCTATGTAGTAAAAATGCATGGTTACACTTAGGCCCGCAAGTGATGTACTCATTTTTTAAAAGCAATCAGTGGGCCAAGTTAACAGTTTCTGGCTGCACAGAGGACCGAAACCAATTTGTCAGAAATTACCTTCAGGAAAGGAACACTGGATCATATAATATATGCTGAGGTGCTAGTGAACAAAATACTGTCATTCTGTGGATTATCTTATGATTGGGGTCTTATAATTGGGGTGTAGTTAATTGTGGTTTATACCGTAGTATAAGAGTGTTATAATATTGCAATTGACTGCACCTTTTCAAACAATAAACTTTTGGATTTTATTTTGTTTAATCTTTCACTTAAGTGATGCTTTTGGCTTCAAGCAGGTGACAAAATGAGATCTGTTTGAAGCATATCTCCTGTTTCTCAATATTATAAGTCGAAATTATTCAGCTCAAAATGATTCAACTGGTTCCAGATATTTAGTTTATATGGTGTTCAACAGGAGATGGCTTTACATGAAGATAACCCAACCTCTTTGTTTTATGCTTATCATGGATCCAGTGTGTCTGAAAGAAGTCTACCCTGAATATATATTAGCTTTTCACTGGTCCCTGAGGAGTTGTTGAAAAGGCCTGGCCAACATTTACAAGGTTTGGAGATCGGAGAAGACACAGGTCATCTAAACTTTATCCCATGACAGACCTGAGATAAATGCCTCCTGACAGAGCAATAACCCACCAGCTTAGGCTTGTCAAGACAAGAAAAATCATCCAACTTATATAAAAACTACACAGAAATAGATAGCATGCTGAGAAATATTTCATTAATGTCATGTTTATCTTCTGGTTTAGTGATGCTCTCTTGATTGACTTTTTAAGATTCAATTAAAAGCTGCCATTTCATTTCAAGGACATCTTCATAGAGTATTGATATGCTCCAATTGTGTCTTTGAAATTAGTACTATGTGGCATTCTTGTTGTAATTTACTACATTTTTAAACAGTTTGCTATGTCATTTGATTCAGTGATGATAAAGATATTGGTATAATGGTTGGTCCCTGCTTGGGAGATTTGTAGTGGAAGTGGGGGATAGTTCTCCTTAATATGTAAATAATATACCAAGATGAGTGGGGGTGGTGAAGATTCCCTCTCCTTGACAAGACATGGATGCCAGTCAGGCCTCGTGGTCAGCCACCTGTGGTATATACGGTGTGTCGGGCCACTGAAGGCCCCCCGCCTCCAGCCCATCTCTGTCCACTTTGTCCACCAGTGACAAGCGGGCCACTTCAGCCAAAGCTATAACAGGATTGCTGTAAATATTTCATCTACTTTTTGTCTGCACCTACGCAAGTTTCAGGGTCAGGATTTAGGGGCTGTACTGAAAAACCAACACTCACAAAATGGTAATTGTCTTTTGATTTTAAACTTGTACAATTTGTATATGTATATTCTACTTCACTCTGAGAACAAACAAGTATATGATCTCAATAGGTTATAGGTGTTGTTCAATAGGGATGTGCATCATCTCATTCTGTTGAGATCTGTAATGCTGGAGGTCACATGACATACATCTTATTCTATAGAGGTCAGTAATGTGTGATGTCACATGGCATACATCTTATTCTATAGAGGTAAGTAATGTGTGATGTCACATGGCACATATCTCATTCTATAGACCAGTAATGTTGGAGGTCACATGATATCTCATTCTGTAGAGATCAGTAATGTTGGAGGTCACATGACATACATCTTATTCTATAGAGGTCAGTAATGTGTGATGTCACATGACATACATCTTATTCTATAGAGGTCAGTAATGTGTGATGTCACATGGCACATATCTCAATCTATAGACCAGTAATGTTGGAGGTCACATGATATCTCATTCTGTAGAGATCAGTAATGTTGGAGGTCACATGATATCTTATTCTGTTGAAACCAGTAATGTTGGAGGTCACATGATATTTCATTCTGTTGAGATCAGTAAAGCTGGATGTCACATGATATCTCATTCTGCTGAGATCAGTAATGCTGGATGTCACATGATATCTCATTCTGCTGAGGTCAGTAATGATGGAGGTCACATGATATCTCATTCTGTTGAGATCAGTAATGTTGGAGGTCACATGATATCTTATTCTGTTGAGACCAGTAATGTTGGAGGTCACATGATATTTCATTCTGTTGAGATCAGTAAAGCTGGATGTCACATGATATTTCATTCTGTTGAGATCAGTAATGCTGGATGTCACATGATTTCTTATTCTTTAGAAGTCAGTAATGCTGGATGTCACATGACACATAACTCATTCTGTTGAGATCAGTAATGTTGGAGGTCACATGATATCTCCTTCTGTAGAGGTCAGTAATATTGGATGTCCCTTGGAGTGACTGTGGAGGTTATTTGTGTGTTTGTTTGTGTACTGTCTGCTTTAAGTGTGGATTATGAGAAGTGTTTGGCTCCTAACTCTGCAGCAGGTTGCTTCTGGCACCCATCACTCATGTATTCAACAAAAGTTTTCCAAAATGAAAAGCAAAGATGCAGATGGCTTTTTAGTTTTCTTTTTCTTTTTTTGATGTTCAGATACTTATCTTCCATTTAAATGTTGAAACTCATTTTCAATTCAATTTTTCTTATTGTATGAAATTATAGATAAACAGAATCAAGAGTATTGTCACCTGTCATCAAGCCATGTCAAATGGTAATCAACACATGCATTTGTCATGATTATAATTGATTCTGTTTTATCCTCCATTTTACACATCAGATGTATCGAGCCATCTCGGCTAACAGGACTGAATTGCTAAACAGCTGCTTGAGCAATAATGCGTCATCAATTTCAGATTCACGATTAAATCCTAGTGATTTTGAGGATGCAGAATTTATGAGATTTCCTTTGATAGTATCTTGTGAGTGGTTGGGAAGTGAGCAGAGGCTCGGGCAGAGCTCCTGGTATCAAGAGAGCGTAGTTGTTTAGACAATCATGAAGCAGCACCACCATAACACTACAAGGATTAGAGATAAATCTCACCGCTCTGCAGAAGGCCCTGGCAGGTCCTGATGGCCATCTCCACTTGAGTTAATGTACTGGGTACAGAGACATGTAAACTTGCACCGCCTCTCATATCTAGGGAGACACTTTAGAGGCAGGATTACCTGGTTTTCTTGATCGCTGCCATCCTGACCATCTCGCTGTGTCCCGAGCGCTGGGTTCTTAGACACGCTAAAAACTGAAGGTTCATCACATCATTCACGGCAATATTTCGGAGTGATCAGGGTGATGGGATGATTTTTATGACGCAAATGATAGGAGATGTTAGACAAATTGTGTTCAGCGTGAATGTGACAGAGAATTGATGTGGCGCTGGAGGCAGAGAAGTCAGTGCCTCGGATCAGCCCGCCTCTCCTGCCTCAGATCCTCTTGCCTTCTACATTAACATCTTCCTTGGACCTTGGAAACACAAAATGAAATATTACAATGCAATCAGATGTCTGTGATGTTGGATCATATGAAATTTTGAAGCTGAACACAGATCACATGAATTTATTATCATGGTAGAGATAAAAAAAGTGGTTTTATTTCAATATGAATAAATGAGTTTGGAGGAATAACATTTTCTATTCAAGCCTGGCACCAGAGCAGTTGCACAAATAATGGAAAGTTAATTTGTGATGGAGCTGTAATATTTTAAACAGCATTGGTGGCATTATTAAGGAAGGGATTAGCGAGATTAGTGTCACCGCTGAAATCTCTCAAAATTGACATCGCTAATTAGGAGAATACTGGAAGTTGGTTCTGTATTTTTATATTAGTATCGTCCACTTTGATTATAACAGTATTGAGAAAGTAATATTGAGGAGATGGAGAAATCCAAAGCAGGAAGTCTCCTGCCCGTACCACAGAGACCCGTCAAGGAACAGGTAATCTCTTAGTACAAGAGAATTCCTTCTCTTATAATGTTTAATGAGTGCAAGTAGTGTTTACTGCAATAGATGATTTATTTTCTTTCACAGGAATATATTCTCAAAAGGTCAAATAACATAAATGGAAAGGGGAGCAAATAAGTGACCTTATTGACTGACCGTTATGTATTTTTAAGGGTAGTACGTTAGATATTTGGGTTAATTTTTTGTTGTTCTACCTTCATGTGAAGATGTTCACATTTTGGAAGCCACTGTGCTGAATGTAAATATTAATCAAGTAAGAATATATATTTCTAAATGCCTTCCTAATTAGCAAAGTAATCCAATGCTGTAGATTACTTTATAAAAGATAATGGTCTCAAACCTGTTAGGACTAACAATTCTATCGTTATTTGATATTCACTATTTTAAACATCAGTATGCCTTGCGAGACCATATAAAAATTATGGAATATTAATATGGTCATTGTGGTTGGCAAAGAATCAGACATCAAAACCAGTAAAAAAATCTGCTGTCCAAAATGTCAGGAAAAGCGTCATGACAAATATATTTGTATGGAGTTTTTAATCAAAGCAGGCATCAGGTGGCAAAGGCACACAGGAGGGCAGGTGGCACATGACAGCAACAATAGTGATAGCAGATAGCAATATAATCACTACCGCATAGCCTATTACATTATTACCTTCATAGCTCTTTTTTCATTGGCTCAGCAGCAATAGCACATTATTCAAAATAATACCAAAAAATGTGATTATTTATTTATTTTTATTGAAGAGAATATTTGCATCCATTTGTTTGCTAACTAGGCAAAGCAGGCTTAAGAATATTAAGGTTTGGTATCAGTTTTTGATTGACACAATATTTATTGGCCAATGGGACTGCAGCCAGTAATTGCAATATAATGGTCAAGGTTAAATTACCCGTCCTACACCCACCCGCTAACACATGGTCCTGTAGATCTGATTAGAACACATATATAAATATCAGTCACCTGTTTAAACATGAATGAAGAGCAACATACAAAGAATTGTACAGGTCAGGAAAAACAAAATGAGTTGATTGAAGAGATAAAATAGGTGAGTGATGAAATATTCGCATTTTCAAATGGGTGAGGGGATAAAATGAGTGAACAAGTGAGCTCAAGGCATATCTTGGGTTTCAGATATTCCTGGGTACACCCCTAGTGAAGAAGATATATCAGGGGAGTATTGGTGAAAAAAATTTTTAACTATTTTTTTATTTATGTGAGCAATTTGCAGGTTTCACAGCATTGTATTTTGCAAAGGGATTTAAAGTACTAAATTCATGGATTTTAATGATGCACAAGATACATATACATTATTCTGATACTTATATTTTATATCTTGGCTAATATGAGAAATATTTTATTATCTTGCAAAGGCATTCATGGTTTTTGCAACATGTCGCAGCTGGGTCTCATTGAAACATTGAATATCATTTATATTGACACAGAGATATAATAAGATTAAGGTTAGAATTTCCAGAGATATCAAACTACATGTATCCCAGATTCTATCTCCCAGTTAATGTTGAAGATTTCTCTTAACGATGTTACACATCAAATTAAATTCACTATATATAGGTATAAATCTTTGGATATATTGATTAAATGAGAGTAAATGTGAATATGATTAATTTACTTCCTACAGTCTGCCTTGCTCCTCTTAAAATACTAAATATATTCATAAACTTATAGTTTTTTGCAGATATTGCTGCATTAATTTTTATTGAAAGAAAGTCTTGATATTGGTAAAGTGAACAACAACAGCAGAACTTTTAGATTACTTTTTGATTGCAATCATGCAGCGGTTTTACTCTAGGCAATCCTTTAACTCAACCTTATGCATCATATCTTACCATGAAATCTGCTGTATCCTTCCTTAACTCAACCCTGAAGGTCATATCTAACCTTGCAAGGTCAGCTGTGTCATATCTAACCATGAAATCTGCCGGGTCCTTCCTTAACTCAACCCTGAAGGTCATATCTAACCTTGCAAGGTCAGCTGTGTCATATCTAACTTTGAAATCTGCTGTGTCCTTCCTTAACTCAACCCTGAAGGTCATATATAACCTTGCGAGGTCAGCTGTGTCATATCTAACCATGAAATCTGCCGGGTCCTTCCTTGACTCAACCCTGAAGGTTATATCTAACCTTGCGAGTCAGCTGTGTCATATCTAACTTTGAAATCTGCTGTGTCCTTCCTTAACTCAACCCTGAAGGTCATATATAACCTTGCGAGGTCAGCTGTGTCATATCTAACCATGAAATCTGCCGGGTCCTTCCTTAACTCAACCCTGAAGGTTATATCTAACCTTGCAAGGTAGCTGTGTCGTATCTAGCTTTGAAATCTGCTGTGTCCTTCCTTAACTCAACCCTGAAGGTTATATCTAACCTTGCAAGGTCAGCTATGTCATATCTAACCATGAAATCTGCCAGGTCCTTCTTTAACTCAACCCTGAAGGTCATATCTAACCTTGAGAGGTCAGCTGTGTCATATCTTACTTTGAAATCTGTTGTGTCATTCCTTAACTCAACCCTGAAGGTCATATCTAACCTTGCGAGGTCAGCTATGTCATATCTTACTTTGAAATCTGCTGTGTCCTCCGTGAACTCACCCTTGCAAGGTCAGCTGTGTCATTTCTAACCATGGAATCCGATATGTTTATCTCAACCATGTGAGGTTTGTTGTGTCACATTTAACTATGAAATCAGCTGGATCACCCTACCCTTACCCCCACAGGCCCCTGATAGTGAAATGATGACACAAGATGAATATGGCCTCTTGGCTGGCATATTTCTGATGTGATAATCAATGTGGACGAATCCCATTTACTTCTGTGCCTTGTGCTTTATAGATTTGTCATGTAGTCTGACTTATTACACAGTTCTGTATCCTCATCTTGACAGATTTTGTCCCTTTCACTTGATGCCATAAAATTTATTGTTCCTAAATAAAACATGCGAGAGAAAATATAAGAATTTAGGAAGTCTTGTTATCAGTTACTGTGTGTTTAGATCTGTATGGGCATTGAACACAAAAAGCTTTTTAATGACTCTTAGATGCAATAGATTTAAAATCTTTTGAATTCACAATGACTATGAGCAGAAGGATCTGTCTTTCTTTCCCATTACTCCTTTCACGGATGGTTGTTTCTTATAGACTATAAGTTTATCTTTTAGGTCAATGGACATGAATTGCGATTTTTGCTCATGACTAAAGGTAAAGCTGAAGGATTGAATGTGATTGTCATTCCAGGCCAGGGAGGCTGCCAGAGACCTGGATATCAAGCAGGATATTATCCAGGGCTTGACACAATTACCAACAGTGGTGCCCTCTATCTCACAGCGAACTGTCACTGTGGCCAACGCAGCCCTGCTGGAGCACAATAAACCATTTCGCATTGATCCCAAAGTTCACCTTAATAAGATTCGGGAGGTATGCCGCGGCAAATTCAATATAAGCTTGTATCATTATCTACCTACTAGACATGTACATATAAGCTGCATATGTATATAAACGTGAGCATGTGGCGTGCTTGGATCACATAGTTCCTTACTTAAATAGTGCATGTGTCTTTCTGGTGAAAATCACTCGTTTAATTATCATTATGATAAGTCAACATAAAATTAGCATCCAATTGAAACTAATAAATATTTGTGATTTATAAATGATTTTGCGATTGGGAGGTGTGGAAAATTCTTATGATTCTGTTGAATTTGTAAGAGATTTAGTCAGTCATTGCACTGCTGTCACAAATTTTAGTTTATTTTAGAGAAGATTGCTTAAAGTGAGTAGATTGTTAGGAATAAGTCTTGCTTTGAATGTCAGATATTGAGAGTTGTGATTAGAAATACTTGCTCTAGTGTCTGTGGTATGGTAGATAAATGTAGAGCAGATTTGTCACTTTACTATTAGTACATATTGATTTCCAATCTGATAGACATTTTTTGATTTGCCGTGATAATTATCTGGGCATTGCATTGTAGATGATATTGCACATCACAGCAAAAAAATCATCTGAAACACAACTAAAAACATGAATTAAAATATTAAAATTGCATGATAAATCATACTAAATGATTACACTAATAAGATATGTTTATACTAATCAGATATGAGCATGTTACTAACAATTATGTCATGATAATCACAAGAAAATATATACTTAAATCTCCAAATAATTAGTATAAATAAAAAGGAGTTATTACTGTTATGGTCAATGTAATAATCATGTGTTGTTAATTCACAGTCAGGTCACATTGTAAACTGTTTTGTTTGATTTGTTGCCATTCACACATTTCATTAATTAAAATGTTTCTAAATGTTTATATTGTTTCTACTTTTATTGTACACCCATTATCTGGAGGAGAAAATTGACTTTAACCCCTTGTCAATAGTTATCACCATTATACCTGTCCATCAGTGTGTCCATCTGTGTCCATCAGTCAGTATGTTGATTATGGATCAGAACCAAAAAAATACAATTTTTTTTTTACAATAACATTAAAAAAGTGATTCAATAGAAACATTATTCTCAAATGTTTTTAGCAGTTTATAAGTAACTGCATCAAAGACTTGAGCTTTTTGTGGTTCTAAAAGATTTTTTACAGGTTATACATAACAACCCATGAGTGGTCTATTGCAGCGGAGTTCCATAGGCCACAGATGCGATATATTTTGGCAGGGTTCAGCTAAATACTCCATAGAAATCATCTGATTTGCACACCCCACAGTATATTGTGGTCGTAATCAAATATTCTGGTCTTGGACATCCTGAGTTAGAAGATCTGCTAATTGAATTAGCGTCATGAAAATTACATTAGTCCATGTCAATAAGCCAAGATTGCTTGATTGAAACATAGTTAAAAATTCACACTCATCTTATTAATAAGGAAACCTACTGTCATGATTCAGCAACATTGTATATGTGGGCAATTTAATTTTTCTGGACATTGCAACAAATTATTCAGTGCCATGTGTAAGAAATGCAATTTGGTGATATCTCGGATGGGATTTTTGGCGGCCATATTGACACATTTGCATATTGTGTTTGGTGGGATTATACATATTTATCATCTGTCCAAGCCACATCTCAGTACACAAACTAACCAGGGCACCATGCATACCCTACACAAAAAGACCCACTGCTCTTATAACTAAAAGCTCCATGCAATATTTAGCACGGGATCAGCCAATCTGCATGGCTTTTTTTCCGCCAACAAGACCTCGCCCCAGCCCCGAGATTGGCAGCTTGAAGCTATAAATGATGCTGAATAAGTGAAGGAAATTCTCTTTAGATGTGCAGGGCCCAGATTTGACGAGAACTCCCCCATTCATTAATATGGGATTATGACAAAAGACAGTGCTTTGGCAGTGTTTATCAGAAATTTTCTATACACAAAAGATATGCAGCAGAAGAGGTTTTTGATTAGTATTGGAGAATTCCCGTGGGAAGGCAACACATGCTTTGAGGAGCCAATTGCAGCCCAGTCCTTTTTTTTCATTTTTAGTCCATTTTCATTTTGAGAGGAAAATCATTACAGCAATGTTCTGGGAGGGATTTCTTTGTGCAGTAAGGAATAGATATTGACAACACCGCTATTTTCGGAACACTCATTTAATTTGGTCACTTATGAGAGCTTTGGCATTTTTATTTGTGTGTTTTCAGGAGAACTTGGCCAAGAAGCGAAGCTTGACCAAGCAGAGCAAGATGCCTGAGTTAGTGGAGACGTCAGAGACCGAGTCGACCAAGGGGAGTGGCACCAACCTGGATCCAGACGCAGAGAACTTTGCCAAGGAACAGGTACAAATCACACTCACCTTACATCATTTAACGTACCAAAATTTTGTTAATCAGAAGTCAACAAATGTTGTAGAATCATAGAGAATGGGATGATTTATGATCAGAAATGTTTGAAAGGATGACAGTATTGTACTATTTAAATGACTTCTGGTATTTCTCTGGTATTTCCTTTTAGAAAAAATATTAAATCAGGGATGAGATATGTTTTTTTTTTCTCACATCTTCAAGCTGATTACTCTGCATGGCGAGGTAGAGTCATATACTACCTCTGCCGCAATACGTTGTTCCTAGCACAGAATTAGTCCGCACATTAGCATGCAATTACCATATAGTTGGCCAATTGGCTGGCTTATGGTACATGCTCATGCACAACAGCACAACTGTACACGTGCACATGCTTATTTCATATGTTCAAAAGTAATTTAGAATGGATCATTCGTAATTTGGGAGAGGAGTGTATTTGAAATATTTGGTTGAAAGATTATATCATTTATATAATTTTGTTCAGGATTTTACATCACTAACAGTGCTATTCAGTCAGTTCATGGTGAGGCCTGACATATAAGCTTTGCCCAAGAAGAAAAAGTTGAGATTTTTTTCCTCCTCCCTTGAGGATTAATGATCCATCCCCTGCTGACTATTTTTGTCTGACTATTTCGGTACACATGTCACTAAAATCTCAATCCTTATTGTACTCACTTTCTTATAATAACAATGACACCAATTGGCCATGTTACCCCATGTGATGAAATACTTTACTAATTGGGTCCTGGTTGCTTGCACTGGGTGTGTCCTCTGTGCACTCAACCAAAGAGTTGAATATGCCGTTTACTTGCAGAGCCAGGTATAAATCCTGGATCTGCTGTGGAGAGTACAAGCTGATTCACTGAGCTACATAAAAAATAAACTTATGTAATAATGTGATTGGCCTTTCATCTTAAATTTTTATTGCAATCACCACATTAGCAATCCCATTTCTACAACCCTGGTTGCCAAACTAGAATTATATTTCCACATTATTTCATTGTAAATCATTTAATTCAAAACTTAACAATAATTTCAAATCTTGCATTTATACAATAGTAGTTAGAAAAGACCTTCACATTTTCCTTCAAATTAAAAGATGTCTATTGTTTCAAAATTCCATAATCACCAAAGATGGTGTGGAACTTTGTCTCATTATCCTGGAAGGTCTATCACATTTCATACTTTGATTGGCAAAACTAATTTTCATTATTGAAATATTTCAGAACTACATGATGTCAATATCACAGAACTTTAATGCCTTCCCCAGTCTTCCAGACGAAACTCTCAAAAAGATGGGAGTCGACCGAAAAGTAGATGAGCCCCTGAAGAAGTAAGTGTGGCTTAGAATTACATGCTCCAAACCTAATCTGAGATTATATTACATACATTGTCAATCTTGATTTACAAGATTAGGTACAATCCTATCAACCAAGTCAGATTTTATCCCTAAAAAAATGTGGCATTTGCATGGGTGCTGGTCCTCCGTCTCCAGACGGATTTCCGTCAAAATTTAAAATCCATGAACGGAAAATCCGTCAAATCGATTCCTCCGTCAAAAAAATAATTTCGTGTCATCAAAATTGCACAAATCGACCCAAAACATCGAAAATTCAGTCGTTCGCTTACCGCTTGTGGCCGCCGCCTTGTTTTGGTGTTGCGGGCTGCTTCGGTAAAGTTTGACGGATTTTGATTGGCTAATATTTTGATGACTCGGCTACCCACACCAATCGCTTTTCGGTTAAGTTTGCGAGGCTCGCTTTTCGCGCGAAAATGACAACGCTGGAAAATGTTCAGTCAAAAAAATTTTTCTCACCAGCACCCATGCATTTGTTTACAGTGTCAGAGGTCTAAAATTTTATAAATATTTGCTTGCAATACAGAAATACTTCCAAGCTTAGATATTCCTTGTTTTGTTACTTTATGTGTCCAGCCACATTTGTGGTAGATCCCATCTAGGTTTGAGAAGTAAGCTCAAATCTTCCACCAGATGGCACTACATGTCAAATATCAGAAGCTGCAAGTTTCTCAATTGATTTTGTTTTGTGTCTGCACAGTTTTGTGCAGAGGAATAGCACATCAAAAATAACCTCCTAAACATGTATATGCCTGGCGAGAAGACAAGTTCCATTAAAGCCATAGTTTCATTAACATGCAGATAAACCGAATGATTGACATCCATACCATGACAATATACTGCACCAAAAGGCATCAGTTGAAACATGAGACTTTAATGCCTCTAACATCCACAACCAGGTTGGAAAAACAGCATAATGTGGCATAATATGCTGTAATGGAGACGAGTCGTCTTGACATTAGTCTGTATGTATTGGAGTGACAGAGGCACATGTTTTAACTCAGGCCTTCCCAGAGTGTAAGTCCTTGCATACTTGCTTGCATAGCTCCGATGTAGTTCATAAACAAATTCAGCACTTTCAGGTTTTATCATTCAGAGATGTTTAATTAAGGAGTTCTTTGATAGCATAGTTGCATTTAAGAGGTGCCAAGAAAGGAGTTTGAGTTATCTCACTGTGCTCTCGTGAGTCATATTTTATGCAGGTCCTGAAACAGGTTCATTAAATTTTGCCTGCTCAGGGCCAAATTTCCACAGCTTATGCAAAGTGCAGTCAAGTAGCTTAATTCTTTTCAAGGAAACTTGCGAGATTGTTTCTCTTATTACATGGCATATTTCACAATGTAAAATTCTGCAGGGAAATGCAAGTTTTATTAAGTTATGCAAGCTGACAGCATCCCAGGAGAAAAAGTACCTGAGAGGAATGGATTTATGTTGCGTCAGCCTTGAACAAGAAAGTCACATCGGAGGTGTGGTGGTCTGCGAGATGTCACCGAGTGGGAAGTGAATCATTCTGCCATTCTCCCCCTGCCCTCCGTCTCCGAGACAATCTCTCTGTATGTTCCTCCTGACAATAGGGACAGGGTCAACAGGGTCATATTACTCACCGAGAAAGTCTTTTCTTTATTCCATTTCGTAACATTGTGCCAGCTAACGCAATTTACTTGTAATGTTGGCTTGTGATGTAGTCGCCGAACATTAAGGCGGTTTCCTTTGATTCAACTTTACAGATTCTGCCAGATTTGGGGATAAATCTGGGTAAAAAAAGTTAATGCATGTGAAGGGGAGGCATGTGGATGTGCCATTTTACAAGATTTATCTTTATTGAGGATTAGTCAAAAAAGAAGTTTGTCTTGCTCAAGTCTCATGTCAACTTATGTGTTTCATCGCTTGCAATCTGAAGCTGCAATAGTTATAACCTTAAGGTAGAGTCATTATGGAATGCTAAGGAACATCAACACTTATTAACAATGCCTAATGATTAGATTTGACAGCATCAGATTATAGAACACATTAAATGCCTTGGGTTTTACAATGGGGAACATGATATTTTAATATAAGCACCAATTTAGCACTTATCCATGAGTGGATTATGTATTTAATGATCTGACAATCTCATCAATAATAGACTTATGCCTTAAAGGTTTTAATTAAATACTCAATGCCAATTATGACCAAGTCTTATTTTTTTATAATTGTTCATTTCTTGCAACTATGTTGCATGAATTATTTTATTGAACAAAACTATTCATCAGTACTATTAGGGGCTTACTAAATTAAATTTGATAATCAACATTAGATATTGAAAAATTATGATGTAATAATATAAATGACTTGTCTCATTCAATTAACATGTACTGATTCGTTAAAAGTGTTTTCAAATGAAGCTATGTAAAAGATAGACTGTTGCCATCCCTTCAGAACCTTTTAGGCAGGGAATAACAGCACTGGATCAGAATAAGTGTTCTCAAGATGGTCGTCAGTTAGTAACAACAGATGGGGAAAAACACTGACTATAAAAACTGGAATGATCTAGAAAGATCCCCAGGACAGACATATATAAAGCATCTTTTGGCAGTCTTCACACCAGAGTATTGTTTCTATCTGCAGTAAAAATAAACACACAAACCAAGAAAGTTACCAAACAACTCTACAACAGTGCCTTATGTGACTTTTGCCACCGGGTATCTACTTAGATCAACTCTCACAGAAAATACAACTGCCTGCATCTTGAGTGGGAACCCATTGGGATAATATATCCTGAACAGAAAATTGAAAGAGAAATTCAATTTCTGGCAGGAAATGTGCTTTTTGTAGTGCTGAAAGCCTCCTCAGGTTGGGTGCATTAACTGTACTGACGACTGAGTGTTTCTGAACCTTGATCTTAAAATGGCATATCATCACTTGTTTGATGAGTTTGTTTTTAGATTGTTTGACTTAGCAAGCATTAATATTATGTTTGATATTCAAAATCATATAACGTGTTTGTGTACCTAAAAAGTCCATTATAAAAAATAACATTTTTGGTAAATTTTGTCCAACCCTTGATATTCTCCTCAGAAACTACTAGTTGGATTTGTTAGCTATTTGCTATTATTTGAGCTAGTAGCTATTCTTTATGATTTACAAGTAAAACATTGGCAAATAGTTCATAGTTCCTCATATGCATAAGGTAGGCCATGGGCTGCGACACAGTCGGTTAGAGTGCCAGCTTATTAGCACCAGTCCTCTGTGGTGATCCAAAGGTTGTAGGATCGATCCCTGGCCATGCTGAGATTGAATTCATGATACAATTTCACAAATGAGCTGAGGCCCGGGCCAAAGGGTTAACCTGTTGTCCTTGTAAATCTGTGACCAGGAAATAATGTGGAAAGTGATGTAAAACCCCAAATAAACAAACAAACATATGCATAAGCACCTTGAACATCGACTCTCTCATTCTGCTAATCCAAATATAGCCTCAGTTTGAGACTTCTGGAGAGAAGTAAGTGGGGTTGATAGAGTCAGCCCACCATTTTGTAAACAATATTGCATATACATGTTTTTTTATTCATTAGTTGTTCTCAACCTGCAAAACTTGGAAATATTTCCATATGAGGAAATGTTTACATGAAAGGAAATGTTCACATACAAGGAAATGTTCACAGACGAGGAAATGTTCACATACAAGGAAATGTTCACATACAAGGAAATGTTCACAGACGAGGAAATGTTTACATGAAAGGAAATGTTCACAGACGAGAAAATGTTCACAAATCTTACGAAAAAGCAGTGCTCAGGGCAGCTCATAGGCAATCGCCAATGTTCATAAAAATGGGATTGAAACAAGAACAATTTGCAAAGAAAATTTGAAGGCACTCATACTGCCATGAATCCTGGGAGATAGATGAATTTGCATATCTCCTGCAATTATGCTGCATTTTTTATTGTTTATTGGACTCCATTCATTCCTTTAAATTATATTTTTTATAGTTTAAGTTTTAAAGACATTGCACCTACACTCATGCTTTATGCAGAGGAATTGAGAATTCATTCACACTGAGGAATTATCCAACAAACTTGTTCATTGGCAGCAAAAGCTGAGCTATAAAGTGAAATTCAATGTATGTATGGATATATGATACTCCATATTGAAATTTCAACTTAAAGACTGCTTATTAATACAATCAGAGATACAAGATCATCAATACCTTTATGACAGACAGAAGTTTGAAAAAAAAAAGAAATATGAGTGGAAATATGAATGTGTCTTCATATTCCAGTATAAAATTATGTGTGGGAAGAAATAACTTGCCTTATTCCAATTCTTGTAAAATGTGAGACTTTAAGAAAAATTAAATTCATAATAAACGTTTGCACTATGACACTTATACCTTTTATACATGCCTTCAATTTAATGAAATATATACACACAGGACAAATTCCATTTAAAATGATATACCTGATCTAATATTGAGGATTTTATCTGCTTACCTACAGACTGAAGCCTGGGATTTTCATGTCATATAGCAATAAGACATTGACATTGGGAACCCCGGGAGAGAAATTAGACAGATAATGGTTGCCTCAGTATTGTCCTGGGGTGTAGCAAGACAGGTGAAAAAAAATCTCTCAAAGCAAACTGTTTGCCTGACATTTGAAAAAGCTTTTTTTTTCTGGGCAAAAAATGACTCCAAAGCCTGTTTGATCAGAAGTGATTCAGAAGATATGCTCCATTTAACCTTTTTTCTTATCACTACAGAGCACTATCTACTCCCATTGTTGCATTCTAATCCTTGACAAGAAAGCAATAATGTTACAATGCGGTACATGAGTAAATTATCAAGTAGACAGAATTGACATAATAACATTTCTAAGTGTTTTTATATGGAGGCGTATCTTGTTTCTTAGCTCCTGTCTGGAGTTCAAGGCCGTATAAAATTAGCCGCCTGTTTATTTTGACATATAAAGCAGCTCTGAGATAAGCACATTAGAGATGAGTGCAGCAGCTTCAACATAAAGACGGGAGACAAGTCACACATGTGACAAGACTGGCATTATGTCCTAATTAGTCAAATATCACCATTCTCCCACCAGAGGTCCCACCTCGCAAAGCAGAATGGTGAGAAAGTTTGCTTCACGTATAATGAACCTGATGGTATCCAACAGAATGCCAGTCACTGCTTGAAAATATTAGGAAAAAAAATATCCCATAAACTTCAAGACTGTAAAAACGTAGCATAACCAATAAGAGAATAACATAACAATCCAGAAACTTGATGTTTATATTCATTCATCTGGATAAATTTCCAACAACACAGAGCAATTGCTGATCCATATCTTCTTGGAACCAGAGTCAGGTCCAAGCCAAGCTGCCCCTTGTTACCATTGGTATAATTACTTTCCATCAAAAACAGAATTATGAGCAGAGTTCTTTACTAATCTCTTTTAGAATGAATAATGAGGCAATCAGTGTGGGAGGCTTTATATTAGCAGTTCTGTTCACATCCAGGTGGGCAGCGATGGAGCCCGAGAGCTCAGGCATGTCAATCACAATGGCTTGCAAATGGGAAAAATCAGGATATAGACAGCCATATTTTAATACACATTAATGAAGCTGCTGTAAGACTTCATTTGGTATCCTGATCTGTATCGTTTTAATGACATTATTACTGTATTTAGTTATTATTGTGAGTTACCTTGTCCAACTTAAAAAAAATATCCAAGTTAATTAGACCCCAAAGATGCTTAGTTACATTATTTATGAAGTAATAAGATGTAATCAGTTCCCTTTTCTGAAGTGAGATAAAGCCTCTATTGGATTGATCAGAGGTAAAGGGCAAGTTTAATGGCTGACTGATGCTCAAGACTTGTAAATTCAATATATAACAAATTTCAATACCTCTTTGCATTATTTTTATTACGATTATTGGACATATTTGCAGAAATGTTTGTGGATACCTCTCCTGCACAAATTGCTGATGATATGTTTGCATGGAAACATCTACTGAAACAAAGCTTTTTTTTACTCACAGTTGGTAATTTGTTTTGTACAATATTCTGTGTAAATTGAAATCCACTTTCACTTTGGTTTATTCTCATCTGAGAATAAAACACATCTATTTTGGCATCAGATGTGTGTAAAAGACCTTGTTGCATGTCAGTCTGAGAAGCTCAGGAATCTGGGGAATTATTTATTCATTAAAGCTATTTATTCATAAAACAAACAAGAAAACAGTACAATCTGCACAAGTGGGAGAAACTACATTTAATTATAAGCACAGAAGACAGTTTCTGTTGGAAAAATGATAAGGAAATGCATTGATTTAGTGCAGGTATACATCCCAGAATTAGTAGTGATAGTGTAGGCACATGCGCAAGCTCTGCAGGACTGCAGGTTGGTGGCATTGACGTATCTGTGATGGCACAATGCCGGAGGTCCTGTTCTCTGCAGGGTTGGTAATCGCCAGGTGTTTCAAGGTTGTAGCCTTATATTGGCAGCTGATGCACTGTGAATGCGGGGTCTAAGTCTAAGCACAATGCCTCTGCCATTCACTACAATACAGCATGAATAATAGATAAACACACCAAGAGAAAATGCCTACACAATGTCTTGAAGTACGAGATTTTGATATTCTTGTTTTTATATGTTCACTCTTTTATCACATTGTGATTATTATTTATTATGCTTTTTATTGTTATTAAGATAATATTTGTACTTATGTATCAAAAGTATTAAGGCATAAAAAGTTATAGTTCTGGAACATATTGTCTATGATGCTAGAAATAGTTATTTTTTAGCCCAAAAATTAAATAATATGATTATTACAAATTTCACAGACCCAGCAGTTGGCAGCCAATTGACTATTTCTGGAAAAAAAAGAATTCTATTATTCATAGGAATGTTTCATGATAATTTATAAAAAAATAACATGAGGCTCAGCATGTTTAATGACAAGTTCAGGTAAAATTGGTTATTTCTTATTAAGTTATCAGTCACAAAATAGATATATATGTATGTGCTTGTTACCATACACACTTCCTCTTAAAACAAACAACATCTCCCAGGAAAGTTGAAATAACAAAATGCAGAATTCTTATATTAACCTTATATTTGCATACAATATTGAATGGAGGAGTAATCCAGTTTGATGCAGACTGACTTAAATGCATAGAAAATGTTAAGACTAAAACACTGGTTAAAGATTGCATGAAATAAATTTGAAATCAATAACACTATTTCTAAGGAGGAAATTGTCAATCAAGAAAGCAGCAGGCATGTTTTTCACTCTATTTACTTCAATAGATTTTTCATTTCAAGAGGGCCCTCATGTTTCTTTTTTCCATGTGAAATCAAAATATCTCAAAATTGAAACATCTCCTGAAATGACAATTTATATGTACACTACTTGCTCGGTAAAAAGTTTTTAATTATTTAAAGTTTCCTTATTGAGCAGATTCTCAATTCTCGTATGTTATTTATTTGTCTTGTTCACCACATGTTAATTTCCCTTGTGCTTAAGACATCAGGACAAAACAAATGATGCTCCTTTTTCTGTTTTATGGCACCTAACTCCATGTCTTGCCTTGGTCAGTGTAATTCTATAGCTTTTTGTCACAAAATCACATACCATTTTGTTTATTTCTTTCTTTCCATTTCTGAACACTTAAGTGAATGATGCTTGCTCTTAGAAACAAACAATATTATTTTTGTTGGGAAACCAGAGATTATTACATAAACCTTCCTGTTCAATGTTCAGGTCTGAAAGAACTGTAGATACTGAGTATATTTGTCAGAATCTCATAAGAAGTACAGAGTTTACCCCTGTGTATTGCCTAGTTCAGATACAATGACAAAAATGGTGACCAGAGACGCAAGCAATGCCTTCGGAACTGCCTACATTGTGCTGCACGAGTATAGATCTCCAGCCATATCAACCAAGTGTATGTCTACGTCAGTTAATTAAGCCAGACATCAATACAAAAGGTAATACAGTTGGTATGACATGCTTAAGATCTCCTGGAATTGGTGTCAATGACCTGTACTCTTAATGAGCTAATCAGGTGAAAATAGGGCTAATGTTGTGTTTTCTGTATTTTGTGGAAAGGAGGCACAATTCTGGTAAAGCGTGGTATTTGAAGGTTACATTAATTGCCTGTATTAGACTTTTGGGAATCAGATTTTAAGGCTTATAATTTGTGGTGTATTGGTTGGAATGAGTAATAAATCCTATGAATACTGCTGACAGAGATTTTATTCTGAGAACTGATTACATCAGAGCATTTCTGTGACTTGGAGATATCAATCATAAATATATATCAGGTGTACATGATATTGTGAATATTAAGTTTTTGCAGCCGCTTGTTTTACTTCGTAGATTCACTTGCAGCACCAAGTCTCTCATGTATCAGAATATATAGCAAGGCACTTCAGGGTTTATGGCACTCGACAGAGAATTTCTCTTTGATGTAGAATGCTTTGGTCACTTGAGGGTTGAGGACGGACTGCGGCGAGACCATACATTGACAAAATGAAACGCCCAAAGGAAACAGGACGTGTTATGGAGATTCTATCCTGAGAGACTTAGCAGCGAGGGAAGAGTAGTTATATCTCTATTTATATTTATGAACATATTATGTGTGGTGGTACTAGTGGAGTTTGTTTGTATAACTAGTAAGCCATCACCACTGGTGTCAGTGTAGGGGGAGGTAGGGAGCTATTGATTGGGCTAAAGCTGGCAGCTGGTAGGGCAGAGAACAGAGGGGGGAAGCATGATGAGGTAGCCGGCATAAAACCGCCACCACCACGCTTGTCTCCACTCGTACCTCTCATACCAAACATAGCAGCAGGCTGCTCTGACTGTCACAGACTCACAGCATCCCACAGAGCTCCAAGGGGACGTCATGTATCAGGTAGTCGTCACTCAGGGTGTAGGAGTATAGGATCTCAGAGGAGGACGACGAACACAGTATGAGATACAGCACCCAGAAGATGGAGCAGAGGCTGGATGCAGTGTGACAGTATCTCTATTGGAATTCACCATACGGACTGCTCCGTGTCTTGTCAACACTCACGTTTACCTGCGTGAACTAGCATGTGTTATCCGAGGAGACAGACCGGCTGGACTGGGCTGGACAACCCGCGAGCCCTTAGGTGAGCGGTGAGGAGCCCCAGGGGCAGTGTGGCACAAGGCTTATAGTGCCTATAGTCGGAGCAGCTCTCGCCACACACATGGTTTCCCACTGTTAATGTTACTTGTCCTGCTGCAGAGCAGGTGTCTTGTTTCCTGATGGTCCTGGTCAGGACAAGTGTCTTATCTGTATTTCTACATCACACCTCGTCTGCCTCCACACACTGAACATATCTCCACTCAGCCAAATCCCACCTCCACTCAGCACTGAGAGTTCATCACTGTGGACATTTCTCTTCTATACTGCTTCAAAATGGCTCACTTTCACAAAGTGGTTTTGGATGCACTCAAAGCTAAGAGGTAAGATAAAGTTATCCCATGGCTTTCACTGCTTGAATTACTTTTTGCCATATTTCCCACACATTTCAATTTCCATGTTTTAGCTTGTAGAAAGCAAAAGGCATTAAAACCAAAAGCCTTTCTATGTCAGTTATATTTGTTATATGGGTGGAAATCAATATTGAGACCACAAAATGTAAACCCCGGTGATGAAACTAAAGCGGTCTAATCATAAAATGGAAATGTTATCTGCATGGAGAGTGGTGCTGTAGTTCACAGCATACTGATAGATGATTATATTGGCACTAGCCCTCTGATATTGTGACTGGCATGCCTTGCCCATTGTCATTATCAAGATTTCTTAATTACATTCCACATATAAGTAAGGGTATAGTAACTAAATGCTATTTGCTCCTTATATTGTATAAATCAGGATCATCTCAGGCTCCTCATATTCATTTATTTCTTCATTATGTCATTTGATATAAGTAATGTATTTATATCATTTAGATATACATCTTTCTGAGTTTTTTGTCACACGTTATAATGGGAAGTTTATTGCTCGTGGGCCTGACCCTGTTAGATTGCTCCATGTAAATGTGCATATGACATGATATACAACGGCCCTGTAACACTCATTCTTGTCACCTCTCCAAATAGGTGTGACACGTTTTTACTCCTCAGTGTACAATATTAGCAGTCCACACTGATGAATATGGGTATTAAACTTACAAGCAATAAACCTACTTTTGTTATCACACTTATTGTGACTGTTTTGATGAATAGTTTGATTAATTTGAACAGTTTGAGTTTTTACTGCATTATGTAAAATGATGCTTAATAGAGACAAACAACAATGGATACATAGTGATGGTATTTATATTGTTATTATTATTATTATATGTTATAGATTTGCCTTGGAAAAGCAGGAAATCTGTGTGATATTGAACCTAAATAGCTTACATTATATTACATCATGAATTCAATAATTATAATTATGAACTGATGTTTGTCTCTTTCATTTGGATGATATTTTTGTGGCCAAGACAAGTAGCTCGTATATCTGTTCTGTTAAATACATACATATATACAAATCAGCTATAAATAGCTGATTACGCATTCACCAGCACAGCTGAGGTGTGAGTATGTGACGGCCTTGCTTAATACAATATTGTTGAGTTGAAAAATCAACTGTGAGACAGCTTGTGAAATAAATGTTTGTGGGTGGAGGGGGTGGCTAAACCTTCCATAGAACTTTTATCATGGATTTAACTTGCATTATTCTCCACAGGGAATGGTCAATACTGTAGTGCCATCCTGTCCCTTGTGACTCAAGTGTCTGTATTTATTATATATCTGACTGCCTTGTGACAGTTGAGTAGATATCTGCAGAGTTATATATCTTTCGATTATGTTAGGAGAGTAGATTCTACTGTGATGTGTACCAGTCCTTGTGACAGAGCAGCCACAATTACATAGTCATATATCTGCCCCTTGTGACAGGGGAGAGCAGTTAGGTTATGTGTGATATATCTGCCCCTTGTGACAGGAGAGTAGATATCTGCTGTGAGCTGTATCAGTCCTTCTGACAGTGCAGAGTCACTACTACACAGTTATATATCTGGCCCTTGTGACAGGAGAGAACACACTACATTGCAGCACATTCCACGCGCCTTTGTGGCAGGAGAGTAGACTTCAGCAGTGAATTATACCTGCTCCTGAGAGGACTGATTTATAAATCTGCCCCTTTTGATATTGGAGATTATGTTATTGCTGTCAATTTGACAAATGCTTTGAGACCTATGCCCCCCAGTCACTCTTCAGTAAACATAGGGAATTGGGTCCCAGTGACAGGCTTCTGACTTGATATTGCCTGAACAGTGCTATAAAGGTAATTTGTACAAACAAACCAACATTATATCATTTTTCTGTTCTTATAGTATGGTAGAATATACCATTGCTGTGAAATGCGCCTATTTTTAGTAATGAGCAAGTGGGGGAAAGTGTAAAATTGGTGGCTTGATTCAGAAATGAGTGGGCAGCAGATGTCGGAGGTGGAATGGCCAGGATTGTGCTTGTAACAGATGTAGATGCACTCTCATTTGTGGCAGTTTTGATGACCTCGCCTCCCCATACAGAAAACCTCACTGATTAGTTCACCGCTTGCTAATGAGCTAAAATAAGCATTGTTGTGCACATCATCTGCGACTCTAATGGTTTGGGGAGGTGCGGTAATAGTGAACGCTGATTTCTTATAATGGATGGACATGGTTTGACATGAACTCGACATACAGATAAAGCCATCAGGCTGAATTATCAGGACATTTTACATTGCCACATTGTTAGATGAGCTTAAAAATACACATAATATCTGGAGTATAGTCTGCTTATAGGCTGATGTTGAAATATGTATGCTACATCAACAGTGTACTTGCTTGTGCAATTTTATTTATATGTAGATGCTATCTTTTTTTATTTAGAATATGCTGAATAATTTGTTTTTAGTTCTATATTTGTATTGAGCAGTACGGTGAGAGACTACATGAGTGTCAAGTGAGCCAAGTAGAACTGAACCTATTAAATGACACAATAAAATTGCTCTGGGACTCCAGATCAAATGAAACTGAAACTTAAGCAGACATTACAGAAACATAAAGACAAGTTAGAAATAAAATAAAGCCATTTAAGTGCACTTTTCAAAAGAGACTAGTTGCTGTAAGGCTGAGAGCCAGGGGTTGTAAGGCTGAGAGCCAGGGGTTGTAAGGCTGAGAGCCAGGGGTTGTAAGGCTGAGAGCCAGGGGTTGTAAGGCTGAGAGCCAGGGGTTGTAAGGCTGAGAGCCAGGGGTTGTAAGGCTGAGAGCCAGGGGTTGTAAGGCTGAGAGCCAGGGGTTGTAAGGCTGAGAGCCAGGGGTTGTAAGGCTGAGAGCCAGGGGTTGTAAGGCTGAGAGCCAGGGGTTGTAAGGCTGAGAGCCAGGGGTTGTAAGGCTGAGAGCCAGGGGTTGTAAGGCTGAGAGCCAGGGGTTGTAAGGCTGAGAGCCAGGGGTTGTAAGGCTGAGAGCCAGGGGTTGTAAGGCTGAGAGCCAGGGGGGATTGCACGGACTGAGACTGGCACTGTACAGGTGATGATATCACAGATAAAGAAACAAGGTTAATTCCACCTGTAGATAGAATACAGCTCCTCTGATAGCTGTCTATCAAAAAGTAAAAGTAACTATTTTTAAGAACACATTTTAAACTATCATTAAGCTGAATGTAGTGTTGTATGATGTCATAATGTTATTTTTTAGGAAGAGATTTGAAGCCCTATTTATGGACGGACATCTTTTTATCAGGTCTTGACCTCTGCATCTAATTACTTCATATTACCAACACAAACTCACCTTTGTCTGAAGACACTTGAACTTGAATAGTGGTCTTTGACTTTGACAGTGTGACTTTCATCATTAAAATGGTGACAAGTGTGTCTATGTCTTGAACTCCTCCCAAGACAGTTTTGTTTTGCTTCATGTTTTTCTGGTTTTGTTTTGTTTTGTTTTTTTCTTTCTTTTTTTCAATTAAGGTTTTTAGGATTTGATGGTTACAGTTTTAACATGATATATTGGTGTTTAGCCAGCGTACCAGTGACTGTACACAGACAAAGCCGAGCAGGATGAGATAATTTGTCTTGGTGACATATCCTTCCTGACGTAGCTACGCAGGCCAGATGTCCTGCAATCTGCAGGTACAGGGGCGTAGACCATACAGCCCTGAATAATTCATCTCAACATTGTGGCAACAAAGTGGTCAGTGAGCGAACAGATCTGGTCAACCCATTCTACCGCTGAGTCAGCACCACTTAGTGGGAGAGAAATTAGAAAGGAATTGACCATAACTTTTACATCAAATGTGTTGAAAGGGAAGCTTTTTCTCTTGTCAGACCAAGTTCCGGCTTCAATTGTCCAGTGCTTTTCCATCTGTAGGATCGACAGGATGTCTAAAAAAATGTTATTTCTAAGAATAATTTCTATCTTTGTGCTTCCTTCCAGTATTGAATGGTATTCTACAATAGAGCATGCCTGCCTCAGGGAATTACCAAGTAAAAAGTAGTAATGCCAGAATTAAAAACGGTTGTAGGATGGTGAACACAAAATTGATCTTACCCTTGGATTTTGTCTGTGGACACCAATGTCTATTTTGGGCCGATTAATTCAAATTGAAGTGAACCTAGTCAGACTGTGTGAGGTAAATTGCAGGGGAGAAAATTGCTCCCTAGTTTATTCCCTCCATCACTGTCAGGCCCAATAAGGTGGACCTCCAACGCAACACTATTCAGTGTAAATTAAATTTTCACTCATAAATAAGTCAAACGAAGCCTGGTAGACTCTGCATGTTCAGAAGTTACTTTAGAGAAGGCTCTGCAGGCTGTAAATGCAGTTTGCGACCCATTTTTTTTGTGTTCTGTATTTGTGTAAACATGGCATCAGGCAATCGAGCTTACATTTCCATTTCTATTAGTGTAATACTCCAGCATGGAGCATATAGACGACCAGATTGGAGGCTTCACTACGGAGCTATTTAGTTACAATCATTTGATGAAGGAGGAGGTATTGGGGTCAATTTGACCAGTGTTACTCAGCTAATCCAGTTTCCCAGGTTCACTGTTGCACCACCTTCCTATTATAATCTAGTTTATTATGAGGCCTGTCATGGTGCATATAAGCTTTAACATATTGTAAAACTTAATAATTCAAAAGATATAAGCTTTCCCGTCAATATAATTCTACCCCAGCACTATATCAGGTTAATATGATCACATTCACCTCAGGTCTTTGGATCTGTCCATTCCTAGTGTATTAATTAAGCCACCCAGAGTTTGGGCCCATGGTTCACTGAAGTGTATTGATTTGTGGAGAGTTCTATAGATACGTGTATATGATTAGGTCCTTTGATTACCATTTACAGACCAACAAAACCCCCTTTTCAAACTCCAGTTATTTTTGTTGGAAGCCCTTTACAACCGATGTAGTTGTGCACTAAGAACTTCCCTTCCCCTGTATTTGTGAATGTTTTGACCCAAGAATCTTCGCAGTTGCCTCACACATGAAGGAACCTTGTCCAAGTCTACAATTTAGGATCAGGCCTTCGCAATTACCATAGTAAACTATCACATCGTGGTTGAAACTAGCCTCAAAATGGCTGCAATTAATGCATGGTCTATACTTTGACGAAGATAAATAACTCATTCTGTGATCGGCATGAAGGAAGGAAGTGCAGACCTGTATCTTCTTCATGTATCATTAATTGCTACCTGTTGAAATAGCTGCCTTTTTCCCAGATTTGAAGGGACCAGCACCTCTCTTAACCTCAATTTATAATGTCTTGGTGACATAGATAATCATATGCACTGGGTTTGTGAACAATGATATTCTGGGATTTATTAGGCCACTCGTTGTGCTGTAATTGCAGCTGAATATCGTAGGTATGATTTTGACATTTTGGATCATTGCACTCCATAAAACTCTTTGGGAAAGAGTATGAAAAGTGTAATATTTTCATACCAAGAGAGTGCTCATTGGATTAGCATGTTGGCAAGTTATGAAATGTTTTATGAAAATTGAAGATCACTGCAGCTTGAGTTTCACTTGCATTAAATCCCCCAGGATGACCTCGCATACATTGACTGCATCAATTGATCTTATTTCATGGGGGTTTCAAGATGAATTCAAAAGTTTGCTTGTGTTTCCATGGTTACTAAGAAATATTGTGTATTTATTCATACATGATCATATTATGTAATTCACAGAAAAAAATCATATTTATTGAAGGTTTCACTATCCCTTTCATTCATAGTATTGGAAGTATTGAATGTTTATATTGACATTAAATGAATTAATATAGGATTTTAGAATGGCATGCTTTTGGGTCAGTCAATGATTTTAAAGATATTAACTATTCTTGATAAATTGCAACTGCATATTATTATTTCTCAACAAATCTGTACATGATAGTTCCTGATCTGAAAGTGAAAATGTGTTTTGTATCTAGAATAAATGTGTTTTATGTGGAGAATGAATTGGTAACAAATCCTTTATGATAGCACATTATTGTTTGTGAGTGCTAAATCGGTGCACTTGTTTGTAGATTGTAATAGAGATGTTAATGCATGTTTTATGCCCGTGTCCTGCGTCAGTTTATTGAGTTGCTCATGATAACCACCAGGTGTCTCTGATGTCATTACATCCTGTGCTATCATCAATGTTGCAAAAATTATTTTTGTGGCTTTGATTTTTGGAAAAGCAGCGAACACTATTTCCTGTGGTATGGTTTCGTTGCCGGTGTTGCCATAGTAACTATTGGATGTCACTTTGGGGGTTATCATATAGATTTTATGTGCTTTCATCTGTGGTTTTATACAAGGATTTTTTTAGTCAATGTGTTATCTTGCTAGAACAAAACCTTTGTGTCCGCCTAAATCTATATGTTGGTACTTCCCACGGAGCATTTACAATAACATCACCAGGCATTCTTTGAAGTTATATCTTCATCCTGTGATGTCACACAAGATTGCCTCAGAAATTTCTTATGCTTAACTATCATATTTTGGAACTTTCTGACCGTTTATTTATGTGAACAATAAAAACGAATATAAGTTTATGGAGCATTATGCCTATAGTTTCTCATCTGAAGGTACAGTTGATAAAGCTGCCATTATTTTCTGATGTATATTGATCAGAAAGTGGTCTTTGAATATTGCTCCTATATGGGTCTTATCCATAAAGGCTGTGTTGGTTTATGCCCACCGTGATGGCACCTTGGGGAATGTGGACTAAGGTTTATATTCAGCTACAAGTGTAGTAAGCCTCACAACCGAGTTCTGAATCCTTGTGCCTAAGCTGTGAAATGTGAGGCCCCGGAGCCCAGTTACATCATGTAAACTCTTTCCATGATTTACTTGGTAAGCCCGCAGAAATCACGCAAATTGTGCATCAAATGAGTTCAGATTAGATTGATAAGTTAGGGCCTAAGGCGAGGCAAGGGTCTGCCATTCCAATAAGTAATAGGGATAAGAATCACAGATATATTATCTAGATGTGAGACAAGGGTCTGCTAGTCCAAGGTAGAATCACAGATATATTATCTAGATGTGAGACAAGGGTCTGCCAAGTCCAAGGTAGAATCACAGATATATTATCAACATGTGAGACAAGGGACTGCCAAGTCCAAGGTAGAATCACAGATATATGATCTAGATGTGAGACAAGGGTCTGCTAGTCCAAGGTAGAATCACAGATATATTATCTAGATGTGAACCAGGGGTCTGTTTAGCCCATGGTTGAATCATAGATGTAGATTCTCAAGGATTGAAAGGTCCACAGAAGAATTACTTTGATGTTGCCTGTGGAGTAGGAAACAAATACTGGATTTATTTTACTTCAAATTACAGATAGGATTTGCTTACATTTGATTAGAGGCCAGAGGGAACTCTAGGTAGCTCTTGGTTTATTCTTGGTATGATTGCTGTTTGATATGTGATCATCAGTGGTTTCTTCCTCCAGGGGTGCAGTAATGGGTACCTGTCAGTAGACCCTGTGCCTCATCCACACTCCCACCTCTATGCCAGTCATGCAGGAGAGAATGCAGTAATGGGTACCTGTGAGTAGACCCTGTGCCTCATCCACACTCCCACCTCTATGCCAGTCATGCAGGAGAGAATGCAGTAATGGGTACCTGTCAGTAGACCCTGTGCCTCATCCACACTCCCACCTCTATGCCAGTCATGCAGGAGAGAATGCAGTAATGGGTACCTGTCAGTAGACCCTGTGCCTCATCCACACTCCCACCTCTATGCCAGTCATGCAGGAGAGCATGCAGTAATGGGTACCTGTCAGTAGACCCTGTGCCTCATCCACACTCCCACCTCTATGCCAGTCATGCAGGAGAGCATGCAAAACACACTCATATCTCACAATTTATCACCAGCTTTTTGGCACATTAAAAGCCAATATTGCTAACATCGGTAGTGAATGTGATTGATTGTAGAATTTAGGAAAATATATCAGTTGTGGAGAAATCTTATTACTGTTCTTACTGTAAGAAGACCAGAGTAACAAGGGTCATGTGATCCAGTTCATCACTCAGGCCTATTCACTTCATGAAACAAGTAGGTTTTCTATTCTAATGGCTTTTATACTGTCTTTTGATTTTGAAATTATTTTTTTATTTAATATTTTTTGTGAAAGAACCATATTAGATTGTTAAAATTGACCTTGAGCAGTAAACGCTATGTAACATCTCAGTGCTTTGCATGTATTTATAAAGACAAGAATCATTATTTTCTAAAAAATTTAAAAACCTGTTGTTCCTATTTTATATCACAGAATGAAGATCGTTTTGCTGTCACTTTTTCCAAATCATTATTCATCATTCATCATTTGAGCTCCTCATCCTCAGATGTTTTGGACAAGGTCATTGTATTGTAATATTTGCATTATGACTTTGAGATTCTTTTTTGTAATGAAAAGAATGTGTTGAGAATTACTTAACTTTTTCTGACACTGGCAAACAATGACACATTTGGTCTCTAAATAGGATTTCCCATGCAACCATAAGTAGAATTATTCACATCGGGTGTTTGGGTCAGCAGTCAGTTCTACAGGGCTAACTTAACACACAGGGCAGGCTCCATATACGCCTACAAAGGTACAAAGACCTCAACGTACCAAGGGAAATACAGGCATTACATGTAAATAGGATACATAGGATATACAAAGAAGGTCCACAGATAGATTTATCCACATCATTATTACATTACAGTTGTTGATTTACCATATCTGAGCTTATCTGTTTGAAATAAATGGCTTCTGGAACATCAAAGGGAAATTCTGGCAGAGATGGGAAGGAGTAAATGGTTTATTGTCACTCCTGCTTAAGTATCTCTGCCTACTTGCACCACAGAGAAATTATCTCTCAATCAAGATATTATTGTTAGGATTGTCTCAAATGATGATTAAGTAATTATTTTTTCAGAATGCATCAGCTTATTGCACCACTTATAAGAAATGCAATTTTATAATTACAAATCAATTATTCATCATGGCATAATCATTTTCATTTCATACACCATTACAATCTGTCATCTAAATGGAGCAAAATATGTTTGCACTCAAGGAGAGCAATTGAGGTAGAAATATTTCATTTCGTTTCAATATTTCATTTCAGGCAAACGATTAAATGAAAATAACAATGATGATTGCTCCAAGCAAGCAGGTGTAGGATTAGGATTCACATAACTTGGGGACATTTTTACACTAGAAAATATGAGGCAGTAACAAGACCCCTTTCTTGAATTTCTGATTGTTTGTGAGTAAAGCAGTGTATGTATATATGTGTATGTGAATATTTGATGGCAGTGCTTGACAGGTGGGAGTCCATTGTGACAGGTCCTGTGGCCTGGATGACAGGTCAAATCAGGTAGCTTGGGTGGGGTCGGATTATCCTCAAGTTTCAGGTCAAGGTAAACAAATCACTATAGCTGGCCCAAATCAGCACAATTCATTATATTCTTTGAGAGCTTCACATATCAAAGTTGCAAAATTTCATGACATTTTCTTTTGCTGTTATAAAAAGGAGATTTATGACTTTTTGTTAATTCGGAAACATAACAAAGCAGGAAATGATGGCTGTTGACTAAAATGGATTATATGGGAGATTAGTATGGTTTAGGTCTGGGAGTCTAGAGGATAATCTGTTCCGATGAGGACGTCACCATGTCTGGCCCCGCAAGCATTACTCTCATCCGAGCATTTATCACGAGACCATCTTACTGACACATCATTCATATGATTCTCTGCAACTCGCCAAAAAGTTCCAAAAGAAAAGTTTGAGATTTATGGATTTTTGATGGCCTTGGTATGAATCTGGATTGACAGCTTTCAGAAAAGATTGTGCCGTCTGTAGATACAGGACAATTTATAACTTAAAGCTGTGGAAAGTAGAGAAGAGGCAGAAAGATTCATTAAATCATCAAAGTTGTGTAGTTTGTGGGAGGATATATCAAAATCATGATGGCTGCACCGATGGAAAGCACCGGACCCATGAAGAAAAAAATGAAGAACAAAACCAATATGAGTGCACAGAATGTGAATCATGCAGCGCGGAAGAAATCCAATCATAGGAAAATGTCAGGACAGGGTGGAGATAACCAACTCGTGGAGCTCAAAAAACTGAAAGCTGCCAAGGAAGAATGGGTGCTGGCCCCTCCCAGGACCAACCTCCTGCCCTTCGATGAAGACATGTAACAATCTGTCTTTACTCTATTCTCTGCTCTTATCAGTCATATTTAAATCATTGACGTGTAACAATCTGCCTTTACTCTTTTCTCTGCTCTTATCAATCATATTGTTATCATTGACATGTAACAATCAGTCTTTACTCTTTTCTCTGCTCTTATCAGTCATATTTTAGTCATTGACGTGTAATAATCTGTCTTTACTCTTTTCCCTGCACTTATCATTCATATTTTAATCATTGACGTGTGACAATCTGTCTTTACTCTTTTCTCTGCTCTTATCAGTCATATTTAAATCATTGATGTGTAACAATCTGTCTTTACTCTCTTCTCTGCATTTATCAGTCATATTTAAATCATTGATGTGTAAAAATCTGTCTTTACTCTTTTCTCTGCTCTTATCAGTCATATTTAAATCATTGATGTATAACAATCTGTCTTTACTCTCTTCTCTGCTCTTATCAGTCATATTTTAGTCATTGACGTGTAACAATCTGTCTTTACTCTTTTCTCTGCTCTTATCATTCATATTTTGATCGTTGTCGTGTGTCAAGATATAGTTAATTAAGCGATATACATGTATACTTAGAATAAATTATTTTTTTGGAGGCTGATTTATATTCAAAAACATGCATTCTTGGAGGGGATATTAAAAAAGAAGAGCAATTCTTTGTATATCTCGTATTGCTAAATATTAGATTATTGAGAAATAAGAACCATAGAGTGAGAGTGACTTAAAATGGTGGCAAATTTCCATATGGAGATCGTGGAGGTATACGGAAGCATTCTGTGGAGGATATGGGTGGTGTGCGTGACTATCCATTGAATTATTCACACAGGCTTGTGCACTCTGGGAGATTTAAAGGTCTCAGCTGTTATGGTCCAGGAAAGTAGCATTAAACTCTGAAAATAATCATTGTTTGTTCAGGTTTCCCTCTTGATGAATTTTGTTCATCTAATTGATGACTTTTATGATCACAAAGCAGTTTCTTTAAAGGAAAATAAATTTATCGATTTTATCCATTTTTAATGTGCTAAGAATATTCTCACATACCTTCTTGTCACATTTAATGACAGAGACATCATATCATCTCCATAATTGGACATCCTATTTTAGTTTGATATTGAATCATTTAGAAAAGAGCTCCACTGACATTTAATACTATGTCTTTGAGGTAGTAATATAAAGATTTCCACAGTGGCTTTCCAGTGTACATTTTGTAATGTTGTTGGTTAATACATCTTACTTCCCACGCAACTCAACTTTGTCCTTATGCTCTATCCCATAATGATCACATCTATCCCATAATAATCACATCTATCCCATAATAATCACATCTATCCCATAATGATCACATCTATCCCATAATAATCACATCTATCTCATAATGATCACATCGATCTCATAATAATCACACCTATCCCATAATAATCACATCTATCCCATAATAATCACACCTATCCCATAATGATCACATCTATCTCATAATGATCACATCTATCCCATAATGATCACATCTATCTCATAATGATCACATCTATCCCATAATAATCACACCTATCCCATTATTTAATCACATCTATCTCATAATGATCACATCTATCACATAATAATCATACCTATCCCATAATAATCACATCTATCCCATAATAATCACATCTATCCCATAATAATCACACCTATCCCATAATGATCACATCTATCTCATAATGATCACATCTATCCCATAATGATCACATCTATCTCATAATGATCACATCTATCCCATAATAATCACACCTATCCCATAATAATCACATCTATCTCATAATGATCACATCTATCCCATAATAATCACACCTATCCCATAATAATCACATCTATCTCATAATGATCACATCTATCCCATAATGATCACATTTATCCCATAATAATCACACCTATCCCATAATAATCATATCTATCTCATAATGATCACATCTATCCCATAATACTGTATACAGACAAATTTTCGCGACCTTTTTATTTTCGCGATCTATCCCATAATAATCACACCTATCCCATAATAATCACATCTATCTCATAATGATCACATCTATCTCATAATGATCACATCTATCCCATAATAATCACATCTATCCCATAATAATCACATCTATCTCATGATGATCACATCTATCCCATAATGATCACATCTATCCCATAATAACCACACCTATCCCATAATGATCACATCTATCCCATAATAATCACACCTATCTCATAATAATCAAATCCCATAATCCCATAACTATCTCATGCCTCGCAGTACATCAGATATTAAAATGTTTCTCATAAAGTAATGTTTATGCTGGGTGGATATCACATTGTGCTTATCATATAACAATTTGTCATTACTTTGCACTCAGTCAGGATGAATTCATTTATTTACAGATTGCCATTGGCATATTTGGATTTCCTCAGGAAAAATAATGATTTGGTCTGCTTATTTTGCAGAATTTTTTTTAACTCCATAATTAATTTTCAAGATTTGTGATAGGTAATTGAGATTTTTCATCATAGATGTTAAAGAGATATGTTTTTCTCAAGTTGTCTTTGAAAGTAGAGGAACTTTGCAAAACTTTGTTATTAGTTTAAGAGAACTTGCTTTTGATCTCACATGAATAATACAATGATATTACAGGAGGAGCTAGAAAATCAAATTTGGTCAAAAGTTGGATGTGGGCAGAGTCAAATATCAGCAAATTTGCTACTCTGGTATCCTTAAAGTCTGGCCCACCAGGCCTGTGTTTGTTGTCAAGCCAAAGGTACATGCAATAAGCTCTGGTAATGGTGAACCTATTCTGTGCACTTGCCGCCAATATGGTCCTGTGTTATATATCTCAACAAGTTTCCCAGCTCTTTTTAAAGCAAAATATAAGGTATTGTGCTGCCAGCATATATCATACAATGGTTATATGAGGCAGTGAAGGTCTTTTCCATAAAAAGGTCATTTGAAGGTTTCCATAAAAAGGTCATTTGAGGACCTTTGCTCCATTCTCCTGTCTCCCGGGAGTACCTTGTGCACAGAAGTGCATTGTTGCTTGTTCAGACCCAGACAGTCTCATATACATGATTTATATACCGACTCTTGCTGATATATCACAACAAAGTAGCCATATATAGACCCAATGTCCGCATGTCATGTTGTGTTTATAGCTACATTCCAGTTATGTCATATTTCCTCCCATATATCAACCTTATACAACCTACAAAACACAATGGATGTCTCTATAATTTACTCTTGTCAACCAGGCAGAAAAAAGATAAAGTGGAGATGTGTTTGTGTCTTGTTCCATGTTTTATTAAGATAGGTTTGTTCCTGGGGAAGTTATTGTTATACTATTGCCTTTTATTTTGTGCTGTACTAAAGCTAAGATAAATAGGAGCACAACTTTTGCTACTAATTAACAGAACAAAAAGTATAATCTAACAGAGATGTTATCCACTATCTAATGTTTGATTTGTTTCTTTTCAGTGCGGACCATCTCAGTGATCAAGAATGTGAAGTAAGTAAAGTCATTATGAGTTTGGTTATGTTTATGTCCTGTAAAATATTAGATAATATTGTCAGATCGCTTGCTAAATTGCCTGAGACTGGTTTTAAGTAATATTCCATTGTTTTATGTTAGATATCAGAATGATTTAATGTTGAGAGAAATCTGTTTAACAATACATTCACAGAATAATTGTCTTTACAAAAACTGGCTTTAAGGTATTCATAAAATGTTATAATAGTTACCTTAAGTTTTCAGTTGCCCCAAATGATTTCATTTCCACCGCTGGGTTTTTGTTTTCCATTTTTTTATATCTGACTCTTTTTTTTTTCAAGATATTAAATGGAGAAATTTACACACAAAAATTAATGCAGAAAAATCACAGTAGTCCATAATGTGATTCATGCCAGAATTTTTACCCATTTGAGGGTGAATTTTTGGGGGTAAAACTGTCAAAATATCAATATTGACCCATCAATATTAAACCATCAGAATGACACATTCTTAAATAATATTTCATGTCAATCTTGTATTTAAGATGCAATTTTTTCGTAATTTTGATTTTGGAAATTTATAACATGAAAATATAATTATTCAAACATTTGGTTTGTTTATAAGCAGATGGATATTCTTGTAAGTGAAAATTATTAAAAGCTATTTATGTCTCTACATTTGATTATCATTTCTTGAGATGATATATTAAAATCTCAATTTTGATTTCCAATTTTTTGTCATATAAACTGTTTGTCAAGTTTTCTTTAAATTAATATGTTTTTGTTTTTCTTCTTTGATTGATAAGCTCTATAGCAAGTTGCATCAGTAGTTTGCAAAATGTGATGTTCTTTATTGACATGGATTGGCCAGCTCCTTTCTGGTCCATAAAATGTTAGAAATGATTTTTTGCATTGCCATACTCAGACAAGAACAGATTTTCCTTTTTTATATTATGTAAAAGAGAAATATGATTTGAATGGAAATTCTACCAGTCTTTACCTTTCACCGATGTCTTATGTCAAAAGGTTAGAAAAAATCTTGACAGCTAGAAATGTGATCCATTAATTGATAAAAGTTTGACAGCCTCCCGTCTTGGGTCAGACATGTAAAACATATCAGAAAGAGTAAAGTAGCAAATAATTATGTTTTCTTAGAGGCTGTAGGTAGATGAAAACAAATTGATTGATTGAGAAAAGTAGGATGTAAAGATTTGTTTCAGCTCCTTTCTGAGCTTGGCTATTCCCATCCGTCAATGTGGAGAAAAGTCATAATGCCACGAGGAAAGGAAAACAACTGTTATCTGTAAAGCATGAGGCACACTCTAATGCCATATGGATTCATTCAAGTATGGCATTTACCAAAATAAGTACTGTGTGCATTGATAATGTGTCCATGTTATCTTCTCAGTCATAGTCAGATAGATTTTATATAATTGTATGAATATCTTTTGTGGTTAGTTATGTAAACTTGATAAAAAAAAAACAGATTCCAAAAAAATATATTTTCATGTGAGGTCATGATTTCATATCAAAATTTAGGTCAGAGAAATGATTTTTGGATAGATATATAGATAACATCATGAGTTATCTTAAAGCAGAAGGCATTAGACCATGAGACCAGTGACTGCCTTATAACCATACTTTTTAGACTCTCATTTATTTTAGTTTTCATTGCTTCAGGCACATACTTTTACAACTTCGTCCTGGATGATTTCAAAGCTGATCTTGCTGCAACTTTTTAATTTTTAGCTTATTCTATAAACTGTGTGGGTGATGAGACATAGTGGCACTTATCAGACCAGCTTGTTTGCATGTCCCCTATGTGGTGCTCATCATACATTCAACCAGAAAACCAGAATACAACTTTGCTGATAATTCATACAATAACAAAATTGTTGTATCAACTACAATTTTTTGTTGTTGTTGTTTTTGTTTTTTTTCCAAATTCCAGGGAAGATTTTGGTGATTCGTATTTGATGACTTAGAAAAAACATGATGAGCTTTTTGAATGACATTTTTTTCAAATTTCACTGAAGATTTTGGTGATTTGTATTTACTAATTTAAGAGAAAACACAATTTCAAGGTGAGCTATTTCAATGACCAGTTCCACATCAGGTCTGTAAAGCAAATGGCATTAATCATATGAATTCTTGACATTGACATTGCTCTTGAATGATCCTGGGAAGTAATACAGATATATGTGTGCAGAATCTTACAGAGTCCAAGCAAGCCTGACATGTACACAGCCCCAGTCTCCTATCTTGGAATAGCACTGTTTGATGGGTATTGGATGTTTTTCTTGTGACAGAACTCATTAACCCCAGAACCTTCAGCTCTGCTTCCAGCTACATGTTTAGGCCCAAACCTTGTGGCTTAATGTCCCCATCTTATTTAATGTAGCAATATTTAATGTAGATGATTTTGCAAAATAATCTGCAAACAAATTTGTATTAAACTACACATTGACATTACATTACTTTGGATGATGTGTGACCCTGTCTGGAATGTAAAATGAGAAACTATATTTATATTTGGTGACCCTTTATGTGACTTGTTGTCTGCATTCTTGTACTATTCAGATCCCTATATTCCAGTGACACTCAGGTTGGCCATTTGTTTTTACCCTCAGCCCCTGATGTAATCAGGCTGAGGGTATTGCAGTACTCCTGGCGTGGGTATGTATGTATGTATGTCTGTATGTATGTATGTCTGTAGCGAACATCCTTGTCATCGCGATAACTCAAGAACAAATGATGGCAGCTTCATGAAACTTGACACACATATGCATCTGGTGAAAACCTCAGACGAGTTCGATGGACGGCGACCTTGACCTATTTTTCAAGGTCACAGGGACAATTATGTGAAATCCCAAGAATCACAATAACTCAAGAACGAATGATGGCAGCTTTATGAGATTTGACACACACAAGCATCTGGTGAAGACCTCAAAATTTTTCCTATGAAACATGACCTTCACCTACTTTTCAAGGTCACAGGGACAATTATGTGAAATCATCTTGTCATCGCGATAACTCGAGAACAAATGATGGCAGCTTCATGAAACTTGACACACATATGCATCTGGTGAAAACCTCGGACGAGTTCGATGGACAGCGACCTTGACCTATTTTACAAGGTCACAGGGACAATTATGTGAAATCCCAAGAATCACAATAACTCAAGAACGAATGATGGCAGCTTTATGAGATTTGACACGCATAAGCATCTGGTGAAGACCTTAGAATTTTTCTTATGAAACATGACCTTCACCTACTTTTCAAGGTCACAGGGACAATTATGTGAAATCATCTTGTCATCGCGATAACTCGAGAACAAATGATGGCAGCTTCATGAAACTTGACACATATAAGCATCTGGTGAAAGCCTCAGACGAGTTCGATGGACGGTGACCTTGACCTATTTTTCAAGGTCACAGGGACAATTATGTGAAATCCCAAGAATCGCATAACTCAAGAACAAATGATGGCAGCTTTATGAGATTTGACACCCATAAGCATCTGGTGTAGACTTCAGAATTGTTTCTATAAAACATGACCTTCACCTACTTTTCAAGGTCACATGGACAATTATGTGAAATCATCCTTGTCATCGAGATAACACGAGAACAAATGATGGCAGCTTCATGAAACTTACAAAAGCATCTGGTAAAAACCTCGGACGTGTTTGATGGACAGCGACCTTGACCTATTTTTCAAGGTCACGGACAATTATGTGAATTCCCAAGAATCGCAATTACTCAGGAACGAATGATGGCAGCTTTATGAGATTTGACACACACAAGCATCTGGTGAAGACCTCAGAATTTTTTCTATGAAACATGACCTTCACCTACTTTTCAAGGTCACAGGGACAATTATGTGAAATCATCCTTGTCATCGTGATTACTCAAGAACAAATGATGGCAGCTTCATGAAACTTTACACGCATAAGCATCTGGTGAAAACCTCAGACTAGTTTGATGGATGGCGACCTTGACCTAATTATCAAGGTCACAGGGACAGTTATGTGAAATCCCAAGAATCACAATAACTCAAGAACGAATGATGGCAGCTTTATGAGATTTGACACACACAAGCATCTGGTGAAGACCTCAGACTTCTCTTGATGGAACATGACCTTTACCTACTTTTCAAGGTCACAGGGACAATAATGTGAAATCATCCTTGTCATCGTGATAACTCAAGAACAAATGATGGCAGCTTCATGAATCTTTACACGCATAAGCATCTGTTGAAAACCTCGGACTAGTTCGGTGGACGGCGACCTTGACTTATTTTTCAAGGTCACAGGGACATTTATGTGAAATCCCAAGAATCGCAATAGCTCAAGAACAAATGATGGCAGCTTTATGAGATTTGACACACATAAGCATCTGGTGAAGACCTCAGAATTTTTTCTATGAAACATGACCTTCACCTACTTTTAAAGGTCACAGGGACAATTATGTGAAATCATCCTTGTCATCGCAATAACTCGAGAACAAATGATGGCAGCTTCATGAAACTTGACACGCATAAGCATCTGATGAAAACCTCAGACATTTTTGTATGGAACATGACCTTCACCTACTTTTCAAGGTCACAGGTACAATTATGTGAAATCCCTATCATTGCTATAACTCGAGAATGAATGATGGCAGCTTTATGAGACTTGACACACATAAGCATCTGGTGAAGACCTCACACTTCTCTTGATGGAACATGACCTTCACCTACTTTTCAAGGTCACAGGGACAATCATGTCAAATCCACGTCATTGCAATAACTTAAGAGCAAATAATGGCAGCTTCATGAAAATTGACACACATAAGCATCTGGGAAGACTCCAGATGAGTTTGATGGACGGTGACCTTAACCTGCTTTTCAAGGTCACCGGCCCATCTCAATAATTCTAGAGTAAATGATGACAATTTCATGATACTTGACACACCTAAGCTATCAAAGGAAGTAGATTTTATGGGTTTTTTTTACCCCTGCATCAATTTGCCTTGGTGCAGTGACGTTTTGTTCACAGATATTGTGTGGAGCGAATGTTGTGCAATGAGTTACCAGGGCTGAGGGTTGATGCATCTCTGATGACTATGTTCTTTTTGAATTTTGATATCAAATAAAAAAAGTCATTTTCCAAAATGCAAAACTTAATCTTTTTCCCAGATACTCAATTTGACCCGTTTTAAAAATCTTTCATTCAAGTTGTTGTCACATTATTTTCCTGTATTTACATGAAATTCATTCATGAAAAATTTCTTGTGACACAACCCTACAACTCCCAATTGCCACATAATCAACCAACTAGAATGAGATTTTCATAGTTGTACAGTGACAGTATATACACTCTCTGTTGTTATTACAGACCAACACATATGATATTTTGGGTGTGATTTGCGGTTTGGGCATCCTTTTCACACAAATGATCATGCATCTTTTGTGCAAAATGATGTAGGGGGTCCTCAGAATGAATCATGACAGGAGCTTTGTGGGAGCAGATTTTACCATTTGAGGATCTCATCAGAGTCCGGGGCATGGAGGCAGAGTAATACCGAGTGATAATGGAGGATGTCAGGGACATGTAGGCCGAGTATCGCCAGGTGATAATAGGAGATGTCAGGGCCGTGTAAGCCAATGCCTCTCTAGTGCTCAGCTGTCATTGTTAAGGGTTCTAACTAATCACACCAGGGGGCACTCCAGACTCGCCAGCTTCAAGCTGGACACTGCGATGCATACAGCAATGTATCCCCACTGCCCGACCTTGGGATTAGTCTGGTTCATCCGTCTGTATATTCTAGTACCTTATTTTTTTAAGTAGGTCAAGGTCAGCTTGACTTACTGTCATTCAAAATCACTCTCTCTTCATTGATTGAGTCTCAACAACAATATCTTGAAAAGTTCAATACCACCATCAGGAACATTTCTCAAAATGTTTCCACCAAACTGTTTTGTTGCCTATACAAACTTGTTTAAAGAGAACAGGGATATTTTCCAAATTCTGAATATTTGTCTTTGGATATAGCCTTAAATGCTAATCAAGCTAATATTTCTCATTAACAACTCCATCATAATTCAAACATAAAGGTCCAAATTTCAAATAATCCAACAGAGACCAACATACGTAGTCTAAAAGGTAGTAAAACGGAGGAAATCAAATGGAAGTTGTCAAGCTGGTTTGCACACTGAAAGCAATTTTTTTTATTCTTCTTTTTTCCATCTTGCTGTGCCCAATGTTACAATCATATTATCAATATTTCAATCATATTATCAGAAGGTGGCTCCCCCTGTGTTCCAGCATGTGACATGTAGTCAACACTTTTAAATCCTCTCTGTTTGTCTCCTTGAAATCTCTCTCACTATCACTTTATTATCACAAAAATAACAAACTAAATGAATATGTACAGAGTGATATATCAGGTACATTATTTCTTGATGCTTCAATAGATTCATGATTTGCTTTCCTAAAAGAATCATGTCTCCTTCAGACGGGGAAAATCTGTGGCCCAAGTACCAGGTTGTCCTTCAGGAAGATGAGATATATTAAGATTCCTGATCACTTGAAAGTTGTCAACTTCGTTTATGTTGAAAGAAGTGCTATGGCTTTTGTCTTCACTTCTCCTCGGTATATCTTAACAATGTGCCTCATCAACCCCTTCATTCTTATTACCTCTCCATTTGCATTCAGCAAAAGTCTACCAGTAACCATGACAACCCAACTTCTCAGACATCGCTTACTGGTTCCTGCATGGCCCTGAGAGAGTTATAATATGCTCTCTCAATCTGCCTCTCTAAACATCACATAATGCGTGTGATGAGGAAAATATACTATAAGCCTGAGGTTTTATATTCCTGTGGCACAACCTAAAGATAGAGGACCAGTCCATTTTAGGTGTTTTACGTCAGTGTAGAATTTTAATGTCTCATTTTGATCACCTGCTACTGTTTTGTAGCTTATTGATATCTTGTTTCATACCTCCGCCAATGTTTTAATGGAACAAAAAAATAATGCCAACAGGTGGCACTGCTTAGCAACATGCTGATAGATGATACAGTTGGGAGTTATTCTAAATGGGGATTAACAATGGCAAAGAATCTGTTAATGGATTCTGGTGCTAATTTGTTTTGAATCTTTCATGAGGCAACTGGATATAATCTTACTTAAGGAAGGTTCCTGGTTAAGCTAGGTGTGCATATATTTTAATAGGCCTGGTTTTTGAAGCTTGGTGAGATGCAGGTGACATGAGATATCTGTCTTGAATCTGTCACAGACCAGATTCCAATGTGCTCTTAAGCTTGGATTCAAGGTCACATGTGGGATAGGGTAAAACTTACCAACACCAATAGGGTTCAGATGTCCACATTCAATAAGTAAGAACAGGTATTATATTCAAAAATAGATGATTATTGATGTCACCTTTTGCTATGTTAAGCAGCTTAGTTGTGGAGATAATCCTGACTTCTGTATTAATTATCATGAGATTATCATACCCATACCTCTGTCCAAGGCTGCCTGGCATGCTGTAAAACTACACCTTTGATTCATTTTTATTTATTATGGTCTCTTGAAAATTCAAAATAATTCATATTTTGCATCAGCCAAAATATTTTTTTTCCATAGAAGGGAACTTTGAATTTAATCCTATATAATTTTTTTTCTGTGTATTACCAAACTGTGTAAATGATAATATATGAAACATAAATTATCTATTTTACTGTAAATTCACAGGGATAAATCCCCATAGTTTGGGTGATTGTGTGCTGGACAAGATACATGTAGAACACTATTTGTGGCTTATTTGCATGCAATCCTATTCTCAACAACAAAAATGACTTCATACATATGGTTTGGGCACACCAGAGTTAAGGTTTGTGGCACCATTTCCTGCACTTTGTAATCTTTGAAACTCATTTGTTTTTAAAAGCTCTATACATGTGATATTTAATCCTTGATGTATTGTTGTGTGGCATCTACATGTATATGTTGGATGCAGAGGCTGGGATCAGCTCTATCACTGAATCAGGCAAAGAGAATACTACTACTATTTGTATTATATATGCTTAATAAATAACCAAATAAAATCCAATATTAATATCTTTCAAACTAGATTTTTTATTAAATAGTATACACACTTACATATGAAGATATAATAGACTGATGTAATAGACTGATATATATATATATATATATATATATATATATATATATATATATATATATATATATATATATATATATATATAAAACATAATATAATATATATGGCCTTTGACATATAACAAGGAAGTAAATAATTTAGATTGTTACTGTTGCATATAATTGGACCAAAACATTTCTCGTCATGGTTTGACACACTGAATTATGAAAGAGATCAATAGGTTTTTATAATGTGGGTCATGTCATAGGTCAATATGCACAATTTGAGCCATATAGTGTTATGTTGAAATATGGAGTATACCTTGAGATTTACTCTCTTGTCTCAGACTTTCCCAGTGTAAACATTGTATGGTGTATAAGGTAATGTTCTCTGATTATTTGACAATCAATGTACACACACACACACACACACACACACACACACACACACACACATGTATATGTGTTTGTGTTACAGATCTAAAATTCACAGTCTGGCGGTGTTCACTCTCGTGGCAACATCTCCCGACTTCAGTTGAAAAATTTCTTGGAAACTTTTTGACTTTAATGGCAGTACAGCTATTAATTTTTTAGGAAATCTTTTGACCACCTCTACGGCAGAGCACTCGCCTTCCCTGCACACGCCTTGAGCGTGGGAGGCAGTGCCTTAACCCCTGCTTGAGGTATATTCACTATCATTCAATAATTGAACTTTGTTCAATATTTTTTGGTTTTCACGTATAAGTATGCACTAACAAACACACCACACCAACAAACGAACCCCTGAAGCTTACGGTTACTTTCCCGAAGGTAGAAAAGGCTGTATCCTGACCGTGCCTTTTCTATTAGCGGGATTGTTGAATTAATAGCCAAGGGGCCGTATCATGATCTATACACACTTATTTTAGGATAGAATTAGGCAGATTTTCACATATTCACATAGAAATAGGCAGTTCACATAGGTATATAGGCAGAATGGCTGAAACTGGTGGCTTGATTATTTCAAGCCATTAGTCACGGCTCAGTGAACATGCAACACTAGGCAATTGACCCCATTCAATCAAACTTGGAAGTTTTTCACACCCACTCAGTGAATATGTTACACTAGGCAATTGACCCAATTTCATCAAACTTGAAAGTTTTTCACACCAACAGACAGACCAAACATGAAAATAGCTAGCATTCCCCCCTCACCCACTTCACCTAACCTCACTTTACTGCAGAAGTTCACTCTACTGCAGAAGTCCTCCTCTATCCCAGAGAAGGCCATGATGACAGTTCTGAGGGCTAGTCCTTCTCAGGACAAACCCGCTGAACTGCCTGCAGTAGAAACAACCCCGCCACAGGCTAAGAAAAGCCCATACCATTCACTCACTATCTCCCCCCCAAAGATGAAATTAGTTCAGCTTGCTCCTCCCACTCAGACACCACTGAAAAGGATAGCAGACTTCTCGTCCTCTTCAGAAGAGGAAGTGTCTGGATTTTGGCAGTTGCCAAAAACACGTAAAAAAGCCAAGCAGCCCAAAAAGGCCCTACATTTTGAAAGAATGACCCCTAATTGCAATGCAGTAGCTGCTTTTGATGAGGTAGAGGACTACGATTTTGATAATGAGGTTTCCTCAGTCAGAACAGAGAGGTCCAAATCACTCTCACTCACCCCAGGAACAACAGTTACCACAGATGACCTTTCTGAAATAGAGTTTCCCCACATTACTGCTAGCAAATCCCCATACACCAAGTCCTCCACCCCTCTTGTCATTGCCCATCCAGAACTTGTTATTGATACAGGAAAAAAGACTCCTTCCAAGACCCCTGCCAAGCCCACAACCTCCACCCCCCGCCCAGCCACACGAACTGTGCCAAAACCTACCCCTACTCACAAAACAACAAAGACTCCCTCTACCAGCTCCCTTCCCAAGTTCAAGCTGAACACTAGTAATATCTCTGACACATATCAATTGACCAAAGCCTTGGATGACGTTAGGCCTGGCCTACAGTTCACTGCCCACCCCAACGCAAAAGGTGAATTCATAATCTGCCCAAAATCCCCCAGTACAGTAACTATGCTGGGAGGCATCACTCATCTCAAAGGCAAAGCTGTCAATTTAAGTGAATTAAATCCCAACACAAAGCCCACTAAGGCAGTAGCACTGAGAGTTCCCATATATATATCCACTGATGCTTTCCTTGACCTTCCCCAAGTACTTCACGCAAAAAGATACACTTTCAATGACAAACCCACTTCAAAAGTTGAGATCACTTTCGAAGGTCCTCCCCCTGCCTCTGTCACTCTCAATCATCTTGGTACCTTTAACCTAGAGCAGTTTAGGACTGAGCCACGTAGGTGCAGAAATTGTCAATCTTTTGGACACATAGCTACCTTCTGCAGAAACTCAGCAGTCTGTGGCATCTGTAGCAAAAAACACGACACCGAACAGTGCCTTGTCAAACTCAGAAATAAAGAACAGGTTGCTCCTTGTTGTCCAAACTGTCACAAAAAGCATCATGCTTGGAACAAAAGATGTCCTGAGAGGCTAAACAGAATTTATGCGCAAAACAAGCCAAAACTTCAACAAGTGCGCCCCCTGATGACCATTCCCACCCATCCTCCTTCTAGGACCTCACCCCCTGCCCCCCAGCCTGCACCCCAGCCTGCCCCCCAGCCTGCCCCCCTGCCTGCCCCCCTGCCTGCCCCCCAGCCTGCTCAATGGCCAACCAAAAAGGCCAAGCCAGGCCAGCAGGTCAAAAACCCTGCCAAGAAGTCCACAAAAAACACTACCCCCACACGCCCCCTACACCCACTCCCACCCCCACCCAAAATCAAGAACCCCCCAACCGTGAACTCTCGTGTGAACCCGACCCCCACCCCTGAACCCACCCCAGGGCCCAGCAAAATGACAGTTTCCCTCCCGACATCTGACTCTCCCTTACCAGAAAATGATAGAACTGACGTTCCACTGACTCAAAGCATCCCTCCCACATCATCAGCCGCACACAATCCTTTACCGCTGTGTGCGGTTCCTGTTAATACTGTGAATGCCTCCCTTGTTCAGGCCCTGTCACATTTAGCCACAGTTACTCAAGAGGTCAGAGACATATCTAGATCAATAGTAAATCTCCTCATAGAAATTTCGGCCAAGTTAAATTCACAGAAGTAAGTCAGAATCTGAAAATCATTAACTGGAACTGCTTCTCACTAAAATCCAAAATTGCCACCCTCAAAGCCTGCATTGGGACAGATGATCCAGACATCATTACCCTCCAGGAAACTTTAGACAAGAAAGATTCTCCCCCCAAAATCAATGGATACACACCCTACACTGAAAAAAGTGAAAATAATAGGAAAGGTCTCGCAATATACGTTAGAAATAAAATTCCATCCAAAAAGATAATTGATCCTCTTAACTGTGGGACAGGCATAGAAGTGCTAGCCATAGAGATCACCCTCTCCACAGGTCCTGTCCTTATATATAATATATACTCCAATCCCAACCCATTCCACCAGGGCAAAATAGATCTCACCAATCTGGCAAGAGTTGCAAGCTCACAATCCATTGCTGTGTTAGGTGATTTCAATGCCCATCACCCCATTTTGTATTCCAAATATTACAATCATAATGGCCATCACATCAATGCCCTCCTCAATGACACTGATGAATTGTCCCTGCTAAATGATGGTACGCCCACTCACATTAGAGGACACTGTTTAGACCTTACCTTTGTGTCCTCAGCCCTTACCCAACTTGCTAAATGGGGAGTACACCCCACCCTAACCAGTGATCACTATGGTACCACTCTCTTGCTTGACATTCCACACATCCCACCCCCTCCTCCACCCCCACCCAAGTGGAACGTTAGGAAAGCTGACTGGGACAAGTTTCAAAAGACAATATCTGACTGGTATGACCAATTTGTCCTACCACAGGACATAGACGAACACTCAGAGGCAGTCACGCAGGCTCTTACTTTAGCGGCTAATGAAGCCATCCCTTTAAAGAAAGCAACAGGTACCCATCATACAAACTACTGGTACTATAATCCCACAATAGCTGAGTATAGGAATAGGCTAAATAGGACCAGGAAGATATATAGAAAATATCCCACCCCACACAATAGGCAAATGCTCAGGGAGGTTAGCAAACACCTGCAGGAGATCTGCAGGGGTGCCATGCGTAGTAAATGGGAAGAGTGGTGCGAATCTTTCAATGAGCACACATCTCTCACTGAGCTCTGGAAGAAATTGAAAATTTCTAGTGGCAAGAAAATCTCGCCCATTCCAGACCATCCCAATCCCAGCATGGAATCAGAAAGACTTGCAGCCATGTTTGCCAGCAGGGCCTCGTCAGATAATCTGTCACGAAGCATTAGGCTCAAACAAAACGAATTGCTTAGTGGCAGGGACAAAATCATTAGTGAGGCTTGCCAGGCAACACACAGAGCAGACATTCCCTTCACAATACAAGAACTTTTCAATGCTAGGAAGAAAGGTAGAGACACTGCCACAGGTTCAGATAAGATCACATACAGTATGATCAGCAACGCAGGCACAGCTGGGCAAATGATGATATTAGATCTCATAAATGCCTCATATTAAGCTGGCCAGCTCCCGTCGAAGTGGAAGCTTGTTGACATACAGCCCATCCCCAAGCCCAAAGAACCCACCAAGCCTAGGCCGATCTCGCTCACGAGTTGCATATGCAAAACAATGGAGAGATTAGTACTAAACCGGCTGCTGTATGAACTAGGGCCCTTTCACCACAACATCTTCGGGTACATTAAGGCAGTCAGCACCACCCACAGTATAGCCACACTGCTTTCCATCATCACGACAGGTCAAAGCATTGCCATCTTTTTAGACCTTGAGAAAGCCTTTGAGTTAGCCAGCCCAAAAGCAATTTTATCCACTTTAGCCAGCAAGGGCATCAAAGGCAAGCTACTTGCCTGGGTTGCTTCCTATCTCACAGGCAGGAAAAGTAGGGTGCGCTATCAGGGAACTTATAGTGCTTATCATGCTCACGAGAACGGCACACCCCAAGGTGGTGTCCTGTCCCCCACTTTATTCAACATCCTCATGAGCAGATTAGTCTCCCTCAAATTCCCCCCAGGTGTACAGCTGCTTTGCTATGCTGACGACTTGGTATTGACAGTCACAGGTAAGGGATTGACCCTCAAAGCTCAGAACTCGCTAGACATCCTATCTAGAGAATGCACAAACTTAGGGCTCAAGATATCTGCCTCCAAAACAAAAGCAATGTGCATCAAAATGAACACACCCAGCTCACAGCTCCAAATACAGGGCCATGCCCTGGATTGGGTCCCTGTGTATCAGTATCTGGGGGTGTGGATAGATAGCGCCTTTAACATGCACTGTCAGGTCAATTACCTCAAGGAAAGATGCCAAAAGAGAATAGATGTCATGAGAGCCCTTTCTTCCATCAAGATAGGCCCCAAAAGTGAGATTCTCAGACTCTACTATTTAGCCACTACACGTAGCCTAATAGACTATGCCACACCACTGTTAGCATTTGCCTCAGATAGTGCAGTACAGCAGGTTGAGGTCATACAAAACAAAGCCCTCAGGCTCATATTAGGTGCCCCGTTATGGACTAAAACTGAGAATTTACAACTTGAGTCAGGCATCCCAGCTGTCCGAGTTAGAATAGCTCAGACCACAGCATGCTTCTTAGCCAAGGTTATGCACTCCCATGTAGTAACACCTCTTAGGAAAAGTACCAAGATAGCCCTCGGTGATGGTGGCAAAATGCCCTCCAGGAGAAATCACTGGGCCACCAGGGCTGCTTCCCTAGTGCTAGGGTTTAGAGATGGACTAGTATTACACAAAGGTGCAGACACTCCAGCCTCCAACTATGTCATCCCTCCACCCTGGAAGCCACTCCCGTATAGCATTACATACATGCCTATGGCCAGCAAGAAATCAGACCTAGATAGGGCAGACATGCTCAGACAGGCTCATGCATCCATAGATATTGTTCGCCCCCCGGGAGCAACAGTGTACTACACTGATGGCTCAGTTCAGGAAGATGGCAGGTCAGGCTCTGGTTATTGTCAGGAAGGTAGACAGGAATTATGGAGAAATAGTGACAATTGCTCAACCCTGCAGACTGAGCTCATTGCCATTTCATTTGCCCTCCTAGATGCCCTTCACAACAAGACAGGTCCAGTACTAGTAATCACAGACTCACAGTCATCCCTCAAAGCACTAGAGAAAGGTCACCCCTTAGACAATGTTAAGCTCATCACGGGAGTTTATGTTACCCTGTATAAGTTACAATCAGACAATAGGGCTGTTGTGCTACACTGGATCCCCAGTCACATTGGACTTGAGGGTAATGATATGGCAGACGAGGCTGCGAATGCAGGCTCCAAGCTATCCAAGATATCAGCCCATGTCCTCCCCTCTCTTAGCCAGACCAGACGACTTTTTGTCTCTGACTCAAAGGAAAGGCACTATCTCAGGCACAAATACAGTGTACCCGGTTCAGGAACTGCCAGATGGTATGCCATAGCCACTAGATACATGCCACTCCCCAGACTAGCTGAGAACCACAGATCCCTACAGGTCACCATGCATAGACTTAGACTAGGCTACAAGTGCACTTGGGAATTGTTAGGAAATATGGATAGAGCCTGCGAGCATTGTAGTAGGCCCACCAGTAAACCACTGTGGCACTACCTGCTAGAATGCTTTTACACAATGCCTCTTAGACAATATGACAATAGAGTATATGATGTGGAAGATGGCGCTGACCACACCCAGGCTGCAGCTGAGGTGGTCTATAATGCCTTAAACTTTGTGGATCTGCATTATATCCTGACTCAGTATCCTGTGCCCAGATAGGAACTGGAAAAGATCCCACTAGAACCCATGAAGTAGGCAGCCCGCATGACTGACTGACTGCGGATGGTCAATCAATGGTCACTTAAGAGATCGGGTCACAGTGGCCACTGGCTGATTCCCCGAGGACACATTGACTAATTAAAACAGAATCAAACCTGATCCTACCACTGGCTGCAATGATGGAATGTATGTCCTACATCCCTACATTGACAGCCAGGGTAGATAAACCTAACACATTACTAACACATGCCACCCATAATAGTGAAAATGCCTGGCCTGGGTCACAGATTGCCGGCTTTGGTTTCACAAGAATGACCAACAGCGGTTGCAGAGATATTCAGTGTATATCCTGCCCATAGTCGGCTTTCAGTGCCCCAAATCGGGCCATTTGCACCTATAATCACACACCACCCACCCCATAGCAATTTCAAATAAACTATAATTAGGCATTTATACACATAATAAGATGGAACACATAATATAAATCTTCTGAATTATTCTGTCATCCAAAAGCAAACAAAACAAACGTAAACAAAAAAGGTTCACTTTTGCCTATGGACACCCCACTGGGTAAAATGCAATTCTCACTACTTTTTAACCAAAATTTCTACATAACTTCTCATATATGCAACCCACACACAAAGTCTGAACACAACATAAAACCACCTCTAAACTCACTATGGGTAGGTCCCCCTTTGACAATGCCTGGTTAAATTGTCCCCCAGCAAGGTTATTGCTCGCCCGCTCGGATTGGGCGTAAAACGTCGTGGTCCCGTGTATCTGACCCTATCCCAGAGCACGTTAAAGAACCCAGTAGCACTTATCGAAAAGAGTAGGGGGAACCCGGTGCGAATGGTCTCTGAAAAAAACCTTTCAGTTAACCAACTCACAACAACAACAGTCCATTTGTCAATAGCAATAATCAATGACCAAATTTAACAATACATGATTGCAATTCACAGCAATCACACTGCAGGGCCGCCTCTCCAGGCTACGGCCCTCTTGCAATTTAATATTGCATAGATTTCATTCATTCATTCGATCTAAAATTTGATAATCTCTGTCTGATTGTCAACACGGTAAAAATCCAGTCCTGGATTGACTCTGTGTCTGTAAATCTATATGAAGACTGTGTGATTATGTTGTACCAGTATCATGTAGAATCCTGCAACCTGTACCCTGAAACTTGGCAGATCTACTCATTCACTTTCCCAGCAGTTGAATGTCCTAAACATTGAGGCAAAGTCTACACAATAATTATTTCATTTTGCATGAAGAATGTGATGCAGTCCTTAAACTTTTTAGATATATAGCAACATTATTCACTGTCTTAGACTGATACTTTATTATGCCCTCCTCCTCCGAGGGAGGGCATATAGTAATCACTTTTCCGTCCGTGTGTCCGTGCGTCCGTCACAATATTTGGAATGGCCAACACTCGAAAGTGGCTGGACCACAGGGATGATACTACATATGCCTACAACAATATAGTCCAAGTAAATATTTTCCATGAAAGTTTGGTGACCTAGGTCAAAGGGCAAGGTCGCAGTGACCATCGGGTCAACTTTGGCCGTGAGCGCTCTAACTTCTATAAAAATGTTTCAATTTTGACACAAGTTGGTGTACAGGTGTATTTTATGAGGGGCTAGGCTAAGTTCGATGATGGGCGATACTGACCAAATTTTGAAGTCATGGCGGCCATTTTTCAAAATGGCCGACGTGCCGATTTTGTGAATTCTTTTGAGAATACACTTATATCAAACATTATTACTTATTATCAATTGGTATAAGCTGCAAAAATGTTAATTTATGTAATTGGGTCAGTGTGAAAATCGACATCCCCATTAGTATTTAGATTGGCCCTCATTTCAATGCTGCAGGACATTGGGGTTTGATTTTACATAATGGATGCTGATTCTGTGAATTTGAGGTGCGGGGCAAACTGGCCACTAGGCGGCACTGGCCACAGGGGTATGCAGGAGGAGGGCATTGTTCTGCGCTCTCTGAGCGCATTTTAATATTTCAAATGTCCAACCAAAACAAATATTCAGAATTTTTGCAATTTAACTTTTTAATCACATTAAACCCTGTCACACTAGACCGAATAGGCTCAACGAACTAGAACGAACATAAAATTTGCATATTTGGTTGTCCTCATTGATATTCATTTCTTATTTGTATGTGTTGGGCGATATCATTCCTTGTTCGTCGTTGTTCATCCGTGTTAGTTACACCTGTTCATTACGTCCAAGTCTACAAATCACCACCAAACACCACAATTTTAACAAAATGATTAGTTCAGTGGCATTTGGCAGTCCTTTTCAGCCAAGTGTGACAACAGCATTACCGAGGTTTAAGTGCACCCTGTTTTTGCAAGATATATCATTGACAATTCATTTTGTTCAGTTTTCCTATTATTTGGAAATACATAAAAGGCCTGACTCAGCATCTGGGAAAAATTGGCACATCGTACTATTATTTACTTCCTTGTGTGAATGTAAATATTTACATAGCAACCATATATTTGATCAAACACAAACGAGTATATGAAAAATACCCAAAATTAAATGTGATAAATAACCATAAAATACAATGTTCAAGTCATTTCTGTGAAGTTCTTTTATGCGGAACATAGCACTAATAATTCGTTATAAATGTGCAATAGTCATACTTCGTGGTGCTTTGTAGCCAGACCCAGTACTCAATGGATGGGTTTGCAAGAACCTGACCGTCTGGTCAATGATTAATATCCTGACCGTCTGGTCATTGATTTGATATCCTGACAGTCTGGTCAATAATTTGATATCCTGACATACTGGTCAATGATTTAATATCCTGACAGACTGGTCAATAATTTGATATCCTGACAGTCTGGTCAATGAATTAATATCCTGACAGTCTGGTCAATGATTTAATATCCTGACAGACTGGTCAATGATTTAATATCCTGACAGACTGGTCAGTGATTTAATATCCTGACAGTCTGGTCAATGATTTAGTATCCTGACAGTCTGGTCAATGAATTAATATCCTGACAGTCTGGTCAATGATTTAATATCCTGACAGACTGGTCAATGATTTAATATCCTGACAGACTGGTCAGTGATTTAATATCCTGACAGTCTGGTCAATGATTTAGTATCCTGACAGACTGGTCAATGATTTAATATCCTGACAGTCTGGTCAATGATTTAATATCCTGACAGACTGGTCATTGATTTGATATCCTGACAGACTGGTCAGTGATTTGATATCCTTGACAACCACACCTCAAAGGTCAATGGTGAAATTGTCCTTGATGAAATTTGATACAATGTCTATGGTTTAAATATGTAGACATTTTCTAGGTTGACTTTATTTACATAACAGTATCCAGTATGTTCTGGAAAATGCAGCAACAGTTTATAATTGGCACACTCTCTTGCAATATTATAAAATATTTATCATAAGATATGACACAGCAGTTTTGTAGTGTGGCAGAGCTATTGTTTTTCAAATGGAAACCGTAGTTGGATACACAAATGTAACCAATCTGCTATACATTTGCCTCTTGCAATACTAGGATGGAGGGAGCCATGGAATCTTAAAAGATGGAGCAAATAGTGTTAGCTTCTGAGGCAGAGGATGCCCTATGTTTGCATGTGAACTGTTTGAGCTGTGTAGCCATATTTGAAACTGAAACGATAATTCGTTTGTCATTTCATTGTTCTCCAGATTTTGGCAGTAGGGCAGCTTTATATACAAAAAATTGCACATAACCATATATCCATGTTTTGGTAAGTCATCAGCAAATACATTAAATGCCTGTTCATTCCTTACAACAAACAGATATTTGGTTATACTTCAACACTCGTGAAGACTTTCAACTTCGACCCTATCCAAATAGGAGGAAGGTTCTGCCCCCTGAACCTCTGGTGCCCCGGCAGCTTCAGACACCTGTAGAAAACACAAAGTCACACTGTCAACAACACACTGGTATGATGACTGGTACTGGAATACACGAAGAATCTCCTTAATTATCTTGAATACTTGGAAATCAACTATAATAACAATTACATCCACAATGGATGATTTGAAAGTGAAAGCGAGATTCAAATTGCTATCGAATAGAACTGTAAGAGTTTCAATATGAATATTTAAGAGGATGTGAATTGATTTTCCAAATCAGACAAAATTAGGGGTGATGACATTTATGTCTTTTATAGGCTAGAGTCATTTTAAGCATTTTGGTCAATGTTACTTTGTGTTGAGCAGTGAAATTTCCTGAGTTAGGAGTGATCTCAAAGATGCTATTCCCATAAAAAAGAATACATCCCAGAATCCTCAATTGGATTTTAAGAATATTATAAAACTATTTACCACTTTTTTGCAAGATTATATGTCTCAAACTTATTATAAATGTTGTATTATGTATTTCTTAAAGCCCAATTTCTGGCCTCTCTAATCACTACAATCAGAGACTAGCGGTAGTCATCAAGGGCGAGCCTAAGTCTGACCCCCCTCAAGTATCTGGCACTTACCTGGCAGCCTAAGTCTGACCCCCCTCAAATACCTGGCACTTACCTGGCAGCCTACCTCTAACCCCCCTCAAGTATCTGGCACTTACCTGGCAGCCTAAGTCTGACCTTCTCAAGTATCTGGCACTTACCTGGCAGCCTAACTCTAGGGATCATATTACGCAAAAACTTATGGACCTTCACTGGTTGCCTGTAGAGGCGCGGATTGACTTTAAAATATCTCTATTAACATGGAAGGTACAGAATGGCTTTGCCCCAAAATACCTTTCTCAATTATTAAATTGTAAAAAATCTGATTTGGGACTGAGATCTAATGAAAAAAATGAATATACAGTGCCCAAGACTAATATGAAAACATATGGTGACAGGGCCTTCATGGTATATGCTCCAAGAAATTGGAATGCCCTGCCCCTTGAGGTGAAAAACTGTAAAACAGTGGACACTTTCAAGAAAAAACTAAAGACGTTTTTATTCAGGAAGCATTATCTCGAGAAGCGCTTAGAGCAGACTTAGTCTGATATAGCGCTATATAAATCATTATTATTATTATTATTATTATTATTACCTGCCACCTAAGTCTGACCTTCTCAAGTATCTGGCACTTACCTAGCAGCCTAACTCTAACCCCCATCAAGTACCTGGCACTTACCTGCCAGCCTAAGTCTGACCCCCCTCAAGTATCTGGCACTTACCTGGCAGCTTGACTCTGACCCCCCTCAAGTATCTGGCACTTACCTTGCAGCTTGACTCTGACCCCCTCAAGTATCTGGCACTTACCTTGCAGCTTGACTCTGACCCCCCTCAAGTATCTGGCACTTACCTGGCAGCCTGACTCTGACCCCCTCAAGTACCTGGCACTTACCTGGCAGCCTAACTCTGACCCCCTCAAGTACCTGGCACTTACCTGGCAGCCTAACTCTGACCCCCTCAAGTACCTGGCACTTACCTGGCAGCCTAAGTCTGACCCCCTCAAGTACCTGGCACTTACCTGGCAGCCTAACTCTGACCCCCTCAAGTACCTGGCACTTACCCGGCAGCCTAAGTCTGACCTTCTCAAGTATCTGGCACTTACCTGGCAGCCTAACTCTAACCCCCATCAAGTACCTGGCACTTACCTGCCAGCCTAAGTCTGACCCCCCTCAAGTATCTGGCACTTACCTGGCAGCTTGACTCTGACCCCCCTCAAGTATCTGGCACTTACCTGGCAGCCTGACTCTGACCCCCTCAAGTATCTGGCACTTACCTGGCAGCCTAACTCTGACCCCCTCAAGTACCTGGCACTTACCTGGCAGCCTAACTCTGACCCCCTCAAGTACCTGGCACTTACCTGGCAGCCTAACTCTGACCTCCCTCAAGTATCTGGCACTTACCTGGCAGCTTGACTCTGACCCCCCTCAAGTATCTGGCACTTACCCGACAGCCTAAGTCTGACCCCCTCAAGTACCTGGCACTTACCTGGCAGCCTAACTCTGACCCCCTCAAGTACCTGGCACTTACCCGACAGCCTAAGTCTGACCCCCTCAAGTACCTGGCACTTACCTGGCAGCCTAACTCTGACCCCCTCAAGTACCTGGCACTTACCTGGCAGCCTAAGTCTAACCCCCCTTAAGTATCTGGCACTTACCTGGCAGCCTAACTCTGACCCCCTCAAGTACCTGGCACTTACCTGGCAGCCTAACTCTGACCCCCTCAAGTACCTGGCACTTACCTGGCAGCCTAAATCTAACCCCCCTCAAGTATCTGGCACTTGCTTACCAAGGGGTTGCCGGCCTGTGGGTAGAATCCCATGGCTGTCTCAGTGGCTTACTCACCAAGGGGTTGCCGGCCTGTGGGTAGAATCCCATGGCTGTCTCAGTGGCTTACTTACCAAGGGGTTGCCGGCCTGTGGGTAGAATCCCATGGCTGTCTCAGTGGCTTACTTACCAAGGGGTTGCTGGCCTGTGGGTAGAATCCCATGGCTGTCTCAGTGGCTTACTTACCAAGGGGTTGCTGGCCTGTGGGTAGAATCCCATGGCTGTCTCAGTGGCTTACTTACCAAGGGGTTGCTGGCCTGTGGGTAGAATCCCATGGCTGTCTCAGTGGCTTACTTACCAAGGGGTTGCCGGCCTGTGGGTAGAATCCCATGGCTGTCTCAGTGCCACTGAGACACAGTTGTAACATCTTGTCACGGTAGGCTGCAACCAGCTGCTGCACAGTGTGATTCCTCTTTGCCCTGCGTCTAAGGATTTGTTCCCAATACAGGGAAGTCTTTTGTGCTAGGCATCTTGTACTCTTAAATGGACTGCACAGTCTCAACAAGTGTGTAAACGGCTTGTCTGCCATTGTTTAACAAATCTCTACGATGTACTTTTCCCCTGTACATGTATGATATTGCACTGCGCAATAACTTTGCATGGCCGAAACACGTGATCCATGGTTATAGTGAATAATAAATACCCGTCTATATTTAACACATGTCCATACCAATATATTAGAATGGAATTTGTGTCATTTCAGCCAACACAGCAGAGCTGTTAAAGTGGGGCACACATTTTTACTGTTCATTTTATTATATGGTTTTTCTCATTTCATTTTAAAAACTCACGCTGCAAAAATACAAAATTTAAATTGATTGAGCAAAATTGATAATGAATTGTAATTACACCATTCAACTGGTATAACTGTGCTGGATTTACAGCAGGATGTCATGTTTAATTCTGTTGTATATTATAACACCTAACATAGGTGGTGTTTAAATTTTACAATGATTCTCAGTTGGTTTAGATTATGCTTGGTTTCGTTCAATAAATCACCAGTCTATTTTCCTGGTTTCTTATTGCCTCCCAGTCATCATTGATTTAACATGCTTTTTACATATTTTGGGACCTATAGTCTTTCAACTGCTTGTTAAAGAAGAGTTCGTGCATGGACATTGGCCCAGGGGCAAAATATTTTTATATGATCATATGTGGACCTGTGAAATTATTTGTGTGATTTTTTTCTGACCTTGTGGGTCAAGGTCTTGGCTGGTATGTGTGCAACCTAGCTTGTGAACCCTTTTTGTTTTGCTATGAAATTAGAGCAATCTCAATAGAACTTGACACATGTTCAACCTTTGAAGACCTCAGAACTATCCATATTGGGTGACCTCAAATTATTGAGCATTGTTGAGGTACTGGAATGTATCAATTGTAATTAATTAGATTGTTTTGGTTTGCTGGATAATGCTCTCCTGAATAATCATGATAATCAGATGCAGCATTGTCAGTGTAACATGACATGTGTGATCATCAACCTGTAATAGGCTCAGATGAAGGTGATATTGGGAGATATGGAACTAGTTGCGAAGTCACAGAATCCACTTCTTCCAAATTGCCTGAATGATATATCTTACAGAACACTCAAGTATTTATTGTTACCACCTACAATAATCTTTACAAATAAATGTGAAAACACTATCACCACTCAAATAGTAAACAGATACAGCCTGATAAGTGATTTTAAATGAGATATCACCTCATTCAATTGACCCTTTTTTTGTATGTGTAATATATTGATACAAATTTTACATGACTATTCCTCATGGGTCTTCTGTGTAGTTCAGATTTTTATGATTTATGTTAACTGATAGATACAAGTGTGTCAGTGTCTGGCTGTATCTGTTTACTATTTGTTGTATGTGTACAGAAGCCAACTCTGAAATGTGACTGTGTGTCAATAGCAGACAAGAATCTCAAATGTGACTCTTTGTGTATGTCAACAGGTGACAAGAATCTCAAATGTGACTCTTTGTGTATGTCAACAGGTGACAAGAATCTCAAATGTGACTCTGAATGTCAACAGGTGACAAGAATCTCAAATGTGACTCTGAATGTCAACAGGTGACAAGAATCTCAAATGTGACTCTTTGTGTATGTCAACAGGTGGCAAGAATCTCAAATGTGACTCTGAATGTCAACAGGAGACAAAAATCTCAAATGTGACTCTGAATGTCAACAGGTGACAAGAATCTCAAATGTCAACAGGACCCGAGTCTTAACTGTGGTTGTTTGTGTATGTTTACAGGAGAAGTTTGCAAGTCTTTCCCTGGCCTTCAAGACAGACAAGTTAACCTTAGACAAGAGAATCCAGCTGCATCAGAGGTCTCGGGACATCGCTGAGCAGAACATCGACAAGGAGATAGAATCCCTCAAGGACGCCATGAAGGTAAATGGCCAGACATACTCTATATCCCTGAAAATACTCGGTCGAATATGAGTTTAAAGAAGCCCTGAACATAAAATGCCTTTCTCTCTAGTATTATTTATTTATTTATTTATTTATTTATTTATTTATTTATTTATTTATTTATTTATTTATTTATTTATTTATTTATTTATTTATTTATTTATTTATTTATTTATTTATTTATTTATTTATTTATTTATTTATTTATACGCTCGTAAGCAATTCAGTCATAAGAAATTAATTGTCCCTGTTCTTTTTATTTGTTTGAGAAGTGAGACAAAAAATATGAATTATAAAAGTACTGTTCATCCCTTTAACCTTTTTATTTTAATTGATACTATTTTTAATGTTTGAGGTGTAATATCAGTTTAAAAAAATGAGCCGTGAGTTGTGCCTGTGGTTTGAATGGCAGGCTTCTGAGTTCTGTTCAGAAATGGCCGTAATTGATAAGGAAAACCCCCCAGAATGAGGCTCACTTAGTGTAATAGCCGAGGGCCGGGGCTGCCGAGGGGCATAGAGCCTTATCAGGCTTATGATGAGCCTTAATGACGGTGCAAGTCTGGGTGGCAAAGAGCGTGCAGAGATCAACTTGCTACCTAAATACAGCCAATCCTAGACCTCAGACACAGACAATCCTGCTTATTTGTGGCGCACTCTTCCTTGTCTCAGGAGAATAAATCAATAGGCCCAAACAAGATAATGCCTCGCCATTAATATGTCCTCGCCCTAAGAAAGAAGACTCCAGCACACTAAAACGGGCTTCCAAAGAAGGGCGCATCTCTTGTTTATAGATTTCTCCTGGGGAGCAATCAGAGTGGTTTGTTTTTTTATATTGGTGCAGTGATTGCCAAAGGCATTTATCACATTTAGCGGTGATCGCAATGAGGCTGGTTTGGCAGTGGACAGACAATGCATGGGCCCACACAGGCATGCCTTCCAAACAATAGCTAGATCCCTGAAAACACTCGGTCGAATATGAGTTGAAAGAAGCCCTGAACAGAAAATGCCTCTCTCTCTAGTATTTAAAGGGAGGAATTGCTCCCAACATGATTAACATGAAGTACTCTTTAGTCTATGTTATTGTATATTTGTACCTCAGCCTCATCTGTGTAGTTATATACCAGACAGGCTCGTAATCAGATTAAAGATGTCTGCTAGTACATGTTTCAGATCTAATCTTTTACTTCCTCACTTAGACTGTCAACGTTTTTCCAAGCTTAGAAATGATTTACAAGGGCATCAAATCAAAATTGCATATTTTATCTGGAGATGCTGTATTACAGATTTAATATTTTGTCCTAATTTGGGTATTTAGCATTTCTACCAAATTTATAAAACCATTTACACCAACAATGTGATATAAATATAAATAAAATTAAGAATAATATATGCCAGAATCTATATCATTTGCAGGCTGTAATAGATTTAGACCAATAATGTTTTTGGCTGAGATTGTTAAGCACAGACTGCTTGTCATGAATATTCATACTTATTCATGAGTTATGGGCTATTAAACATTGACACATTGAAATTTATATGCGAAGGCCTTCATATGCAAGATAGGAACCACACCAAATGTGTGCCCAGTGTTGAGGATAAGGGATGGGACATTAAACACCTTAATTATCACACGTTTGCTCAGAATTTTAAATGCAATTCTAATCCCTGTATGGGCCCTCATAGCATAAAAAAACACTTCATAATTGACTTACTGATTGGCCATTATCTCATTTTGATCCTGATAAATTGACTTTAAACTCACAGATTTGCAGTGTTTCACTTTCTACTTTTCTTTCAGACACTTGGTCCCTTTTGTGGTGACGCAGCTAGCAGGGAGGTGTACAACAAAATACAGCACCATGTGGAGGTTCTGGAACAGTCAACGACCCGAGTGTCTGCCCGAGCTGAGGTGCACGGTGCTGTACAACAGGTAGGTACAGTCCTCTACCCGAGTGTCTGCCTTCACCCAGAAGCACAGACCAGAAGGAAGTATATAAATCCAGTCGTTCATGGTTATAACCTCCTTCCTCACTCATGTTCCAAATCTGTGGCCTTTTTCATGGAAAGGGGACTATTTAAAATGATGACATGTAACAGTGCTTTGTGGTTTAAAGAAGCGTTTTTAAATAATTAACTGGATCTTCCTTCCATTTTACATATTGGTGCAGCCTTTCTCAGAGATGTGGAGGTTAACATATAAGGACAGGAAAACACTTGCTGCCATATTTTATTTTTTAATAGGCAGATTCATCTTTGACCAAGAATGGAAACTTTAAATAAAAATTAGCTAAAAGTGGTCATAATTTTTATACCCTTTTAATCAAATGGACATTTATTATACAATCTTGGAATAAAATAACCTCAAGGTTAAACTATGAAATAAAAGAGAAGCTGTCCAGAAATGTAATCCTTGCATGCTACCAGTACCAGAGGAAATAGTCTCAAATAACCCCCCCAAGTTTCAAACATATGACATGTCTTAGAGAATAGTCATCATATAGATTGGAACCCAAACCACCAGTGATTATATTCCAAACGCACTCAAATTTGGATCATTCTTTATTTTTTCATTGTATTTGCAGGAGATGCGACTGAGTCGGGCCGTGGACGTCATGATGCAACATGTAGAAAACCTGAAAATCCTCTATGAAAAAGAACACACAGAACTTGAAGAAACAAAGTGAGCAAATCCTTTAGGAGTTAAACTGACAAGACTAATGACTTCTCGGTGCAAGACTTGAAACAAAACAATGATATACATATGTAGGTGTGAGACACGTTGTTTCGGTTCACCGTGGCCTTGGTGTGAGACATGTGTATAGGGTCACAGTGGCCTTGGTGTGAGACACGCGTATAGGGTCACAGTGGCCTTGGGGCGAGACACGCGTATAGGGTCACAGTGGCCTTGGGGTGAGACACGCGTATAGGGTCACAGTGGCCTTGGGGTGAGACACGCGTATAGGGTCACAGTGGCCTTGATGTGAGACACGTGTATAGGGTCACAGTGGCCTTGATGTGAGACACGTGTATAGGGTCACAGTGGCCTTGGTGTGAGACACGTGTATAGGGTCACAGTGGCCTTGGTGTGAGACACGTGTATAGGGTCACAGTGGCCTTGATGTGAGACACGTGTATAGGGTCACAGTGGCCTTGGTGTGAGACACGTGTATAGGGTCTCAGTGGCCTTGGTGTGAGACACGTGTATGGGGTCACAGTGGCCTTGGTGTGAGACACGTGTATAGGGTCTCAGTGGCCTTGGTGTGAGACACGTGTATAGGGTCACAGTGGCCTTGATGTGAGACACGTGTATAGGGTCACAGTGGCCTTGGTGTGAGACACGTGTATAGGGTCTCAGTGGCCTTGGTGTGAGACACGTGTATAGGGTCACAGTGGCCTTGGTGTGAGACACGTGTATGGGGTCACAGTGGCCTTGGTGTGAGACACGTGTATAGGGTCACAGTGGCCTTGGTGTGAGACACGTGTATAGGGTCTCAGTGGCCTTGGTGTGAGACACGTGTATAGGGTCACAGTGGCCTTGGTGTGAGACACGTGTATAGGGTCACAGTGGCCTTGGTGTGAGACACGTGTATAGGGTCACAGTGGCCTTGGGGTGAGACACGTGTATGGGGTCACAGTGGCCTTGGTGTGAGATACATGTATAGGGTCACAGTGGTCTTGGTGTGAGATACATGTATAGGGTCACAGTGGTCTTGGTGTGAGACACGTGTATAGGGTCTCAGTGGCCTTGGTGTAAGGCTCGGGGATTGGAGATGAATGTTTGTATACGAGATACTGCTAAAAGGCATTGCAATATTCCAGTGAGATGAGCCAGGAGGAGACAAGCACCATGTTATGCTGGATGTAGACATGGAAGTAGACATTGTTGTCTCTACAACCGGAGAGCTTATTGAATTAGGGTGGAATGTGTGCGATGTCTCGCGCGCAGCATCGGCAGCTATTCATAGAATCTGAATGACAAATCATGCCAACAAGTGTGCCGTGCTTGCCTAAATAGAAGAAGAAAAAAACAAGAGCATTGAGTTTGCTGAGTCTTTGTGCAATCTGAAAAGTTTAGCTCACAATTTCCTTCCAATAGACAAAATGTAAGATACAATCCTCCAGAAACCAGTAATTTGATTTGTTTAATTCTGATAAGAAGCTTTTCTATTTCATTAATTAGTTTCATTAATTATTTTCTTCTCAGTAACAACCATTAAGAATGACTAAAGATGTTATGCTTAATATGTATTTTCTTACAGACGATTACTGCAAGAAAACCGTGCTACCCAAGAGGCTGGTAAGTCGGCTCTAGACAAAAACACTAGAACACTTTACATGTACATGTAGAGTGTTAAAGTATCTTTGCTTTTGATTGATCTGAAACACTAGAATATAAATGAAATAAAGATATTCTCAGGAAGACAATTGATGACTCATCTGAGAAAGTCTTCTTAAAAACTAAGAGTAACAATTACTATTTTTGAAAAAAAAATAGAAATTTACACTGAATATGAATCAAACTAATACAGATTTATTTTTAATACAGAAGACTTCCATGTTTTTTTTGTATATCTTTAGGTGAGAATACTGGACATAAACGCTACTCTATAGCCGGCATATCCGGAGCTAAGGTACGCTTATATTCTGCATTTATCCCATATTCTGGGCTTCTTCTGTATATATATATATTTGTATTATCAGCACACAGCTGTGAACTGGCTGGAGTCTGTACTTATGATATGATACTCTTGTTGAGGTCTGACAACCCTCATCTCTCTGGCAAATACCACATTAACATTTACATCTTCATATCTCTGCTCTCTCACATAGATTACTTTCCAATGCTTTTAGGCTTTTTTTTTAAATTATAATTAAATTGAATTAAATAATCAATCAGGGAACAGCTGAAAATTATAGTGCTTTTCCATCTTGATTTTTTTTCATTGAACATTGAGGTTACAAGTATTTATCAGCAAAAGAAAAAAAATATTGTCTTCATATTTTCCTTTATAGTCTAGTCAATTTTGATTGTAGTATTTTTTTTAAAGATACTGAAATATATGCAGGGTTTTATAAATTTCAGGTCTTGCTCATGTTTCAAATAATCTATATTGATATGTGAAAATTATTTTTATCACCTTTAGTCACATTGAGGGAATTTGCTAGAAAGATTTGGACCATAATTTTACATCAGTAGTGTTTGTTGTTAATAAAAATAGGTAGCTTAAACTATTCACAGAATGACGAAAATCATAACTGCCATTGCTGAACATAAATGGGTGTTGTGGGATTTTTGAGGAAATCCCTGATATTTTATAACAAAATTCAAGTGAGAAAATAAAAAAAAAACATTAAAAGAAACTTCCAGTTTTGTCATATTTTATGAAATAGAGAGTAGTCTTATGTTTGTAAAAATCCTTTCCCTGGATGAAAAAAGAATAACCACAGAAAATGATCAAAACATGTTATTTTTGTTTTGCACCCCCATTTATGTGGCATGGCAATTACACATACAGATGTTGACTCTTTAAATTGGTATAGTAATAAATACTACTAATTCTATTTTAACATACACAGATACAATAGAGGGAACTTTTGGGGAAAGGCCTGAGTCATACACACTTACTGCAACACATTTACCATTAGCCACCCATGCCAAGGGGGCCCAGACTTTTTGTATGATTCATGTGAGAGATAAGATATAAGCAGACTTTTAAAGTTTCTCAGAAAGCTGTTTGTTGCATTAAGTGTGGTGTGACGCAGGACAGCCCCAGCAGTTATAATCACCATCTATGTTGTGGTGATACTAATACATTGTGATAACCTTTTTCTCATTCAAATATCACAGACTCTCACCAGAATATATCATGATCTTTTAATGTGTCTATCTCGTGGAGAAGTGCCTCTCGTATCATCAGATTGTCAGATTGCTCTCATCAAATAACAAGATTCCCTGTAAAATATGTCCCATCATTAAAGGACAACACCACTTATATTTTTAATCAAAACATCTGATTGTCTTTTTAAATCAAACATCTGACTTTTTTTTTTGTTTTTTTTTTTTGCAATGTATAGTAACTTTAACATATAGTATAAAAAAATTGGTCTGAGAGTGATGTTCTCCTTTAAAAGTTTGAATGAGACTGTGACAAGAGTAGAATTGACACAGTCACATTCAGCATTTACTCTGCTGCTGACAGACCAGGGGTGATGGGACAGAGAATGCTCCTCTCCCTGTGTGTCATCTTATAAGAGTGCTTCCGAGGAAATAAGTCTGCCCAATTTCTCCTTGGAGACACAGACATTGCTAAAAACATATTTGCTCCAGATCTTTACCACACACCAGAGGGCCCCACCTCCTACATCGATATCAAGTGAATCAGAAAAGTTACTTTCAGATATACTGTTCATATACATAAAATTCAAAGTTTCTTTGTGTATATATACCAGGAAGATATCCATGTCTGATTTATTACACACAAAAAGAGGTCCACGTCACATAATGTCATTCTGTGGCATACCCTGGAGCAGTTGCCATGGAAACCACGCCATTTCTAGCTGTGTTGTGTCACAAACTGAAGTCCATTCCCTCGGCAGGAATGATTGCAAACTCCATATTTTACATCATATTATTTTCCAATTTATTTAGTTTTTTTTTCTAACGATTTGAAACTTTGCATGGATCCATGTTTCTCTATCTAACTCTTTCTTCCCTCGTCAGTTATAACAGTGTTCTTTCCTGTGAGGTTTCTTTCTCTCTGGTGCTCAGTTTGAGTCCTCTATCTTATGAGCATGCTGTGCATGATTGTCTCATTCTGACTTGTATTTGTAAAGAGTCTTCATGAAATGTTTCAGTTCTATCCTACGAGGATTTTTGACCTCAATCTATATCTGTTTACCAAATTTAGTTACCCTTGCTTAGTTTTAAGTGAGGTTTTGTGATATATTTTTTTCAAGTAAGATACATAGTTGGTTTATAAATAGATCCCTTCTTTGTTATTGAAGGAAAAAAGGGTGAACTTCAAGCTAACTTTTTGAATGATTTTCTGGCCATTTAATCTGTTAAAGTAAACGACACAGGAACAATGTTTGATACCAAAAGAAAAACCTTGACAAAGCATAGATTTTGTTTGATGTTTTTCTTGGCTAACCCATTAGCAGATTGACGCAATGGAGAAACTTGCTCCTCCAGTTAAGGATCGATATTTTTCATAATCCCCGGAGATGAGATTGCAAACTTGTGTAGAAATGAGAGAAATGTGCCTTCACCTTTACACGGCTAGCAAAAATCTTAGGGGAATTTTATTTAGAGCAAGTTGACCATAACACGAGTCAAGACTTTTTTATTGCAAATTGAATGTTCAATATTTCTTTGCCTTTGATTCCGACAAGTTGGCCATGCCAAAAATTGCCTGAGGTCTTTCCTATTTTTCATCGATCTAGAAGTGGTTGCAGCCAAATTTTATATGCAGGAATGGACGAGGCATCAAGTGCCATCCCTTCTCCCTAAACGCCATTGATTTTTAGTTCTCTCCCAAACTTTCATCAAAATCTTGATCAGGTTACCTCCCAGATTGTAACATAAACCAGCAGAGTGTTTTAATATACAATCAACACCAGTTGTGCACCACACATGAGAGTCTATTTTTATTTTTCATCATTGGTCTTACCAAAAGACCTTCCCTATCTCCATTCTGCCTCATTGAATACTATGGGGAGGTATCTCCTGTGCTTGGATATGAGTTTCTGATAATAAAAGTTTAAAAGTTCCATCTCGTTTGGAAGCAGTAAGTCGTGATGACCAATAATAACGTGTACAAATGCTTTGCAGATGATGCTCCTGAGGAAAAAGAGTTAGCCCATTTCTCATTATCAAGTTTCTTAGATGTTGTTTTTGGTGTGAAATCCCCTAGTCTTTTGAGCAAGAAAAGCCAGGGTATCTGGCCCAGCGTTAGTTTGAGTAAAACAATCGTAGCAATTACATGTAGAGTGTGGTTAAACATAAAACTTGCAAATGATGTGCCCCTGCTCAAGAGACTAAGACATACCAAATTCTTTATATTTATATATATATATATAAACATATAGGTCATACCTGGCGCTTTTATCTCCATTTTACTTCTCCAGCTTCTAACAGTACATTACTTATTAATATATTTCATTTTTTGATGGTTGATATACACATTTTGTGATTTGTTATCATAATGTACTATTTGTGACATATTGTAATATGTTACATGTCAACAATTTTTGCTGCTCATCAGAGCTTGGAGTGTCTAGTCATTTTTGTAGATTTTGATGTGTGAAGTGAAACAGGAAGTGTGTTTTGATGAACTCTTTTAGAAACACGCTTTCTTTTGTCGCTCATTTTGTGGTGATATGTTTCCTGATCATAGTAAATATATCATGTATTATAATCATTCTTTCCTTTGGCAGATTTGCTGTAGTTTTTATTTGCCAGTTTATATTATTGCCTTGAATTCTGCTGTTTTCTTTCCTTATATCTTATATGATTTGCTGTTTTTTCATTTGACTCGCCACCAGATATCTAGGCAGGAGCCAGGACCTATTATTATTAAAGAAAAACGAAAATCCAGAGTATCTTTCACAGACCCAGACACTTTGAAAGAAAAAAAAGCAGAAAAGTTAACAATAACAGAAGAGGCCCCGCCTCCTCCGATTGTTGATGACAAAAAAGAGGAGATCCTCGATCTGAGCGTAATAACTGCCATCATAAACCTGGTGAAAAGGGCATGGAAAAGCAAGAAAGGTTTATTCTTCCAGAAAATAGATAAAATCAGTTAAGAATGTTGTCAATCTGTTGGTAGGAAACAGTGTTAAATCAATATACACATATGTTTGAACTAGCTTTCCTTAGGTTAGATCAGGCCCTTAAACATTGACGGAGTCATATTTACAGGATTCTCCATCAAATTAAATATGTAGTGTTATTTTTGCTTATACATAGAAAATACCTGACCATACAAATGCACACACAACTTGCAATAGATGACCAGTTAATTCTTCTCATTGTCACCAAATCCACATCCACAATTTTTTTCCTGCTTTTTTTTATTAAGATTCTACATATCTTAAAAACCACGCATTTTATAATATATAAACCATATGAGCCTTTGGATACTAAAGATTAATATATTGAATTGAATTGAATTGAATCGTGCTTCAATTTAGAATATATTTTCTATATATCATTAGGTCAGGCATACATATAATTAGATGAGGATGTTTTATGGTGTATGTTTTTATCTCTTCTGATTATGAAGTTATTTACCAGTGAACATACCAGATTTAGAATTTAGGAAAGTAAGTCCAAATTCCAATAAAATATTTTCTTTCTGCAACAACCTGAAGAAAGTAACTAGATTTATTGCAAAATAACATGGCCAAATAACCAAATCAAATTCTCTGTATATTTGCTCCCAGATTTGTCCAATATTCATTGTAGAAACCAAATAATTTGATCTCCAGAGTCCACAGGTCATTTCCGGTAGTGGAAATGCCCGGATCTGCAATAATGTGAAATTTTTACATCAAAATAATCAAATTTACAAAAAATTTTGCAGCAATAGCTTCACCAGTGTTTACAAGTGCAGAATAATTTCAGCAGAATGAGCACCTTTTAGATGAGTGCACCGTATTTATCAGTAGAGCATACTGGTCATTCCCAGAGAAAGACAATTCATCAAGTAGAAGTTTAAGGGTTTCTTAATTAATGTGCATGCTTATTGAAATGTTCCACGGAGTTCATATCTTAATTATTCATATCGTTTAATCAAATGTGCCTATATTACCAAGGATTTCCTTGTTTAAAGAAAACACATGACCCGACATGACCCGACCCGACCTGACCTGCACTTCTCCACAGGGCACCTCAACACTGATGCTCTCTTTTGTGTTTCTTCTGTCCATGTTGTCATTGCCCACGGTCATCTCTCTATCCTCTCTCGTTGTAACTTTCCACCATGTGGATGGGCTTGCCCCTTAACAGAGGACAACCCAACTTATTTGTAAGCTGCCCTTCAAATCTCTACTGTTAAATCCCTATCTACCCGAGCCTTGATCTTATACAATACACAAACTATATAACCAATGTATGCCTTTTGTTGCTTCTCTTGAAAAATATGAAAATCCTCAGCTTAACAGACCTCTGCTTCCAAGTATCCAGGCGTTTTTTTGTTTCTCTCGTTTTTCTTTTTTTTTGGGGGGGTTGTATTTTATTTTTATTTGGGGGAGGTTGTTTTATTTTATTTATTAACTTTTTTTTAATTTTTTTTTAATTTTTTTTTTTTTTTTTGGAAAATTGGAAAATTTATGTTTCTATACATATTTGGTGATGAAGGTTTTCAAAGCAACAATTAACCTCACTATCTAAAATATATTTTATATTGATATTTGTTTTTGAGGAAACTATGCCTGGATAATTGTGATTGTGAATGCTGCATCACGGATGGCTGCCCCGTGAGGCTCCCTACCCTCTCATAGCAACTCACAGCTCACCCAAGCTTTAACTCTTTTATGTAGGTGTTCTCCACGCATGGCACCAGCCTATTTGGTAAACATGTCCACATGCAAATAATGGCCCAGTCACATGGTGCACATTTTGAACCAGAAAAAAAATAATGAATATCACTTTAAAAAAAAAAAATCATTGAATAAAAAGGCATTTGGGTGAAAACATCTCACCAATGTGACAATATCATTGTTAAATTCCCACTGGAATGGAAACACCATGTCATCTAAAGTGACTATTATTGTGATTGAAAAATAAAATCCTAAAAATACACTTTGAGTTGAATGGTGTAGCCATTTCTTAATCATGTTCTAAGAAGCTCTTTGCTGTCTGTAGCTATATTAGACAGGAATGCCATGGATGAGACAGCAAAGCGCTTGAGGCATTTGTGCATGAATGTTGCCTGTTGTTGCCATAGAGATATATCAGTTCCATGCTTTACTTTAGCAGACATAGGATAGAAATGAGCTGTGTAACTGCTTGATAGTGTGTATATATCTGATGTTGTATATAAGATAATGTGTGGATTTGACTTGCTCCGTCATAATATCTTCCAAAAGAATTTTTTTAAATATTTATATTTAAAAGTTGATATGTTACTCATCAATCAACACAATATATACACACAATATATGCAATAAAGAGAGAAGGTTTGACTTGATTTTGCTTGCAGATTCCATAGCCTCTAGGATTGTATAAATAGACCTTCTCTGCTTCCGCAGTTGCTGTGTTTCATAACCAATGTTTAAATGTGAATCTGGCTGTATGCGTGTGCTATTTATGGATGTCTACTTGTAAAACAATGCTTGTGCTTTGGCTATTTTTTGTCAACTGCAACAAATATAAAAACTGAAGATTGAAATGAGATATTTTAAATTAAATCCATATATTTCGCAAAGACACGTAAATACTAAGCAGGCTACAAAAGGACTCACAATAAAACATAAAATTATCCTATATGATTTTGCAGATCGTCACTATGTTCTTTTTGGATTTTTAGACCCAACATATTAACAGCATCATTAATAATTCTGTTTTTATTAAATCTTTTTCATTATAAACTTATATAATTTCTTGTCCTTGGCAAGCACGTCCACTGGAAGGAGGGTGCAACGCATTAACCCCCTTTTCCCCATTGTTACATTTATGTTTCATTATGGCTGCTGTTAAGCTTATCAACATGTGTCATGTCATTATAGAAACATTCAACCCATATCAAATAGATTGATAGTTACATCAATATAAATATATATAGTTATTAGTGTCCACTTTCTAGAGGAAAGTTTGTCCCAGACTGCATGGAGGACAGTTCTGCATTGTTTACGCTTGCATGACCTGTGGCGCCACTCTGTGGTCAATATTTCAACTGCACTTAACCTTTTAAATATCTGATGAGCATTGAAATAAAGTTACTTTAGACATAATAGTTATGCTAGATATTAATTATTGATAGACTTTTTTAGCAGCACTTCTTGATAAATACAACACAAATTGTGAAAAATACTTACAATTAACATCCAATAAAAATGTACTAACCAAAACAAGCATATAGTTAAAATACAACAGTTCAAGAGTTGACATTAACAAACTTAATGCTGAGAGAAGTGCAATATTGAGGTGGATTATTTGATTCTGTTTTGTACCGTTTAGTTGGGAGGAAAACGTCGGGCCAGCGTAGCAGTGTTCCCGAGAAGGCTGAGCATCCAGGCCAATAACTCAGACCATCAAAACATGGTACGTACAAACTACATGCTCACACACTTCTCTTTGCAACAATGACACTTTATTAACACGTTTTAGTTTTGAACACTTCAAGAATATTTCTCGTATGTTTTCCTTATTTTAATTTGTGTTCCAGTTGTTTATTATAAGATGGTGGTGTTTGTTTTCATCATTAAGAATTGTGTTTGTCATGGTTGGGTTGGGTGTTTGTAGAGGTTAGGTTTCTTAGAAGGCCACCAGAGGGCAGGTAGCGCACTCACATTCCCGAGGCAGAGAACAATATCAGATGAGGAGGTAAGGCACTGCACGAAGCGTGACTCTGGAGAGAACTAGCTGATTAGTAGCTCCCTCTAACCTAAGTTTGTGATTATTGTGACAAAGTCAATCTCCTCTCAGTCAAATTCAACTCAGTTGATAAAATAGTGAGCTAAGCTTGAACCAATCAGACATTTTATGATTATTCCTACTCAAAAACCAAGAATATGATTTGAATGAAAATCGCCCTCCTCTCACCTCCCTGTATTATTTTAGTCCTGTATGAAGAATATTATTTTAGTATAACCTCCCACAAGTGATCCCTGTTAAATGAATCCTGCCTCAGAGTCCCCCATTAAATCCTGCCTCAACCTCAGGGTCCCCCAATGAATCCTGCCTCAACCTCAGGGTCCCAATGAATCCTGCCTCAACCTCAGGGTCCCCCAATGAATCCTGCCTCAACCTCAGGGTCCCCCAATGAATCCTGCCTCAACCTCAGGGTCCCCCAATGAATCCTGCCTCAACCTCAGGGTCCCCCAATGAATCCTGCCTCTGTCCCCCAATGAATCCTGCCTCAGGGTCCCCCAATGAATCCTGCCTCAACCTCAGAGCCCCCCAATGAATCCTGCCTCAGGGTCCCCCAATGAATCCTGCCTCTGTCCCCCAATGAATCCTGCCTCAGGGTCCCCCAATGAATCCTGCCTCAACCTCAGAGTCCCCCAATGAATCCTGCCTCTGTCCCCCATTGAATCCTGCCTCTGTCCCCCATTGAATCCTGCCTCAACCTCTGAGTCCCTCAATGAGTCCTGCCTCAACCTCAGGGTCCCCCAATGAATCCTGCCTCTGTCCCTCAATGAATCCTGCCTCTGTCCCTCAATGAATCCTGCCTCTGTCCCCCATTGAATCCTGCCTCTGTCCCTCAATGAATCCTGCCTCTGTCCCTCAATGAATCCTGCCTCTGTCCCTCAATGAATCCTGCCTCTGTCCCCCAATGAGTCCTGCCTCTGTCCCCCAATGAATCCTGCCTCTGTCCCCCATTGAATCCTGCCTCTGTCCCCCATTGAATCCTGCCTCTGTCCCCCATTGAAACCTGCCTCTGTCCCCCAATGAATCCTGCTTCAACCTCAGAGTCCCCCAATGAATCCTGCCTCTGTCCCCCAATGAATCCTGCCTCTGTCCTCCAATGAATCCTGCCTCTGTCCCCCAATGAATCCTGCCTCTGTCCCCCAATGAATCCTGCCTCTGTCCCCCATTGAATCCTGCCTCTGTCCCCCAATGAATCCTGCCTCTGTCCCCCAATGAATCCTGCTTCAACCTCAGAGTCCCCCAATGAATCCTGCCTCTGTCCCCCAATGAATCCTGCCTCTGTCCCCCAATGAATCCTGCCTCTGTCCCCCAATGAATCCTGCCTCTGTTCCTCAATGAATCCTGCCTCTGTCCCCCATTGAATCCTGCCTCTGTCCCTCAATGAATCCTGCCTCTGTCCCTCAATGAATCCTGCCTCTGTCCCCCAATGAATCCTGCCTCTGTCCCTCAATGAATCCTGCCTCTGTCCCTCAATGAATCCTGCCTCTGTCCCCCAATGAATCCTGCCTCTGTCCCCCAATGAATCCTGCCTCTGTCCCCCATTGAATCCTGCCTCTGTCCCCCATTGAATCCTGCCTCTGTCCCCCAATGAATCCTGCCTCTGTCCCCCAATGAATCCTGCCTCTGTCCCCCAATGAATCCTGCCTCTGTCCCCCAATGAATCCTGCCTCTGTCCCCCAATGAATCCTGCCTCTGTCCCCCATTGAATCCTGCCTCTGTCCCCCAATGAATCCTGCCTCTGTCCCCCATTGAATCCTGCCTCTGTCCCCCAATGAATCCTGCCTCAGCCTCAGTACCCCAGTGAGTCCTGCCCCAGAGTGCCCCAGTAAATCTTGCCTCTTACTTCAATGAATCCTCCCTCAAATGATTTACATTTTCCGAATCATCCCTCAAAATCGCCTGGTGAATCCCGATCCAAAGATATCTTAATGTAACCCTAGTTTACTGGGCCTTCAATTAAAGGAAATGGTACCAGTCAATACCACTTCACTCTTAATTGAACCCAAAACATAATCTTAAACCTTATCTAAAAATAAGATAAGATTTGTAATTGTTGCTGCAAAGATTTCAAGATGATTGCTAGAACCTGTCCATAATGATGTCTTGCGTTGTGTGATGTGGTGTGGGTCAAGAAACACATAAACATGATTAATTAAGTGTATTTCATACACATATAATCCTTTAATTTATTAGTTATACTGCGGTAAAGATATATTGCTGAAATATGGTTGTCTAATATTTGAATTATGTGCAATGATTAAGGCGGCCTTAATATTCTTTTTTTAGAATATATATATACGTTAACATATTTTTAGTGATTTAAAAAAGAAATAATATGTATTGCAATGTACAAGTATTCAACTTGTTGGTACATTAATCTGAATATGTGCCAATATTTTTGTGCTAAATATATTTTTTTTATGATTATCACATATTGGTGTAAACGTGTTAACTAATTGCTGCAGATCAGAATCCTAAATAGATTCTGCTTAACAACAAGAAATACATTTGATCCTAAAATTCTCAGATGACCCAGTAGCAAATTATGACATGAATAAAGGCCTGTCTGTTTTCTATAAACTATGGCCTAAATTATATAATAAACTATACATCATTTGTTGACTGAATAAAGTCATTTTATTTATTTATTTTTTTTTTTTTTCAAATTTTATTTTACACTTGTGATTCACAATATATTCTCTGTAATTATTTATCACTGGCAGACAATATTGCACATAAATCTAAATATTTTTTATATTTTTCAGGACCCAAAAAGTAGATTTCAGAGCTTAGTTGCTGACACCGCACTTAGAAATAGCATAGCTGGTGCATTCCGGCAAGCCTCCCTGGAGAAACAGCTGTCACGATCAGATAGCCAAGAAGATGCGCCCTCCCCTACTGCCAAAACACAACAGTAAGTCCCCAATATACACAACCACACACATATAAATCTAGAATTTCACTTTGTTTGTCATTTGTGAGGATCATCAAACATGTCTGAAAAAATCTTTGGAAATAGCCTATTGTGGCGGAGTTCTGGTATTAAGTACTAATGAAATGTTTGTCATAAACCTCTGATATTATTAGTAGTGGTACAAATATGTTTCGATCATGTCACAGAAATATTTTTTTCAGTACTTGCTTGATACTCTAAGATTTCCTACTTGGCGGTGGTTCAAGTGAAGGTAGATCTAGTGAAAAGAGTTCTAGTGATCATGGTTTCACGAAAGTAGGTCTAGTAAAGATAGTTCCGTTGAGTTCAAGTGAAAGGAGTCTCTATGCTTGCCCTATGTTTTATCTGCATTTTGTTCTGATTTATCAGACAAAGAACTGCTATGTTTCAGAGCCAAGCCAGAAACCAGTGAGTCAAAATTATCATCATCAAATTCAAATGACAAAGCCAAACTTGATGCCAATAAAAACGTGGAGGATGAACTTGTCTACCAGCAAGGGTGAGTATCTTAATATTCATTCAAGATTCATAAAATTCTGCGCTGTGTTTTACAAGCTATTCAGAAAAAATGTAGTTATAAAAATTATTTCTTCCAAGATTCTTTCTAACAAATAGGACACGTGGGGTACACTTCATGGTATTCTAATCAGGCATTCTCTGGTAGCGCTGAATGCTGACAGTGTGCTTGTGTTGCAGTTACAATTACTACTCAGCTTATTCGATGGCAGAGGGGGGGGGGTGAGAGACATCGGGTTCCCTGCAGGCATTCTCTGGTAACACTGAATGCTGACAGTGTGCTTGTGTTGCAGTTACAAGTACTAATCAGCTTATTAGATGGCAGCGAGGGGGGGTGAGAGACCTCGGGTTCCCTGCAGGCATTCTCTGGTAACGCTGAATGCTGACAGTGTGCTTGTGTTGCAGTTACAATTACTAATCAGCTTATTAGATGGCAGCGAGGGGGGGTGAGAGACCTCGGGTTCCCTGCAGGCATTCTCTGGTAACACTGAATGCTGACAGTGTGCTTGTGTTGCAGTTACGAGGAAGGAGTTCGAGCTCAGGTGAACCAGGAGCTGGAAGGTCTGCGGGATCAACAGAAGCAGTTCTCAGACAGTCTGGAGGATCTCATGGAACAGAACGAGATGGAGGACGAGGACTTTGCTGATAGGGAGTACGCATACTCTGTATTATGTTCATCAAATAACTATATGAAAACTGGTACAAAAAACATGTTTGAGTGCCATATATTATCCAGGATAACATTTATAAACATTCGTTGCAATAGATTTTTCGCTTTTTTTTCTAAATAGTGTTGCAAATCAGAATGTTCCTAAGAATTACCCCTTTGAATGTTTAAGAATCATCTGCTCTCAGAATTACCCCGTTGAATGTTTAAGAATCATCTGCTCTCAGAATTACCCCGTTGAATGTTTAAGAATCATCTGTTCTCAGAATTACCCCGTTGAATGTTTAAGAATCATCTGCTCTCAGAATTACCCCATTGAATGTTTAAGAATCACTTGCTCTCAGAATTACCCTGTTGAATGTTTAAGAATCACTTGCTCTCAGAATTACCCCGTTCAATGTTTAAGAATCACTTGCTCTCAGAATTACCCCGTTCAATGTTTAAGAATCACTTGCTCTCAGAATTACCCTGTTGAATGTTTAAGAATCACTTGCTGATGGGTGATCTGTGTGTGTTTCAGGGATGGCGAGGATAATTTCCTGTTGCGCATTAAGACCTTGTGGCCCGGGTGGGAGTTGTCTAGTCAGAAGGTTCGCTTCACGCTGGCGGGGCTGGTGTTCTTCATGGCACTGCTCAGTGTTATAGTGACTCTCATCCCCGGCAGCATGGCCAGTGATATGCCGCGCTACCGTTATAAGTGGACCTCCATCCAGGAACTAGTGGAACCCTACGTCATGTTGAGACACATCAAGCCTCCGCCACAATAACCAACCATCATCCTCCTCATCCTCCTCGTCCTCATCACTCCTTCCAGGCTCCCAAGCTGCTCTTCCAGATGGCATTGATATCTTCCCATCTCTTCCAGGATACATCAGCTTCCATGACACGAATCAAGCATTTCTCACCCAGATATTGTGCAGTCTTACATTTGCAGAGCTTGTCCTCGACAGAGTTCTTCCTTGACAGAGTTCGTTCTTGACAGAGTTCGTCCTTGACAGAGCTTGTCCTCGACAATGCTTTTTCACAGCAGAATTTGTCCTTGGCAGAGTTTGTCCTTGACAGAGTTTGTCCTTGGCAGAGTTTGTCCTTGGCAGAGTTTGTCCTTGGCAGAGTTTGTTCTCGTCAGAGTTTGTCCTCAGCAGTTTATTGCTGGCAGATATTTGGAAGTTACATGACCCTGCACTCACATTTAAGAATATCAGCTAGTCATATCTAGTCAAACAATAATTACCATTAAATTGATCATTACCGGTACTTTATTTCTCTTTCATATAAGAATGAAATCTGAACTCTTTTAGTTTTTCTTAAATATTTTACAAAAAGTGATTTTCTTACTTTTACTCATTTTTATAATTATAAATCTGATCTTCCTGTGTTATTTTTTTTTTTTTTAAACTGATATTGATGGAAACTTCATCATTTTATTAAACTGCTACTTTCTAACCTGACTGGTTTACGGTGCTCAACCAAATCTAGTACTGCCCTCTATGTGTAGTTTTGACGCCCCTAGGTGGCACTGATTTTGACATAACAAATTATATCATTGGTTGTGTCGCTGTGTTTTGGAGATGTTTACAAGATACTCATGATAGAATTTGAAGGTGATATATACAAGACATATTATATTCTTCCAGACTCTGCCAAGAGATGTTCATAACATCATTTTGCATGAATACAAACATTGGCAACAATATTTGTGCTTTGGAATCTGTTGCAATGATACAAGATTCATATTTTATGGACAAAACTGGTTTTTTTCTGAGGTGCTGGCTTTTCTCCAGGGAAAACCCTTTCACAATGATAAAAGCTTGTGTGTTGTGAGAATGCATCATTTTAGATTTATTGTATTTTATGATTTACCAATCAGGTGGTTATAGGTTTTCTTCCATATACTGCAAATGCCAAAATGATACAAAAAGGTTGTATGATTTATCCCTGTACGTATCGATATGTAACATTAAGAAATATTCTCGTGTAAACTTAGTGGAGTCTCACAGATAGTTGAGATATTGTATCCACATACTTCATGTGAAGAAACTATTGCAATATTTTGGCCTTACCCCTGTATCATACTCAAAATGTAAAAATCTTGAAGTGAATATTTCTGTGCCAAAGAGCCTATAAAATGAGAAGGCAAATCTTTAGATGATAAATATAAGAAATTATGTAGCAGATTTCAACCATTAGCTCAGTCCATGCAGAAGTTTAAGTTGCAATAAATATGTTAAAATTTTAATTATGCAATTATTATATATATATATTTGTATATATTTAATTGTGACTTTGGTTAGTCTCTGGACAACGTTGTCATGCTGTGATGGTCATTAGTTGGGTAGTCCACAACAGTTTTGTCTTTGTTAGAATAATTCACATAAATGTAATCACAACATATGTGATCTGTGATTTCAAGCAGAATATTCCTGAATTCACATGTGAGGTTTACTTCAAAATATCCAAATGTGTTTTGCTGACAAGTTCCAGAAGATTCTTGACCAACAAAAATGTAATTGTGCATTTAGAAAAATATGTAATGTATATATGCTTTGGACAATGTCATAAGTTAAGTGAAGTCGGCCATCTCAGATATCTGTAGTTTATTTATATAATACATTGAGCAAGAATAGCCTTCAGGTCTGATTTTATAATGAATCACTACACAGAGTCATCCAAAAGTGACACACTAATGTAATAACCCAGAATAGAACAAGTTATGAAATGATTGATTTTTATAATAGATTAACTAAAATTTGAATGAAATCCAATATCAATTCTTGAATTATTTCAAGTTTGGAGTGAAATAGATCTGTATTTCGGTGCAAAGAGTTGATTATTTGAGAAATTCTGGATGACATGCATAGGAAAGGCTGAGGCACATAAAATGTTGAACAAACAGTAAATACTCTGAAAGACCCAGAGAGCAGGTCTCTCACTGAATATAAGATCAGAAACTATTATACAAAGATAATGTACAGACAAGAAAAGACACTCCAAGACCTGTGTATATATATTATCATGTACATATGCATATGATGTCCAAGAAATGGACAATTTTAACTCTTGTCCGGAATGAGATAGCCGAGTATAGAACAAAAATTTCTGATAAGCAAATTTCTGGGATGTAAATAAATAAAAAATTACAAAAATATATTTTTTGATATGAATTTAATTTGGCTTGCAGTTTATTGTGATATTTTTTAAAGATTAATGAAATTTTCGGTTTGGCACGGAGACTACTCCGGCCTATTTCATTGGGGATAGCAGTTGAAGCTTGCACATATGTTCATAAAAATATGTAAATATCTGTAGAAAACAAAGGATTGTGTTCATAAAAACCATGGCAACCAGACTTAATTAAATCTATTTGTGTTGATTGTGCATCAATTTGCCATACTAAATGTATATATATGTATAGTGATAAATGTAACCTGACATTTTATGTACTGAAATAACATCACCCCCAGGGAAATGACATAAATTGTAAATTGAATTGATATGTTATTGGGAAACATCGGGAATGTCATCTTTATAAGTTTCCACAAATACCAAAAATAATTTGATTTTTGTTCAACAGTTTTGTTTGACATATTGATTAGTCCAGTGCAGACCTTTTAAAGTGTTAATTTTGACCTAGTTTTAGTTTCTGTGATGTTTTGGCCACAAAGGCATATTTAAGATACATAATGAGAACTTATTTTACACATTTCATGCATATTTTACCCAGATTCATTAATCTGCACTTTCAGGGTTTTGAAAACAGAGCGTTTTTAGTACAATATAAATTTTTAAAGTATAAACCACAGAATGACCCAAATGTTGCTGTTCATATTTTGTTGCTATTTTAGTGGGAATAATTTCCTGAGAAATCTGGTCGCTGTCATTGACGTCATTGTAAATATCCTTTCATATCATCACAGTGACATTCACGCGCGTGTAACTTGCATATACCAGTCAATAGGTTTCAAAATTCATGTTTACATTGGCTTTTCCTGGTTTGTCTGCAGGGCAAAAATACAAAATTTGAATAACCTGGAAAATTTCTCATCAAATCATTTTGTTTGCAAGATATCTTGAAACTTATTTTATTTTGGAAAACATAATGAAAGTTTATTTCCACACAATATTTCATCATGAAAAATGTATACTTAGAGCTTGCAATCAAAATACAATGAAAAATTTCTTTTTGAATATATTTATTTTTTAGATCTGTCAGTATTCAGATGTTGTGGTGGAATATGAATATAATAACCACTTCTCCCTTGAAGAAACAAAATGGAGACTAGATGAAGGCAAATGGGACCAGGCTTCAAAGCATTTGTGATACTATTATCAGAAATATCAATCAAAACATTTGTTTAAATATTGTGTGGAAGTCAAACTAGCCCCCAAAAGATCTTGCAGATGACCCAAGCAATCGATCAAATCAATTATATTTAATGCTATATGAATGAAATGAGATGATGGGTGGTTAAGCTGTCACAAGGTGGCGCCCTCAGCAGCCCACACATTTAAGCCAGAGGATGTATTTTGATAAGCAAAATTGTACATGTGAAAGTGTTCTTGTTATTTTATTTATAGTTCAAATGAAAATAAACGTTTTACAATTGTATTTGGTTTTTCTTTGTATTCATTAGTCTAAATATAAATTCAGTTTTTAGCTATGGTGGTTAAGTCAGTGTAGATTGTGCAGCAAGCAGGGGGGGGGGGGGATTTTCTTTCATTCTATTAATGGGAAGCTCATGTATTTTCAGAGAACCAGAAAGAATTTTATTATCCATGAGGCTCAGATTTCTTTCTATTTTTAGCTATGCTGAAGTTTCAAAGGAAAACCTCAAATTTGACAGACAGAATGACAAAAAAATTTCCTATTCTGAACAATTTCAGCAATCACAGAATAGAGGTAGTTATTATTTAAATATATGAAATGACCTTAAGGGGCAGCTGTGCAATGTCACGTTGAATTGACCATTGACCTTGCTACAATGACCTTTATTCTAAAAACGTTTTCTGAGCTATTTCTCTGCAACATTTATTAGGAGATAGTTTAACCATTGCAGTGACAATTCAACCATTGCAGTGACCATATGGTTTTTGCAATGTAAATGCAAGTAATTAATACACTACACATTGAATAGTGAAGAAGGCTTTGACCTGTGACCTTGATGGTCATATGCTGGGGATATTACTTTTTACAAATTCAGGATTTATTTTTCATATGTTCAGGAATTCTAATAAAATGAAAACTTTAATTTCAGTTTTACAGAAAACGGCAAGCCATAGTTTGTGGGAACCTTTGAAGCGGAGACTTTTCTGACTGGACTATTGGGAAATGAATACATCACCAATTTGGATATTTTAGGGCCAAAATTTGGAATCATTGATCATAGTATATTTACCCAGACATCAGACTTGTTTAATCTATGCCGCACCTATTTTCCCTTATGCAGGACAAGAGCATGGCTCAGGGCATGTTGGCAGTCACCAGTTAATACTGCTAACACACATGTACACACCAGTGAGCTGACTAGACTGACACACAAATACTGCCTGGTGTGGGCTATGGAGACTGATACTGCCTGGTGTGGGCTAAGGAGACTGATACTGCCTGGTGTGAGCTGTGGAGACCGATACTGCCTGGTGTGAGCTATGGAGACTGATACTGCCTGGTGTGAGCTATGGAGACTGATACTGCCTAGTGTGAGCTGTGGAGACTGATACTGCCTGGTGTGAGCTATGGAGACTGATACTGCCTGGTGTGGGCTATGGAGACTGATACTGCCTGGTGTGACATATGGAGACTGATACTGCCTGGTGTGGGCTGTGGAGACTGATACTGGCTGGTGTGGGCTATGGAGACTGATACTGCCTGGTGTGGGCTATGGAGACTGATACTGCCTGGTGTGAGCTAAGGAGACTGATACTGCCTGGTGTGACCTATGGAGACTGATACTGCCTGGTGTGAGCTAAGGAGACTGATACTGCCTGGTGTGGGCTATGGAGACTGATACTGCCTAGTGTTAGCTATGGAGTCTGATACTGCCTGGTGTGGGCTATGGAGACTGATACTGCCTAGTGTGAGCTATGGAGACTGATACTGCCTGGTGTGAGCTATGGAGACTGATACTGCCTGGTGTGAGCTAAGGAGACTGATACTGCCTGGTGTGGGCTATGGAGACTGATACTGCCTAGTGTGGGCTATGGAGACTGATACTGCCTGGTGTGGGCTATGGAGACTGATACTGCCTGGTTGGAGCTAAGGAGACTGATACTGCCTGGTGTGAGCTATGGAGACTGATACTGCCTGGTGTTAGCTAAGGAGACTGATACTGCCTGGTGTGGGCTATGGAGACTGATACTGCCTGGTGTGGGCTATGGAGACTGATACTGCCTGGTGTGAGCTAAGGAGACTGATACTGCCTGGTGTGACCTATGGAGACTGATACTGCCTGGTGTGAGCTATGGAGTCTGATACTGCCTGGTGTGAGCTATGGAGTCTGATACTGCCTGGTGTGAGCTAAGGAGACTGATACTGCCTGGTGTGAGCTAAGGAGACTGATACTGCCTGGTGTGGGCTATGGAGACTGATACTGCCTGATGTGGGCTATGTAGACTGATACTGCCTGGTGTTAGCTATGGAGACTGATACTGCCTGGTGTTAGCTATGGAGACTGATACTGCCTGGTGTGGGCTATGGAGACTGATACTGCCTGGTGTGGGCTATGGAGACTGATACTGCCTGGTGTGAGCTGTGGAGACTGATACTGCCTAGTGTGAGCTATGGAGACTGATACTGCCTGGTGTGGGCTATGGAGACTGATACTGCCTGGTGTGAGCTATGGAGACTGATACTGCCTGGTGTTAGCTATGGAGACTGATACTGCCTGGTGTGAGCTATGGAGACTGATACTGCCTGGTGTTAGCTATGGAGACTGATACTGCCTGGTGTGAGCTATGGAGACTGATACTGCCTGGTGTTAGCTATGGAGACTGATACTGCCTGGTGTTAGCTATGGAGACTGATACTGCCTAGTGTTAGCTATGGAGACTGATACTGCCTGGTGTGGGCTATGGAGACTGATACTGCCTGGTGTTAGCTATGGAGACTGATACTGCCTGGTGTGGGCTATGGAGACTGATACTGCCTGGTGTGAGCTGTGGAGACTGATACTGCCTAGTGTGAGCTATGGAGACTGATACTGCCTGGTGTGGGCTATGGAGACTGATACTGCCTGGTGTGAGCTATGGAGACTGATACTGCCTGGTGTGAGCTATGGAGACTGATACTGCCTGGTGTGAGCTATGGAGACTGATACTGCCTGATGTGGGCTATGGAGACTGATACTGCCTGATGTGGGCTATGGAGACTGATACTGCCTGGTGTGAGCTATGGAGACTGATACTGCCTGGTGTGAGCTATGGAGACTGATACTGCCTGGTGTGAGCTATGGAGACTGATACTGCCTGGTGTGAGCTATGGAGACTGATACTGCCTGGTGTGGGCTATGGAGACTGATACTGCCTGGTGTGAGCTGTGGAGACTGATACTGCCTAGTATGAGCTATGGAGACTGATACTGCCTGGTGTGGGCTATGGAGACTGATACTGCCTGGTGTGAGCTATGGAGACTGATACTGCCTGGTGTGAGCTATGGAGACTGATACTGCCTGGTGTGAGCTATGGAGACTGATACTGCCTGGTGTGAGCTATGGAGACTGATACTGCCTGGTGTGAGCTATGGAGACTGATACTGCCTGGTGTGGGCTATGGAGACTGATACTGCCTGATGTGGGCTATGGAGACTGATACTGCCTAGTGTGACCTATGGAGACTGATACTGCCTGGTGTGAGCTGTGGAGACTGATACTCTGATTGATTTAACTTATTGATGACCAAGCATCATTACAAAACATATACATTTACCAAGCATCTTTGCACAAATTTACTGACGACCAAGCATCTTTGCACAAATTTACAGACGACCAAGCATCTTTGCACAAATTTACTGACGACCAAGCATCTTTGCAAAAATTTACTGACGACCAAGCATCTTTGCACAAATTTACTGACGACCAAGCATCTTTGCACAAATTTACTGACGACCAAGCATCTTTGCACAAATTTACTGACGAACAAGCATCTTTGCACAAATTTACTGACGACCAAGCATCTTTGCATAAATTTACTGACGACCAAGCATCTTTGCACAAATTTACTGACGACCAAGCATCTTTGCATAAATTTACTGACGACCAAGCATCTTTGCACAAATTTACTGACGACCAAGCATCTTTGCACAAATTTACAGACGACCAAGCATCTTTGCACAAATTTACTGACGACCAAGCATCTTTGCATAAACTTACTGATGACCAAGCATCTTTGCACAAATTTACTGACGACCAAACATCTTTGCATAAATTTACTGACGACCAAGCATCTTTGCACAAATTTACTGACGACCAAGCATCTTTGCACAAATTTACTGACGAACAATCATCTTTGCACAAATTTACTGACGACCAAGCATCTTTGCACAAATTTACTGACGACCAAGCATCTTTGCACAAATTTACTGACGACCAAGCATCTTTGCAAAAATCTAGAGGTCTGTTTATCAATTAACGACATAATAACACATGAAAGGCAAATACATTTATTACTTCTTTTTTTCTTTTTTTAAAATTTTATACATTTTTTTCTTGTTGATGCATAATTCCTTCATCTTACTGATGACCAAGTATCTTTGACAAATTCACTGATGACCAAGCATCTTTGCATATATTTACTGATGACCAAGCATCTTTGCATAAATTTACTGATGACCAAGCATCTTTGCATATATTTACTGATGACCAAGCATCTTTGCATAAATTTACTGATGACCAAGCATCTTTGCATAAACTTACTGATGACCAAGCATCTTTGCAAACTATTTTCAATGACAAAGCATCTTTAAATAAATTTACTGATGACAAAGCAACTTTGCACAAATCTACTGATGACCAAGCATCTTTGCATAAACTTAGTGATGACCAAGCATCTTTGCATAAATTTACTGATGACCAAGCATCTTTGCATAAAGTCACTGATTGGCAAGAATCATGATTTACAAATGACAAAGAATCATTGTTTAATTGTTCAAACAATGAAAAAAACATTAAATCAGCAACATTTAATATTTTCCTTAATTAAAAAAATATTACTATATATAAGTATATTTGCAAAACCTTACTGATGGCCAAGCATCTTTGTAATAAATAAAAATGGCCAAGCATCTTTACAATATTTACTGATGACAAAGCATCATTCCATCTTTCCAATTTTACTGATGACCAAGCATCTTTGCATAAACTCACTGATGACCAAGCATCTTTGCATAATCTTACTGATGACCAAGCATCTTTGCATTAAAATACTGATGACCTAGCATCTTTGCATAATCTTACTGATGACCAAGCATCTTTGCATAATCTTACTGATGACCTAGCATCTCTGCATAATCTTACTGATGACCAAGCATCTTTTTATAATCTTACTGATGACCAAGCATCTTTGCATAATCTTACTGATGACCAAGCATCTTTGCATTAAAATACTGATGACCAAGCATCTTTGCATTGTTCCAATTTTACTGATGTCCAGGCATCTGGAATTCTAATTAAAACATAAATAAACATGTAAGTGCTCAACTAAAGTAGGGGTGTGTTGGCCAGTCCCGCTCCCTGTTGGCCTCAGACCAGACTTTGCTGTCCCATCTGAGTTACCGGAGGTACTTCATCATACCCAGGAGGTATGACCGGGAAGTAGGGAAATGCGGATTTTAGTGACTGCCAAAACTGGACTTACATCACCGCTATAACCTCCATTCGCGTAAATCTATGCATGAGTGAAACACTTGCAAAGGGTGAGGGATCGTAAGGTCACACGCCACCAAAAGGTGGCAAGTGGTAGAAAAACCTCAGCTGTGTTACTGCCACCAGGCTACGTAACGGGTCCCTGTGCATGCATAGATCTTCGCTGTTCGCCTAGAGACTTTCTACCTATCTCACGGGGGCGTTTTTTTTTTTTTGAACTCTCATTATAACATACCAGAAGTACATTATAACTCCAGTTCACTGGTATAGTTTCGGCTTCGTGAGAGAATTTAGTCGATGATTAACCCTCATTACTATGAAGTGGGAGCGATCGGTATAATTTGAGTCGATAATTTAGTGATGCTGATGTATGGCACATCTGGCATCAACACATTTGCCAAAGAAGGAAAAAATGGAGGATCGCTCCCGAGGCATCTTTCTCTCACGTCACCACACACTGGAGGCAAACTCGAAAAGCCTTTAAATGAAGAAAAGTGTGTATGGGGACATATTGCGGCAGATACTCCTAAAGGGTTGCATCTCAAATCCTAAGCTCTTTACATCATTTGCAAACTAGCAACCATAACGTGAGAATTTTGATTTTTTACTGGACGTGCTTCCACAAGGGCTTTTGAAAATTTTAACCAAATAGTGCAATGTTGGGAAACTTTGTCATTGCATGCCCAAGCTTCAACACCACAGAGTTTTTTAATCTTGAAGGTGCAATATTTCACACGTTCAAGATTGATTATCCTGGGACACAAGGGACTACCTACTTGAGCACCCACATCTTACCTCCTTACCCATGTGTAGCGCTGAAAGAAATTTAGAGATTCATTAGTCAAGCTTGAAATAAAGTGAAAATTACTATTCAAATGTCATTTACTCATGTATTCATTTTCTGCAGATTATTACTAATGTCCATGCATTCACTGCAGATTATTACTAATATTCAAACATACACTGCAGATTATTACTAATGTCCATGCATTCACTGCAGATCATTAATTATGCTCAAACATACACTGCAGATTATTACTAATGTCCATGCATTCACTGCAGATTATTACTAATATTCAAAAATACACTGCAGATTATTACTAATGTCCATGCATTCACTACAGATCATTACTAATATTCAAACATGCACTGCAGATTATTACTAATGTCCATGCATTCACTGCAGATTATTACTAATGTCCATGCATTCACTGCAGATTATTACTAATATTCAAACATACACTGCAGATTATTACTAATGTCCATGCATTCACTGCAGATTATTACTAATGACCATGCATTCACTGCAGATTATTACTAATGTCCATGCATTCACTGCAGATTATTACTAATGTCCATGCATTCACTGCAGATTATTACTAATGTCCAAACATTTACTGCAGATTATTACTAATGTCCATGCATTCACTGCAGATTATTACTAATGTCCAAACATTTACTGCAGATTATTACTAATGTCCATGCATTCACTGCAGATTATTACTAATGTCCATGCATACACTGCAGATTATTACTAATGTCCATGCTTTCACTGCAGATTATTACATAGTGTATCAAATAAAAGAAAACATTTGAACACAGAACAATAAATACATTTTTTAAGAAGGAAATATAACAATAATTGGATCAAATTCATCAAACAAAATATACCTGCTGCTCTCAAAAATAAATCATTTTTAACAAGCCAATAACAAAAAGCAAGTCTGGCAATATAACCGCTATTTGAAGTGAGCATACTTACTGGAGGCATATTGCCTTGATGTCTGGTGTGATGTTGTAGTTTCCTTTCCACCTGGCTCCTTCCAGCTGTAAAATCCATCACAAATAAGTGTTATTACATTTTTCAATATTTTGATCACAAAATATAATCATTTCCATGATGCAAATAATCAAGAACATCTGGCTCCTTCCAGCTGCAATATACATCATTAATAAAAGTGTTATTACAATTTTCAATATTCGGTTCACATCAAACAAAATATACCTGCCTTTTATCATGTGATCAATAACAAAGAATAAGCCTTGCAAAAATAACACAACTTGAAATGAGTGTACTCACTGCCGGCATGTTGCGGTAATGTCCGGTATGAAGTCTTTGCATCCTCCCCATTTGGCTCCTTCCAGCTGCAATATCAATCACTAATTAAAGCGTTATTACAATTTTCAATTTTCGGTTCATATCAAACAAAATATACCTGATGTGACCAATGACAAAAAGCAAGTGTGGCAAAATAAACACTAAGTAAGGTATACATACTGGAGGCATATTGCCTTGATGTCTGGTCGCATCCTTCCATCTGGCTCCTTCCAGCTGCAAAATCTTTGGAATAGTTGGGTAAATTTTGAAAACATTTTGGAAAATTTGGGGGAATTTATAAAAATACTAATACTGACATGCTGAAAACCACAATGACTTAATTTTTAGATCTAAACCGCCAAAGTTGAGGCTTTTAGTTGAATTGCCAGAAATAGCACCCAACATTTGGCATTTTGGAAATCGAAATACACCTGCTTTGTCATTTTTCAAAAAGTGCACATAAATTTAGGAGTTTTATCCAAATACAGCATGATAATTTTGATTTTTGGATGTGCACCCGTGTGGTTTCAGCTGCCTGAAAGTTCTGAAAGAGTCAGTATGTGTAAAGTTAATGGGGCCAATGCAGGTGTCTAGCTGTGAGTCGCTGCAAAACTCAACATCTTCTGGAAAACAATTTACATCTAAAGGTCATTTTGTAATCAATTTGGAAAATACTGACATATAGCTAGAAACCACAATGACTTTGATTTTTCAGATCTAAATCGCAAAAGTTGAGGCTTTGGACGTCAGTGGAACTGCCGGAAATAGCACTCAACTTTTGACATTTTGGAAATCGAAATACACCTGCTTTGTCATTTTTCAAAAAGTGCACATAAATTTAGGAGTTTTATCCAAATACAGCATGATAATTTTGATTTTTTGGATGTGCACCCGTGTGGTTTCAGCTGCCTGAAAGTTCTGAAAGAGTCAGTATGTGTAAAGTTAATGGGGCCAATGCAGGTGTCTAGCTGTGAGTCGCTGCAAAACTCAACATCTTCTGGAAAACAATTTACATCTAAAGGTCATTTTGTAATCAATTTGGAAAATACTGACATATAGCTAGAAACCACAATGACTTTGATTTTTCAGATCTAAATCGCAAAAGTTGAGGCTTTGGACGTCAGTGGAACTGCCGGAAATAGCACTCAACTTTTGACATTTTGGAAATCGAAATACACCTGCTTTGTCATTTTTCAAAAAGTGCACATAAATTTAGGAGTTTTATCCAAATACAGCATGATAATTTTGATTTTTTGGATGTGCACCCGTGTGGTTTCAGCTGCCTGAAAGTTCTGAAAGAGTCAGTATGTGTAGAGTTTAATGGGGCCAATGCAGGCGTCTTTGAAAAAATCGACAAATCGAAATGTTTAGCCCTAGAATGGAGAAAGCTTCTGCACAATCCACTGGAATGTGCTGGTCAGCGTCTCCTTCCAAAGCATCCTCTCATATCTCTGCAGGCGCCATTGCCGAAGCTCCTCCATGCTTGTCGGACTCCGACCTGAAAACCTGAAATCAGTGACCTTTACCCGCTTCCGGAATATCCGGGGCTCCCCACTTGATCTGGGCCTAGATCTTATAGTGGTGGGAGGGGAAGCTGGAGCAGGCTCTGGTAGTGTACGTCCCGTCAGGCTCTCCAACATCTCCTTCATGGTTGGAGATCCTGAGGGATGCACCACTGGTCCAGGCTTGGAAGTCGTCGGTTGCACTGGAGCAGACGTCCTGGCAGGGATCGTCTCGGATGCTCTTGTAGTCGGTGATGGCAGACAGGCTGAAGTTAAAATATAAAAGAAATTCAGAAGACTGATTTCTACAAAATTTTAAACTGCAATAAGTTTTTATATGTCTCTCACTGTTGTAGCTATCTCTCACTTGTGCAGCTATGTCTCACTTATGTAGCTGTCTCTCACTCATGCAGCTCTTAACTAATGTAGCTATCTCTCACTTATCTCCTCACCTCTCACTCTTGCAGCCATGTTTACTATCTCTCTCTTGTGCACCAGCCCCTTACTGTTGTAGCCATCTCTCAATTGTGCAGCTATCTCTTACTGTTGCAGCTATCTCTAACTGTTGCAGCTATTTCTCATTGTTGTAGCTATTTCTCACTGTTGTACTTTTCTCTAGCTTTTGTACTTATCTCTCACTGTTGTACTGATCTCTAACTGTAGTAGCTAGCTCTCATTGTACTTATTGTACTAACTGTTGTACTTATCTCTCACTATTGTACTTATCTCTAACTATTGCAACTATCTCTCACTGTTGTACTTATATCAAACTGTTGTACTTATCTCTCACTGTTGTACTTATTTCTAACTGTTGTACTTATCTCTAATTGTTGCAGCTATCTCTCATTGTTGTATTTATATCTAACTGTTGTACTTATCTCTAACTATTGCAACTATCTCTCACTGTTGTACTTATCTCTAACTATTGCACTTATCTCTAACTGTTGCAACTATCTCTCACTGTTGTACTTATCTCTAACTGCTGTACCTATCTCTCACTGTTGCAACTATCTCTCACTTTTGCACTTATCTCTAACTATTGCAACTATCTCTCACTGTTGTACTTATCTATAACTATTACAACTATCTCTCACTGTTGCAACTATCTCTCACTGTTGCACTTATCTCTAACTATTGCAACTATCTCTCACTGTTGTACTTATCTATAACTACTGCACTTATCTCTAACTATTGCAACTATCTCTCACTATTGTACTTATCTCTAACTGTTGTAGCTATTTCTCACCGTTGTACTTATATCTAACTGTTGTACCTATCTCTAACTATTGCAACTATCTCTCACTGTAGTACTTATCTCTAATTGTTGCAGCTATCTCTCACCGTTGTACTTATATCTAACTGTTGTACCTATCTCTAACTATTGCAACTATCTCTCACTGTAGTACTTATCTCTAATTGTTGCAACTATCTCTCACTGTTGCACTTATCTCTAACTATTGCAACTATCTCTCACTGTTGTACTTATCTATAACTACTGCACTTATCTCTAACTATTGCAACTATCTCTCACTATTGTACTTATCTCTAACTGTTGTAGCTATTTCTCACCGTTGTACTTATATCTAACTGTTGTACCTATCTCTAACTATTGCAACTATCTCTCACTGTAGTACTTATCTCTAATTGTTGCAGCTATCTCTCACCGTTGTACTTATATCTAACTGTTGTACCTATCTCTAACTATTGCAACTATCTCTCACTGTTGTACTTATATCAAACTGTTGTACTGATCTCTCACTGTTGTACTTATTTCTAACTGTTGTACTTATTTCTAACTGTTGCAGCTATCTCTCATTGTTGTATTTATATCTAACTGTTGTACTTATTTCTAACTATTGCAACTATCTCTCACTTTTGTACTTATCCCTAACTGTTGTACTTATCTCTCACTGTTGTACTTATCTCTAACTGTTGTACTTATCTCTAACTGTTGCAGCTATCTCTGACTGTTGTACTTATATCTAACTGCTGTAGCTATTTCACAGTGTTGTACTTATTTCTAATTGTTGCAGCTATCTCTCACTGTTGTACTTATCTCTAACCATTGCAACTATCTCTCACTGTTGTACTTATATCTAATTGTTGCAGCTATCTCTCACCGTTGTACTTTTTTCTAACTGTTGTACCTATCTCTAACTATTGCAATTATCTCTCACTGTTGTACTTATCTCTAACTGTTGTACTTATCTCTAACTGTTGTACTTATCTCTAACTGTTGTACCTATCTCTAACTATTGCAATTATCTCTCACTGTTGTACTTATCTCTGACTGTTGTAGCTATTTCTCACTGTTGTACTTATCTCTAACTGTTGTACTTATCTCTAACTGTTGCAGCTATCTCTTACTGTTGTACTTATCTCTAATTGTTGCAGCTATCTCTCACTGTTGTACTTTTTTCTAACTGTTGTACCTATCTCTAACTATTGCAACTATCTCTCACTGTTGTACTTATATCAAACTGTTGTACTTATCTCTAACTGTTGTACTTATCTCTAACTGTTGTACGTATCTCTAATTGTTGCAGCTATCTATCACCGTTGTACTTATATCTAACTGTTGTACCTATCTCTAACTGTTGCAACTATCTCTCACTGTTGTACTTATCTCTAACAGTTGTACTTATCTCTAACTGTTGTACTTATCTCTAACTGCTGTACTTATCTCTCACTGTTGTACTTATCTCTAACTGTTGTACTTATCTCTAACTGTTGCAGCAATCTCTGACTGTTGTACTTATATCTAACTGTTGTAGCTATTTCACACTGTTGTAGCTATTTCACACTGTTGTACCTATCTCTAACTGTTGCAACTATCTCTCACTGTTGTAATTATCTCTAACAGTTGTACTTATCTCTAACTGTTGTACTTATCTCTAACTGTTGTACTTATCTCTAACTGTTGTACTTATCTCTAACTGCTGTACTTATCTCTAACTGTTGCACTTATATCTAACTTTTGTAGCTATTTCTCACTGTTGTACTTATCTCTAACTGTTGCACTTATATCTAACTGTTGCAGCTATTTCTCACTGTTGTACTTATATCTAACTGTTGTAGCTATTTCACACTGTTGTACTTATCTCTAACTGTTGCAGCTATCTCTCACTGTTGTACTTATCTCTAACTGTTGCAGCTATCTCTCACTGTTGTACTTATATCTAACTGTTGTGGTTATTTCTCACTGTTGTACTTATCTCTAACTATTGCACCTATCTCTCACCGTTGTACTTATATCTAACTGTTGTACCTATCTCTAACTGTTGCAACTATCTCTAACTGTTGTACTTATCTCTAACAGGTGTACTTATCCCTAATTGTTGTACTTATCTCTAACTGCTGTACTTATCTCTAACTGTTGCACTTATCTCTAACTGTTGTAGCTATTTCTCACTGTTGTACTTATATCTCACTGTTGTACTTATCTCTCACTGTTGTACTTATCTCTAACTGTTGTACTTATATCTAACTGTTGTGGTTATTTCTCACTGTTGTACTTATCTCTAACTATTGCACCTATCTCTCACTGTTATACTTATCTCTAACTGTTGTACGTATCTCTAATTGTTGCAGTATCTCTCACCGTTGTACTTATATCTAACTGTTGTACCTATCTCTAACTGTTGCAACTATCTCTCACTGTTGTACTTATCTCTAACAGGTGTACTTATCCCTAACTGTTGTACTTATCTATAACTGCTGTACTTATCTCTAACTGTTGCACTTATCTCTAACTGTTGTAGCTATTTCTCACTGTTGTACTTATCTCTGACTGTTGTACTTATCTCTCACTGTTGTACTTATCTCTAACTGTTGTACTTATCTCTAACTGTTGCAGCTATCTCTCACTGTTGTACTTATCTCTAACCATTGCAACTATCTCTCACTGTTGTACTTATATCTTATTGTTGCAGCTATCTCTCACCGTTGTACTTTTTTCTAACTGTTGTACCTATCTCTAACTATTGCAATTATCTCTCACTGTTGTACTTATCTCTAACTGTTGTACTTATCTCTAACTGTTGTACTTATCTCTAACTGTTGTACCTATCTCTAACTATTGCAATTATCTCTCACTGTTGTACTTATCTCTGACTGTTGTAGCTATTTCTCACTGTTGTACTTATCTCTAACTGTTGTACTTATCTCTAACTGTTGCAGCTATCTCTTACTGTTGTACTTATCTCTAATTGTTGCAGCTATCTCTCACTGTTGTACTTTTTTCTAACTGTTGTACCTATCTCTAACTATTGCAACTATCTCTCACTGTTGTACTTATATCAAACTGTTGTACTTATCTCTAACTGTTGTACTTATCTCTAACTGTTGTACGTATCTCTAATTGTTGCAGCTATCTATCACCGTTGTACTTATATCTAACTGTTGTACCTATCTCTAACTGTTGCAACTATCTCTCACTGTTGTACTTATCTCTAACAGTTGTACTTATCTCTAACTGTTGTACTTATCTCTAACTGCTGTACTTATCTCTCACTGTTGTACTTATCTCTAACTGTTGTACTTATCTCTAACTGTTGCAGCAATCTCTGACTGTTGTACTTATATCTAACTGTTGTAGCTATTTCACACTGTTGTAGCTATTTCACACTGTTGTACCTATCTCTAACTGTTGCACCTATCTCTCACTGTTGTAATTATCTCTAACAGTTGTACTTATCTCTAACTGTTGTACTTATCTCTAACTGTTGTACTTATCTCTAACTGTTGTACTTATCTCTAACTGCTGTACTTATCTCTAACTGTTGCACTTATATCTAACTTTTGTAGCTATTTCTCACTGTTGTACTTATCTCTAACTATTGCACTTATATCTAACTGTTGCAGCTATTTCTCACTGTTGTACTTATATCTAACTGTTGTAGCTATTTCACACTGTTGTACTTATCTCTAACTGTTGCAGCTATCTCTCACTGTTGTACTTATCTCTAACTGTTGCAGCTCTCTCTCACTGTTGTACTTATATCTAACTGTTGTGGTTATTTCTCACTGTTGTACTTATCTCTAACTATTGCACCTATCTCTCACCGTTGTACTTATATCTAACTGTTGTACCTATCTCTAACTGTTGCAACTATCTCTCACTGTTGTACTTATCTCTAACAGGTGTACTTATCCCTAATTGTTGTACTTATCTCTAACTGCTGTACTTATCTCTAACTGTTGCACTTATCTCTAACTGTTGTAGCTATTTCTCACTGTTGTACTTATATCTCACTGTTGTACTTATCTCTCACTGTTGTACTTATCTCTAACTGTTGTACTTATATCTAACTGTTGTGGTTATTTCTCACTGTTGTACTTATCTCTAACTATTGCACCTATCTCTCACTGTTATACTTATCTCTAACTGTTGTACGTATCTCTAATTGTTGCAGTATCTCTCACCGTTGTACTTATATCTAACTGTTGTACCTATCTCTAACTGTTGCAACTATCTCTCACTGTTGTACTTATCTCTAACAGGTGTACTTATCCCTAACTGTTGTACTTATCTATAACTGCTGTACTTATCTCTAACTGTTGCACTTATCTCTAACTGTTGTAGCTCAGGGGTGGGAGAGCTCTGAACCAATCTGTGCAGTAACTCTGAACCAATCTGGTTAAATCGCGTCATTCTGGTCGCTCACAACTGATCTGGGCGCTAAATGACGTCATTCTGGGCGCTCGCAACAATCTGGGCACTAAATCACAGCCAATCTGAGTGGTATTTGACCGTTGTTTTATGGTGGACGATGGCGAGAATGAAAAAGTTGCGTTCTTTAATTTTTATATATCGACTATCGTACCCATTTTTAAAAGAAAATAACATGCTCATCAGTTACATATATAACCACATGATAATCTAAAACTGATTTTTAACGAGATTTTTGCGTAATTTTAACACAGGAATGTGCCCCAGTTTAAGGTTGCATAACAAGGGGTAATTCCCGAGTTGGGGGCACAAATATTACCGTAAACTCGTTATAAATTTATCATAAAATTTACACTATTAGTAACAAGACACTGTTACACACTCAACTGTAACGAAATTTGTTACATTTTGTGATGATTTTGATACGATTTTGATGCCTTTTGTGACACATAAAAAAGTCGTTATGTAATAGAACCGCCCAGATTGGTTCAGAATTGGTTCAGAACAATGGTATGACGTCATACCGCCCAGATATGTTTTGAGCACTGACCAGATTGGTTCAGAGCTCTCCCACCCCTGTAGCTATTTCTCACTGTTGTACTTATCTCTGACTGTTGTACTTATCTCTCACTGTTGTACTTATCTCTAACTGTTGTACTTATCTCTAACTGTTGCAGCTATCTCTGACTGTTGTACTTATATCTAACTGTTGTAGCTATTTCACACTGTTGTACCTATCTCTAACTGTTGCAACTATCTCTCACTGTTGTACTTATTTCTAACAGTTGTACTTATCTCTAACTGTTGTACTTATCTCTAACTGCTATACTTATCTCTAACTGTTGCACTTATATCTAACTGTTGTATCTATTTCTCACTGTTGTTCTTATCTCTAACTGCTATACTTATCTCTAACTGTTGCAGCTATCTCTCACCAGTGTACTTATTTCTAACAGTTGTACTTATCTCTAACTGTTGTACTTATCTCTAACTGCTATACTTATCTCTAACTGTTGCACTTATATCTAACTGTTGTATCTATTTCTCACTGTTGTTCTTATCTCTCACTGTTGTACTTATCTCTAACAGTTGTACTTATCTCTAACAGTTGTACTTATCTCTAACTGTTGAAGCTATCTCTCACTGTTGTACTTATATCTAACTGTTGTACTTATCTCTAACTATTGCAACTATCTCTCACTGTTGTACTTATCTCTAACTATTGCAACTATCTCTCACTGTTGTACTTATCTCTAATTGTTGCAGCTATCTCTCACTGTTGTAACTACCTCTCACTGTTGAAGCTATCAATATTAACTCCTTTCTAATATATGATTGACTACATACTGCAAAACAAAAGCTAAGAGCTCCTCTGAGGAGGTATAAAATGGTATGAAATCAACAATGCTATGCCATAAACAACCTTTCCATGTTAATTTCCCCATATGAGAACCTCTTTAAAGATCATTACATAACAGGAACAACTAAATTAAATAACAATTGTCATGAAGCATGATATTACTTTATGAAGTCAACAAAGACATTGTCCTTCAAATTGTGCAAGTATAACATCAAGTGTTAACCTACTTTAAGCCTTATTTAAGGTAAAAAGTTTACTACCCATGTTTACATGTCACTTGTAGCCAAGTGTTCACACAGACCTACGCAGCAAGTCCAAATCTTTTGCCTTATAACAACTTATCTAAATAAAAACTATGTGTAAAACTTAAATAACTCATAATATTCAAAATACAATTTGCTTTTAGAATATCAAATTAAAGGATCAATGCATAATTGATCCAAGATTTGTCAATTAAACTTGCCAAAAAAAAAGTTGTATATCATTGGGCTGTGATTTGGCTTAAGGTGATACAACACATTTGTATTGTTGCCATGGCAGCAAATGTACTGGCATGATGTCATGTAAACCATTGTGACATCATGAATCACTTCATATTGCCAACTCAGTACACAAAATCATCTTTGATAAAAACTGATATGAATTTGTACAACAATAAACACTAGCTAAGGTGAGACAACACATTTGTATTAATGCCATGGCAGCAAATGTATGATGTCATGGAAACCATTGTGACATCATGAATCACTTCATATTGCCAACTCAATGCATAAAATCATCTTTGATAAAACTGACATGAATTTGTACAGCAATAAACACTAGCTTACAGCTGAACAAAATAGCACAGAAATGAGTTCAAAAAATCAGGTAATTGTACATCATGTGTCAGGATCTATTATTAGTTTTAAATTTAAAAAATATTTGTCATTAGAATTTACTGTATATGTTTAACGTCAGTTGTTACTCACACAAATAGATCATGACACAGTACAGACATTTTTAAAAGCATTTCTGACCACCTTTGTATTAAATTAAAAAAGAAACTGTCATTGGCATGTCTTCCCTCTACTCTCTTTAGAGTTATATTTGGCTCTCTACTTATCCCTCTACTCTCTTTAGAGTCATATTTGGCTATCTATTTATCCCTCCACTCTCTTTAGAGTCATACTTGGCTCTCTATTTATCCCTCCACTCTCTTTAGAGTCATATTTGGCTCTCTATTTATCCCTCTACTCTCTTTAGAGTCATATTTGGCTCTCTACTTATCCCTCTACTCTCTTTAGAGTCATATTTGGCTCTCTACTTATCCCTCTACTCTCTTTAGAGTCATATTTGGCTATCTATTTATCCCTCTACTCTCTTTAGAGTCATATTTGGCTCTCTACTTATCCCTCTACTCTCTTTAGAGTCATATTTGGCTCTCTACTTATCCCTCTACTCTCTTTAGAGTCATATTTGGCTCTCTACTTATCCCTCTACTCTCTTTAGAGTTATATTTGGCTCTCTATTTATCCCTCTACTCTCTTTAGAGTCATATTTGGCTCTCTATTTATCCCTCTACTCTCTTTAGAGTCATATTTGGCTCTCTATTTATCCCTCTACTCTCTTTAGAGTCATATTTGGCTCTCTACTTATCCCTCTACTCTCTTTAGAGTCATATTTGGCTCTCTATTTATCCCTCTACTCTCTTTAGAGTCATATTTGGCTCTCTATTTATCCCTCTACTCTCTTTAGAGTCATATTTGGCTCTCTACTTATCCCTCTACTCTCTTTAGAGTCATATTTGGCTCTCTACTTATCCCTCTACTCTCTTTAGAGTTATATTTGGCTCTCTATTTATCCCTCTACTCTCTTTAGAGTCATATTTGGCTCTCTACTTATCCCTCTACTCTCTTTAGTCATATTTGGCTCTCTACTTATCCCTCTACTCTCTTTAGAGTCATATTTGGCTCTCTACTTATCCCTCTACTCTCTTGTGAGTCATATTTGGCTCTCTATTTATCCCTCTACTCTCTTTAGAGTCATATTTGGCTCTCTATTTATCCCTCTACTCTCTTTAGAGTTATATTTGGCTCTCTACTTATCCCTCCACTCTCTTTAGAGTTATATTTGGCTCTCTATTTATCCCTCTACTCTCTTAAGAGTCATATTTGGCTCTCTATTTATCCCTCTACTCTCTTAAGAGTCATATTTGGCTCTCTATTTATCCCTCTACTCTCTTTAAGTCATATTTGGCTCTCTACTTATCCCTCTACTCTCTTTAGAGTCATATTTGGCTCTCTATTTATCCCTCTACTCTCTTTAGAGTCATATTTGGCTCTCTACTTATCCCTCTACTCTCTTTAGAGTCATATTTGGCTCTATTTATCCCTCTTCTCTCTTTAGAGTCATATTTGGCTCTCTATTTATCCCTCTACTCTCTTAAGAGTCATATTTGGCTCTCTATTTATCCCTCTACTCTCTTTAGAGTCATATTTGGCTCTCTACTTATCCCTCTACTCTGTTTAGAGTTATATTTGGCTCTCTACTTATCCCTCTACTCTGTTTAGAGTCATACTTGGCTCTCTATTTATCCCTCTACACTCTTTAGAGTTATATTTGGCTCTCTACTTATCCCTCTACACTCTTTAGAGTCATATTTGGCTCTCTATTTATCCCTCTACACTCTTTAGAGTTATATTTGGCTCTCTACTTATCCCTCTACTCTCTTTAGAGTCATATTTGGCTCTCTATTTATCCCTCTACTCTCTTTAGAGTTATATTTGGCTCTCTATTTATCCCTCCACTCTCTTTAGAGTCATATTTGGCTCTCTATTTATCCCTCTACTCTCTTTAGAGTCATATTTGGCTCTCTATTTATCCCTCTACACTCTTTAGAGTTATATTTGGCTCTCTACTTATCCCTCTACTCTCTTTAGAGTTATATTTGGCTCTCTATTTATCCCTCTACTCTCTTTAGAGTCATATTTGGCTCTCTATTTATCCCTCTACTCTCTTAAGAGTCATATTTGGCTCTCTATTTATCCCTCTACTCTCTTTAGAGTCATATTTGGCTCTCTATTTATCCCTCTACTCTCTTAAGAGTCATATTTGGCTCTCTACTTATCCCTCTACTCTCTTTAGAGTCATATTTGGCTCTCTATTTATCCCTCTACTCTCTTTAGAGTCATATTTGGCTCTCTACTTATCCCTCTACTCTCTTTAGAGTCATATTTGGCTCTCTACTTATCCCTCTACTCTCTTTAGAGTCATATTTGGCTCTCTATTTATCCCTCTACTCTCTTGTGAGTCATATTTGGCTCTCTATTTATCCCTCTACTCTCTTTAGAGTCATATTTGGCTCTCTATTTATCCCTCTACTCTCTTTAGAGTCATATTTGGCTCTCTACTTATCCCTCTACTCTCTTTAGAGTCATATTTGGCTCTTTAGAGTCATATTTGGCTCTACTTATCCCTCTACTCTCTTTAGAGTCATATTTGGCTCTCTATTTATCCCTCTACTCTCTTTAGAGTCATATTTGGCTCTCTATTTATCCCTCTACTCTCTTTAGAGTCATATTTGGCTCTCTATTTATCCCTCTACTCTCTTTAGAGTCATATTTGGCTCTCTATTTATCCCTCTACTCTCTTTAGAGTCATACTTGGCTCTCTATTTATCCCTCTACTCTCTTTAGAGTCATATATGGCTCTCTACTTATCCCTCTACTCTCTTTAGAGTCATATTTGGCTCTCTACTTATCCCTCCACTCTCTTTAGAGTCATATTTGGCTCTCTACTTATCCCTCCATCCTCTTTAGAATCATATTTGGCTCTCTATTTATCCCTCTACTCTCTTTAGAGTCATACTTGGCTCTCTATTTATCCCTCTACTCTCTTTAGAATCATATTTGGCTCTCTATTTATCCCTCTACACTCTTTAGAGTCATATTTGGCTCTCTATTTATCCCTCTACTCTCTTTAGAGTCATATTTGGCTCTCTACTTATCCCTCCACTCTCTTTAGAGTCATATTTGGCTCTCTACTTATCCCTCCATCCTCTTTAGAATCATATTTGACACTCTACCCTTGACATTTCTACTTTTTGCTAACAATTTAGACATACACAGATACTAATCTATAAATTCCTATAAGTAAAACCCTTAGTTCATCTATTCTGAATGGAAATATGCACCTATCTTGCTTTGGTATTTATATTCATGTATTATTTCATTATTGGAGAGAGCGATTACATCATAATGGTACACTGGCCATTTATCAATAACATAGTGACATCATACTTTTAGGCACAGCAACAGGCAACAAGTCAAAATACAGTCTGTACCTGTAACCCTAGCATTAAATGTACTTCTAAAAAATATCATTCAGGCATTTTGCCACAAATATTGGAACTGCTTCAGGTTTATTTATTCTATCTTATGTATCAACAAAAGTCAAAACTGAGAACTATGATATGACACAAGTTAGGGGCCCTAAAATATAAATAACCTTATGACAGAACCTTTATTTGTCAAAATCCTTCACAATATCAAAGTTTAAAGTGTTAATGAACATTTTTGTCAACAAAACAAATATTAAAGTGTCAATGATCAACAAACCAAACAAACCTATCATTTTACATAAACACGGACCAGAACCTAAGTCCTTACTGACATTTTAGGGATGACACTCCAAAAAATCTCTTTGCTTTGATCTTTACAAAACCTTAATCTTTCTGTCACAAAAAATTAAAAAGTGACTGCATTTTTTCCCTCGGGAATAACATGAATAAGCGATACTGCGCGTGCGAGGACCTCGACCAAATTGACCATGTTTACATTTCTGTTAAAATCATATTTTGATCTCTACAAAATGGAGTTGAGATTCCTCTGTGCATAACAATTAATTGTGCACGATATATTTCACAAAATAAAGTTAGGATTGTACTAGTTTTTTACCATGGCCATTAAATTCTGACAGTTTTGGCAGTACGGGTGGCAGAGTAGTTTGCGCTCGCTAGTTTTATTATGCGCCCATATCTCTTATAGTTCACAACAAAGTGATATAAATATTTATCCTATGGTACTGTGAAAATGCACTTCATATCATAACTTATTCCAATATGTAAAATAGTTTCATAAACATTTTTCGATAAAACTGCGCGAGGAATAAGTCAATCGACCTTGCGAGCGCAAACTATTCTGCCACCAGTAACAAAAGAACGTCTTTATCGCCTATTTTTGAATTTATTTTGAAATTATTCAAAAAAAATTTCAAATAAATTTCCTCACCTCTTTAGTTATGCTTATATTTCAAAAGAAAATATAGTTCTGGCATTGATTAACGAAGTGACATCAATGCCCATCAATGTAAACATGGCCCATATTTTGTGACAAGGTTCAGAATCCGGCGCGCCGCAGTGGACGACCTTCACGCTGACTGCAGAAACTGTGAACGACCTCAGTTGATAAAACCAGAAAATAAAATAAAACTGAATTCAATTTTTTCAACTTACCGACTGCGTCGTCGGCCCAGAGTGCAGCTCTTCCACACATCGTCAGGAATGTGTGGTCGCTGGAGCGCACCCTGGCCTGGTACATCGTCGTCGCTGTCATCATCGTAGAGCTCATCATTCGCGTAGCTGAAGTCATTCTTGATAGCAGTCAATAGCAGTAAAGGCAATCTATAATATAGAAAATATATCTTTAGATCAATCTCGTATATCACAGACTAGGCTGAATGTTTGGAACGATCCCCTTTTATACCACATTTCGCGTCATCCGTTACCACGTGGTTGCCAAGTATTTTTGGCACTGTGACGTCGGAAAAGTATACATGACGTTGACAGTTGTTATGGTTTTTGACGTCATGGACCAATTTTGTTTTGAATAGTGATCACTTCTTTTGGGGAGACAATGGTTTTTAAAAATTCCAACCTTTTGTAAATTGATCTTTTTTGACAGAGAGATTCAAGGTGATTCGATATGGACAATCAATTATTTTTACGGGGACAAGTTAAAATATACACGAAACAGCTTTTTACATAATATTTTGTAGAAATGCCCTCACAATCAAAGATTTCATTAATGAACATTGATGATATAATGAAATTGTCAATCAGTGAGATGGGAAAATAAATATAAAGAGAAATGGTCAAATATCGAGGTAAATGGCCAAGTAAAGTATCAGGGGAAATGGTAAAATAGAATATCAAAAGAAAAGGTCATGAAGAGTATCAAAGGAAAAAGGTCATTTAGATCGCGAATAGCCCTATAAAACCCAGTTTCCATGTGTAATACGTAATGTATCACGTAATGAAAAGTATTTTAATTATTATTTTTACCACTCCCTGTCAAGCCTGTTTGATTGGGGACACTTCTCCGAATGCAAAATTGACTCGGCGATTGAAAATCTGACGCACAGAGTGGCAGAGAAATTTCTCACAGTTTGCAGGCAGCTATAATTTTGGCGGTGATTCAAATTATCTGCAGAAATTAAAACATCCCAAAATGCTAATTAAACCGACGACAGTGAAGAAAAATCCATCAACAGAGCTGCGGTTTCATTTTCAAAGCCATCTGCACTTTAGAAAATATTACAATAAGGTCAAATGGCGTGAAGAAAAGAATAAGGTCAAATACATTTAGGGTTCAACTTGAATATGTGTAAGTTAACACTGCAAAAATAAACACAACATGAGAAGTCCAACAATAAACTCAAATATGCATCAATTGGGGATACTGGACATCAGTTTGAATGATATAATATTTATAAGAAAAATAAGTTTGATATGAAGTAGCCATAGAAGGGGAGGTTAAGACTTTGCATGTTAAAGTTAAGAACAGATTTGTTTCCCCTCTGTAACAAAGAGTGATGGCTGGCAAGAGCAAAAATGGGGTTAAAAATTGTCAAAGTTATAGAATGCTTTTGGTGACTTTATAAGAGTTCCATGACCTTATTTCAGTTTTCAGTGGCTCTTTGATGACACTTCTGCACAGGACCATTTGGCGCAGATTTTGCCTAAATGCTATTTATTAGTGGAGGAATGGCCATACTCAGGGGTGGGAGAGCTCTGAACCAATCTGTGCAGTAAATCTGAACCAATCTGGTTAACGTTAGGGGGAACAGGGACACTTCATACAGAGGATCACAGCTGCATGAAATGTGTTGTTGATTGTTGCTTAGTTACCAAAAGGTATGACGTCACTATTTCATTGATGAATAGCCACAGCACCATTATGACGTCATTACTCCTTGAACTACATGAAATAGTGCACCTTTGTAACATACCAAAGTAAGCTAAATAGGTAACATACTTCTGTCCAAAGGGGATCAAAGTTGATACATACACATATAAACATCATTTAGTGGTCTTTTATGACTAATCCATTAGCCAGTAGCTGCTGCATTCGACCTCATCACTGCCCAGTGATACACAATTAGAAGTAAACAAAATATCATATTTCTCCAAATTTCCCACGCTTTTTATAACAAAATTGAGAAGTTTTGCAAGTTTAGTTACCAAAATTTAAGAACAGGTGTACTCCAAATATTATTCTATTTAGTTTAAATAGATGGAATTTTGATTAATGGTCTATATTTTGAGATACCTAACTTTCTTCAAACTCAAGTCAAAAATTACCAAATGGTGTCAAAAATTTGCATTTATTTGAATCATTTTATTTACAAAAACACAATTACTTGAGTTATAAGACATCTTTTAAAATTCTGTCTATTTAAACTAAATAACATCATTCTAGCTTTAGATCAATGCCTTAGTTCTACAGATTGATAGTGTAGTTGTTCACAAAAATGTTTTTTAAGTTAGCTCTATCTTTTCTAAAATTGTTATCAAACAAACCATCTTTTTATGATTTTTACTGTAACTTTAAATGTAAAATGATTAAGAATGATAAAATTTTTAAAACAAGTTAAAAATCAAATCTAAAGAAAAATCTATCCCTAAGCATTTGACACCTTAAAGGTTGAAATGCTTTTTGTAGTTATTTTTATACAAAGCAATCATCCTGCACCATATCATTTTTTGGGGTTCAAATGACTTTTTTTGGCGGGAAAAAAGAACTTTAGAAGACACTGTTCCCCCTAACGTTAAATCACGTCATTCTGGACGCTCACAACTGATCTGGGCGCTAAATGACGTCATTCTGAGCATTCTCAATAATCTGTGCACTAAATCGCAGCCAATCTGTGTGGTATTTGTCCGTTGTTGTATGGTGGACAATGGCTAGACTGAAAAGGTTGTAATCTTTATATATCGACTATCATACACAAGTGAAAATAACATGCTCATCAGGTACATATATAAGTATATGATCATCTGAATTTGATTTTTAACGAGATTTTTGTGTAATTTTAACACAGGAATGTGCCACAGTTTAAGATTGCATAACAAGGGGTAATTCCTGACTTGGGGGCACAAATATTACTGTAAAATCGTTATAAATGTGTCATAAAATTTACACTATCATTAACAAGACACTGTTACACACTCAACTTTAACGATAATTTGTTATATTTTGTGATGATTGTTATGTGATTTTGATGCTTTTTATGAGATATATAAAAGTCGTTATATAAACGGGGCCCCCATAGGGTTTTAGGATTATTGGATTTTTGGCCTAAAAAAGAGGGATTATTGGATTTTTGGGGTGAAATATCTGGGATTTTTGGATTTTGAGGAAAGTGTTTAGGATTAATGGATTTTTAATAAGATAATTGGATTTTAGGATTTTTCAGTAATAAAGGATTATTAATTCAAACAATTAATGATTTAGATATGAGTTTCATGATATTTGTGATAAATATTTGTGTGACACTCTATGGTCCCAACCATCAGAAATAACTGGCTGGTCCCTTTGTATTTGTCAGATCTGAGACATTCAGAGGTCTCACACCAGGTGGTGCTGCATGTGCCACCTAGACGAATCTTATTAAACAGAGCGTTTGGGCCCCCCCCCATACTGCGCAGACTCCAAGCTGCTTTGAGTGCGCATGCGCATTAGGACAGGATGTTTTACTTTGACCTAATTACGACCAAAATGGTGTCATGTTACTCCCGAGTTGATAAACCTGTAATATATTCATGAAATTCACCTAGTTTTCAAGGAAAGAAAAAATCCTTTTGGCTGCGGTTCAAATGAATACATCATCAAGCAACTGTGTACGTAACTACAGACCATGTCATCCAGTCTGTCAGCTTGCCAATTGTGAAAGCACATGTAGATGTAAACAAAGCACACAATCGGGAACAAACAAACTATTAGCTCGAGTATCTCTAGCAGTGAATTTGCCTTTTGTTTATTTTGGGTCCGGCGGCCATTTCACGCCCCCTATGTGCTCTCAAATGTGTAAAATGAAGATAAAAAATGACAAGAAAAAATCTCTTTGGAAGGGCTTGTTATTTAGGGAGTGGATGCCATGACTAACAAACTATTAGTCAAAAGAAGCTCACTGTATCCCATCTTCATCTACGAGCACTCGAGTACATCTATGAGTTTATAGAAGCATATATAGCTGGTTAGTACACAATATACAGCAGCATGACAGCTCTATAGCTATGCATGCCAGATATGCAGATGCCAGTTTATGATAAACAATTGCCTTGTTGTTCTGGTCTGCAGCTGGTTTTGACCTGGTCTGCAGCTGGTAAATTCTGGTCTGCAGGTTTTGACCAGCTGCACCCCTAGTGCAATTTTGCACTCTCGGCGAGATGCCAATTGGTTTTGCCGAGTAAACATATAAATGTAGATGTAGATGTTGTCAGTCTATAGGAGGGGGCAGTCATACGGGCACTTTCACATATACGGGGCTTTCACACCCTGGCAACCCCAATTGGCGTTGAAAACAAATCTCTGTCAGCCATTGAAATAGAACAGTCAAATTGTACCTTAAACTGAAGATTTCATCTTTAAAATTATCATCTTTTATACATATTCTACGCATGAAAATAATAATTCAATTCTACATGTTCTTATGTGGATATCACTCAAATATGAAGACTTCATCTTTGTTTTCTGCGTAAAGTCATTATTCTTTATATTTTCTACGTTTGCACTCTACAATTTAATTCTTTATGTTCAGATGTGCATATCGCCCAAATAGAATCCCAATAAGATTTCATCTTTGTTTTCCGTACAAAGTCATTATTTTTTTAAATTTTTATATGTTTGCCAAAAAAACAAACAAAAAGAAACAAAAAGCAATTCAATTCTATACAGCCCAGCCTTTAAGGCAGATTCCATGCAGCCTTTGATGTCTTCCCATTCAGTGGTGTGAAAAACCCAAAATTTCAATAAAGGATGTCACATAGTAAAAATTTCAGTGATGCCAATTATCAGCGTTCACAGTTTTGCTCTTCAAAATCCTTATGATGTAAGGTTAAACCTGTGATCAAAGGGCATTCCGTTATTGTTTCCACAGCTTTGAGTCATGTCTTCCCTTTTTGATAGAAATGCTTTCACATGTTTAAGATATCTTTTTTATATACCGGTCCCAATACAGAATCTGTTGAAGCCACCCCTAAAGCCACCTTCACAGTCCTTGTGATGAAAGGCCAAATCTGTGATCAAAGGTTATTCTGTCATTGTTTCCACAACTCAGTTTCCTGCCCCAAATCATGAAAATTATCAAATATTTTTGCACAAAACTAACAAATGTGAATGATATAACATTCTGTCATCATTCATTCTTGCTAATTATCTCATACTTGGTGCTTCAAGAGAGTGTTCTGCACCTATGAGATATTCTTTTGCAGATCACCCCTCTGCCGAACTACTTTCGCAGATCACCCCTCTGCCGAACTACTTTCGCAGATCACCCCTCTGCCGAACTACTTTTGCAAATCATCCTTGGTCCAAATGACGACTGAGATCCTTCCACCAGAACCAACAAAAGAGATCTGTCAGGCTGAACACTGCATGAACCCATGCTCTTGACTTTATCTCATATTTATCTACCGCAGATGGTTTATATACCAGACCAGTGTTAACATTGTAAAAAGTACAGATCTTAAGAAATGAACATGTGAGTGCAGTGTTCAGGCTGACAGATATCTCTCAAGTTGGTTCTGGTGGAAGGATCTCAATGCCCACCTCTCAATGACGTCATTACATAGTAAAATATATGTGGCAATGACGTCATTGAGTGTGACGTCATTAAAAAGGGGGCGTGGCATTGTTTATGTTGTTTGACACACACAACATAGGTCGGTACATAGGTCCATGCAGGCTGCAATATTTTCCACACAGTTTTGCTTTAAATAGATTGGACATCAAACCAAAACTTTATCTCATACCTATCTGCAGGAGTTAAGTATGAGATAAAGTCAAGAACATAGGTTTGTGCAGTGTTCAGGCTTCCAGATCTCTCACGTTGGTTTTGGTGGAAGGATCTCACAATATAGAGTGGCACTATGCCCACCTCTCAATGGCGTCATAACATAATAAATTATATGTTATAATGACGTCGTTGTGACGTCAGTGTGACGTCATTAAAAAGGGGGCGTGGCATTGTTTATGTTGTTTGACACACACAACATAGGTCCCAACATGCTGCAATGTTTTCCTCTCTGTTTTGCTTTAAATAGATTGGACATCAAACCAAAACCTTTATCTCATACCTATCTGTAGGAGTTAAGTATGAGATAAAGTCAAGAACATAGGTTCGTGCAGTGTTCAGGCTGACAGATCTCTCTCGTTGGTTCTGGTGGAAGGATCTCACTCGTCCTTCGGACTCTTGAGATCCTTCCACCAGAACCAACTTGAGAGATCTGTCAGCCTGAACACTGCACTCACATGTTCTTGCCTTATTATCTTATTTTAATGTAAGCACACAGTCAAACTAGTTGTGGAACCCCGACTTGCACGAGCAGAGCTCTGGATGCTACGTCGGGTTGTGAGGTGTGTCCTATCCCTCGTGCCCGGGCCCTCGTGAAGAGACAGGTCGCGATGTCAGTGTGGACAGCAAGTACAACCTACACTAATTATCAAAAGAGTGTAAAGGGCTTACACATCTAATCTTGCATTCTTGTGAGTTTTGGATCCAAATTAATTCATTTGCAGAAGTAATATGGTTATACTTCAGAGGCAGTGAATACCTCCCAGTGTTGAGTCATCGTAGATGTGTGGAGTGTGAGTGAAGATTGACTGTATCGTAAGTAGATCATGGAGGGACCCCAAGTGGGTTGTGTGTGTGTAAAACTGTATTCTGTTAAAATTATTGACAAACGAGAAATAAAATGCTCACTTTTGCCCCAGATATCATTTAAACAAAGAATACTTCCTATTAACATTTTAACTCCATGTGCCTTAACCCACCCTGTATTTAGTTGTATTGTTGGTATTAATTTATTAGGATGGTTTTCTTTAATTATTGGTACTTTCATCATTAAATCAGGATGAAAATCAAAATAATTGAAAAATATAACCCAGAAATTTCACATTGCAATACAATATACAGGCCCAGTCCCAAGTCTGGGAAAAAAGTGTGAGGGAGGCAAAAGATAAAATGTTGGACACTAATCTGTGACCTTTTCCCTTGGTCTAGCCATAATCAATTTCCTCTTAATCTGTGACAATCAACCTAACATGTGACCTGTTAATTATTTGCTTTTTATTCAGCAGTCATATTCTAACCTGATGCAAAATGATGTAAATAAAATATATGACCCGAAATAGAATGTTTCCTATTCTGTTGTAATGTCAGGAGAAATATAGAAACATTTTGAAATGGAATTTCTCAAAATCTGCAAACTATTTCAGGTTTGGGGTCAACTATAAATCCTATAAAATCATAAATTTACTATTATAAACCAGTGAGAAGTGCTCATGAATGTATGTTTTGACCATGAAATATAAACACAAACAATATTTATTTGTACTATAAATGCATTTATTTTGCACAGGTTTGTATTGACAATATCATTCAATCCTGCAATATATTCAATTACATTATTATACTGCTTGCATAAATTTGTTGTATCAATATTGCAATAGTGTTCACAAAATTGTTTGAGGGTGATGAAATGCAAGACTCTTAAAGGTATTAAGCATCAATTCTACAATTCAGTGAAATTGAAAGCTTAGCCACATATGAACATCATGACAAATTAAAAATATATTAGAGTAATAATATAAGTTACTATGAGAGTTGCACTCCCAGCACAGGTCTGAGCCATAAGCTGCACTTGACGGGTAAACACAGGTAGCGTGAACTTTGTTTGATTTCTTCTTTAAAGTGCATAATTTCCTGGACAGAATCAAAGTGAAAAATTTCTTTTTCATGACTGTTTGTTGTTTTACATTACAAATACAGTACAATTACCACCAGGTACAGTACAATTACCACCAGGTACAGTACAATTACCACCAAGTACAGTACCATTACCACGAAGAGGAGGTCGTACCATTACATCAACATCATTTCAGGTCCTTGACATGACAATCGCCCCAGTCACAGATTTCCAAGGACAATGGGTTAACCCTTTTGGCACAGGCCTCAGCTCAGGTGTGGCCAGGGATCGAACCCGCGACCTTTGGAACACCACAGAGGAACTGGTGCTAATAAGCTGGAGCTCAAACCAACTGCCCCACAGCCTGTGGTGCCTCCTTTTCACAAATAGATGCCAAATGATCTAAATGGCAAGAAATAAACTTGAAGGATTCAGGGCAATTTGTTGCTGGACAATGAATAAAATTAGATATAGGTTCTCATCCAGAATGAGAGTGTAAAGTGTGCCTTTTGAGGAATTTAGAATAAAATGATTTATCACACTTAACGCAAGTTGGCCATTGCTTTTGGGAATTGGTTTTGAAGAAAAAGAAAAATATTGATGATCTGTGGTGGCAGATTCCCTTATGTGAGGGAAATTTGAATAAATGTGATCAGAAATTAGAGGTACATTGGTACTATTGCTGGTCAGATCTATGATGCTGGAATATTCTGAAGATATGAAGCTAGTCTTTAATCCAGGAGGGGGGACTTTGTGGGCGGATGAGGGGTGTAGCACATTGGCTCTGGATATCAGATTCATAATATCCTCCACCCCATTGTGAATATGCCAAATGCACATGGTTATTTGTTGAGGAAGCTGGATTTGAAGGATGATTTATGAGAATAGTAATGGCCTGGTTTTGTCCATTTCTCATTGTAACCAAAAAGGAAATTCCAAGCACTTCACTAAGAGCTAACATGGATTCCTGACCAGCATAAGTACAATTATGACACAACAAATCAATGGACAACACATCATTACCACTTTCCAAGAAAATGGTGCATAAAAATGTTGATTGGCAGCCATTGTATCGGTTGCATGAGCTCTTAATTCTGAGTAATAATTTTCAGAACCATATAACTGAAAACTAATTGCTCAAAACAATTTCTATCACCACCTGTATTTCTCCTGCTTAATAATCATTAAAATAATTGTCAGTGATACTTCGTTCATTTAAGAATTGTATGTATGTATGTATGTATGTATGTATGTATGTATGTATGTATGTATGTATGTATGTATGTATGTATGTATGTATGTATGTATGTATGTATGTATGTATGTATGTATGTATGTATGTATGTATGTATGTATGTATGTATGTATGTATGTATGTGTGTGTGTGTGTGTGTGTATGTATGTAATGTGTATGTATGTATGTATATATGCATGTATGTGTATGTATGTATGTATGTATGTGTATGTATGTATGCATGTGTATGTATGTATGCATGTGTGTATATATGCATGTATGTGTGTATATGTGTATGTATGTAATGTTTGTTCTGTAATGTGTGTATGTGTGTATGTATGTGTTATGTAATGTTTGTTTTGTATGTAATGTTTGTATGTAATGTTTGTATGTATGTGTTATGTAATGTTTGTTTTGTGTGTAATGTGTTTATGTGTGTGTTTGCTATGTAATGTATGTATGTGTTTGTTATGTAATGTTTGTAATGTATGTATGTGTGTGTATGTATGTGTTATGTAATGTTTGTTTTGTGTGTAATGTGTTTATGTATGTAATGTGTGTATGTATTCATGTGTATATGTATGTGTATGTACATGTATGTATGTATGTGTGTGTGTATGTATGTGTATGTTTGTGTTATGTAATGTTTGTTTTGTATGTAATGTTTGTATGTATGTGTGTGTATGTATGCATGTGTATATGTATGTACATGTGTATGTATGTGTGTGTATGTTTGTATGTGTATGTGTATATGTGTGTGTACATGTATGTGTGTGTGTGAATCATCTGCATGGCATTCTTCATTGGCCAGATTCATTTTATTTTATATTTATAATGGCTTGGCAATCAATGAGGTTTATATTGTTTGACACACAACATAGATCTGCACTTGCTTCAATTTTTGCCACACGGTTTTGGACACAACATAGATTGGGCAGCAAACCAAAACCTTTATCTCATACTTATCTGCAGTATTTAAGTATGAGATAAAGACAAGAACATGAGTTTGTGCAGTGTTCAGGCTGACAGGTCCCTCTCGTTGGTTCTGGTGGAAGGATGGCACTTGTCCTTGTACTCTTGAGATCCTTCCACCAGAACCAACTTGAGAGATATGCCAGCCTGAACACTGCACTCACATGTTCTTGCCTTAATAACACTATTACCCTGAGGTTTACCAAAAAGGTTTTCTCATTTATCTGTTGTACATGGCTGTCCAGGATATTATAACTTTCAGCATGCCTATGATCTCCTGGACGATATAAATGCAATGCATCTGTTATCAATGTTATATTCACACATCACTTATTATCTGTATAAATGCTATATTCACACATCACTTATTATCTGGTATAAATGCTATATTCACATATAGCTTATTATCTTATATGAATACCATATTCACACGTCACTTATTATCTGATATAAATGCTATATCCACACGTCACATCTGTTATCATTGCTATATTTACACGTCACTTATTATCCTGCATCTAATATCATTGCTATATTCTTACATTTTCACCTTATTAAGCACTGAATCAGTTATGTTCATTGCAAATCTTTCAATACTACATTAGCAATAATACACAAGTTGCCTGGCCAGGTTGACTGGACCATCAGTCACACAGTGACCACAGATGTCGATCACCAGTGGTTTAAGTGAATACATTTAAGTTCTGAGGTAGAACACAACAAACACATTGATATACAAAAAACAGCTGAATTATCAGCAACCATGATTGTTATTAATTAAACACAACCGCCCTGGGTTGATAGGGCCCTCTGCTGACTTGAATGAAAACACATGAACTGAGATAAAGCAACTAGCAAATAGGTTATGGTTTCCCATACATGATCCCAATTCAGTTTTGATATATGTGATAAGCATTGCTGTGCAAAAAACATAAGAATTTTATATCAACAAACTCATTCAATATTTTTACAGTAGAGTTATGGGTAGTGTTTATTATTTGGCTCATTTTGACACATCCTCTGCTTGCCTTACCAATACAATGGGGGATATGAGTACCAAACACAATCATATAGGCATATCAAAAAAACCTACATTTGTTATCCTGTTATCCAGCAGGATCCTCTTCAAAACTTATTATAGTCTCGTTCAATAAATCTTTGACATTTCTGATGGACAGATAGACATTGTCCCCACACCTAAAACTCTCAGACTTCAAAGTCAGCAGAGCTAAAAACCTTACACATTTGTATTTTGAGCAAAATCCATACACAAAATAGTGAACTATATATTTCTTACATTTTTTTCTGTTTATCTTTACATCATCTTTACCCGGTGTTGGAAAATCTCAAGGAATACTGTATTTACTTGAATATAAGATGACCCTGTGTATAACACAACCCCCCAAATTGATGTTATTTTGCTTGAAAATATCAATTTCCGATTTTCTCTGCTACCATTCAAGGGAGAATTGTGTGTCGCATTCCTGTACTATGATGGACAGCTTTGATCTAAGGTCATGCAGTGTCATCTGATGTCCAGTCCATCTATCTGCATCAAACTATCTGGTTCAGCCATGCAGAACATCTTTATCAGAGGACACTTTCCTGCCCTGTATACCCAGGAGAGCCATCAGCCAACCTGCATGTTAAGGAAAAACATCTTATATCAACACCTTATATCAACTTGGCATAACATTTTTAAGCCAGTCTTTATGAAGAAGTAAAGCCTATTACTTGAAACATTGAACAATTAATTTCCTTTGCTTCCCAAATACTATAACAAAACATACCGAGTCGGTCAGCTGGGTGAGCGGATTCAGTGAGTTGGTGATTGCGGAAGGATACCCTGAGCCGAAGGCGAAGGGTATCCGTCCGCCATCACCAACGAACTGAATCCGCTCACCCAGCTGACCGACGAGGCATGTTTTGTTTTTATACCTCAGACAACTACTGTATTTATTTTGTAACACGGATGGTTCCTTTTTTGAAAGTCATTGCCGACAGGCAATGACTTTCAAAAAAGAGAATTATCTGTGTTATTCTGTGATCGGTACGATCATGGGAAATGGGTAGTCATTTCCTGTGGGTTGTAATTCGGTTTTTTCTGTGGTCATAATTGTTAAAGCAACTGACGCCACTGTGGAGTGTTCGTCGTGAGCTTGCGAAAGATTCCAATTCGCGCATGCGTCCGGCGAATGAATACATATCTAAAAGAAGTGAACAAAAGAAAAGAAGTGCGTCATGTAAACAAAGCAGAACGTTCAAAACGATGTCATCGTGTTCGCCCATCGTTGTATTAAATTATCTTTTTAAAATGCTTCCCAATCGATAGAACAAGGAATTATCAGTAAGTTTAGTTCAAATTTGGTGTAAATCGGACAATTAGAAGTCAAGATGACATGCAAAAGTCTGATGGATGATTTGCGGTTAGCGCCTGAGCGATATTAGGGCAACTTACGTAATCGAGCTTGAAAAGGCACATCTTTGCATAAAGTTGTGCTAAAAAAATCGTTCATATACCAAATTAAATGATTTTAAAAGATGAATCAAGATAATATTTCATTTTGTGTTTTTTTTGGTTTATTTTAATTTTTGTTTTGTTTGTTGTAATTTTTGTTTTGTTTATTTTAATTTTTGTTCTGTTTGTTGACAGTTTTGCAACTTTTGGTTAGTTTGTTAATTTTTTTTCTCATCCGTGTTACATGTGGATCACCACTTTTTCTTGTTTTAAAAAATGATACATGAAACAAGATATTTATCGTTAAAAACATTTGTAAACAAAGCGCACCTCATTTGACCCCGTCACGTGACCCGAAAATGGCGCATACAGCCATAGACTGGTTGCCGCCATCTGTGTATATACACGATGTTCTTGACACTCGATGGGGGACCAGTCTAAAGATGGCCGACGCAAAATAGTTCCAACTTAGGGTGTTTCATTTTTTGGACTTTTTTTCTGATCAAGCTGCTCATTAAAAGAAATGATCTCTGATATGTAGTAAACCCACAGAAAAAATTTAAGGCCAATCGATCAACTTTTAGACCCCCCCCCCACCACCTTGTATGTTTGACCACGGAAATCAGTGCTCGGTGGCCATTTTCTGGTTAAAATTCAAGTCTCATTGCCTCATAATTTCATTTTATTCAACTCAGGTAGTGTCTGTGTCACACAAATGTAGATTTTAAGGTTACTTAATATTTCAAGATCATTTCCATTTAATTTGGGTCAAAATCTTTCAAATTCAAGACATTAATTCTGAAAAATATACATTTTCAAATTAATTTCACACTCATATCGGATGACTTTTTCACATTATTTCCACATTAACTTCAAATTGAGAATTATATTATAGTATAAGAGTTCACAGATTTGTCTCTATTTATTTTTAGCTTTGCTGAGACTCACAGAGCTTTAGGAGTGGGGAAAATGTCTGTCTGTCTGTCCGTCTGTCAAAATTTCTTTGAAAGTCTTCTTCTCCAAAACTACCAGTAATATATGTTTCAAATTTTATACAGAGGTAGACATTGAGGCAAAGATTCAGATTCCTTCAAATCTTAGTGATGTCACCATTGACCTTAGTGCAGTGACCTCGAGGTTAGAAATTTGGTACTGAGCATATTTCAGCAACCACTTAAAAGTGAATAAACATGTGTCGATGGCCTTAGGGCTATGATTATCATTGCTTTTTTGTAATGTTTGTGAACATTTCTTCCTAACAGATCATTTAAAACCAATTCAAGAGCAGAAGATGATATTTACCAATCAAAATGCATGTTACATATCAAATTTGGCCCCAACTTGTTATCTCAATTCTCATTGGCTAGTATTTTTCCTTGACAGCATTTTGGGCTAAGATTATAGAAATTCAAGACATTAATTCGGAAAAATATACATTTTCAAATCAATTTCACACTCATTTCGGATACATATGTTCACATTTTGTCCACACTAACTTCAAATTGAGAATTATATTTTAGTGTGAAAATTCACAGATTTGTCTCCATCTCATTTTTAATGAATTATGGAATTTTAAGTCTGTGTGAAGAAGAGACATGGACAATGAGACCTCTGTGAGCTCCCTTCTTTGCAGAGTTAGCTTAATCCTGGATGTCCTTCACTCTCATTTCTGCTGCATCTTTGACAAATGCCACTACTTTTACAATAGCTGCCATTTGTCTGTATTCCTCATCATCTTGCCAGTACTCTGGTGGTAAATGGAGCTATCTTCCATCCATTCCTAGGTGTTCAAACAGGAGCCATGACTGTGACCCAATTGGGGAGTAGCGAGACATTTCCTTGGGAAGACTGGTTTTTCTGGAATGAAAAGAGCAGGACTAGGCATAGCTTGAAGTTGTGTGGCAATGACAGTCTTCATCCAATGAGCTGTCAAACAAGACAAATACCACCAAAGATACCAAAAATGACAGATACCACAAATGAATTAGCATAGAGTTCTTGACCACGACAGCTATGGATGATGCATCAACTGCCTAAAATATATGACATAACATGATGTAAGAGAAATTGGGAGAAACATTTATATCTAATGTTAAAATGGATATGCAAAAGATATGTGAAAGATAAGTTTCAAACGTCCGTCTGTCAAAATTTCTTTGAAAGTCTTCTTCTCCAAAACTACCAGTAATATATGTTTCAAATTTGTCCTTCGCTCTGTTTAATAAGATTCCACTTAGACAATAGACTAGGAAAGCTTTAGGGTGGTTGCAGAGTCTCCATGTGTTTTGTGATGAAAGTGAGGAAATTTTAACTTTTGGATTGCTTCTTGTCACTAAATGTGAGCAAAATGGCAGCTTTAGACACTGACACACCAAATACAAAGAATGCAGAGGGGCCAGAGGGTGATGGAGCCAGGTTAGTGGATGTATCATCTCTCATATACAGAACTGGGAAGGAGAAACCTGTGATGTGTTGGAGCTTCATGTTGAAACTGAATAGCACACAAACACTTGATGAACTGATCAGAAAGCTCAAAACTAGTCATGGAATATTTTAGGATTTTTTGTTTTATACTTTTGGATTTTTAGATTTGAGGGGAAAAATATTTAAAGAGATACTTTTTAGTAAAATACATTTCATAAATTATACGATTAAATGATCATAAATACATAAATACATTGAAATTCAGAGACCAAACAAATATTGCGGTAACCATGGCAACACAAACCAACAATTAAAATTTATCTTGCAACCCCCATAAATCATGATCATTTATTGCAATTTGGGCCTATGACGTCATCGTGCGGGATTTATTGCACGTGCCTGTCGAGCTGCAATCATTTTCAATTTTCACAAAACTTGTCATAACTTTGTTAATATTGGTCCGATCGTTATGCTCTTTGCACCAAAATGTCACATTTTTCATGTTCTTTCCGATGCACATAACCATTCTATAATGCGTCATTTCTAAGGCCGAAAATCGTGACACCGCTTTTTTGGTTGCTTTTTTGTTTTTTTTTGTTTGGGGTTTTACATCACTTTCAACATTATTTCAGTTATTTCGTGATGAGACCTACTTGTAGCAGATATAGTGCTGCCTCACTGAATTGTCATGTCGCAGGTCCTTGACATGACAACCCACCCGGTCACAGATTTACAAGGACAACGGGTTAACCCTTTGGCACAGGCCTCAGCTCATGTGGGAAATTGTATCATGAGTTCAATCCCGGCACGGCCGGGGTTCGAACCCACGATCTTTGGATCACCACAGAGGAACTGGTGCTAATAAGCTGGCGCCCTAACCAACTGCGCCACGGCCCGTGGCCTTTTTTGGTTGCATTGTTGTTTGTTTACTAATTATTTATGTAAGTAGGTAATTGCCGCATGACGATGACGTCATTCTTTTTTTTCTAGCACGTGCATTTAAAAGAGCTATTTTTCTCCCAAAAAACATGTTTCCCTTGTGCGGTCAAACTAACAGAGCCACAGATCAATGTGCGTTATAATTCTCCATCATGCTACAAAAATGTTTCAGAGAAGTGAAAGTTTCCCTTTAAGGATTTTTGGCTACAAAAGATAAGGATTTTTGGATTTTTAGGTAAAAAAAGGGGGATTATTGGGTTTTTCATACCCCCCCTATGGGGGCCCCATAAACTGTTTTACACTCAACTGTAACAAGATTTGTTATATTTTGTGATGATTGTTATGTGATTTTGATGCTTTTTATGAGCTTTATCGTTTTTTAACAGAACCGCCCAGATTGGTATAACAGAACCGCCCAGATTGGTTCAGAACAATGGTACGACGTCATACCGCCCAGATTGGTTCAGAACAATGGTACGACGTCATACCGCCCAGATATGTCTCGATTACCGCCCAGATTGGTTCAGAACAATGGTACGACGTCATACCGCCCAGATATGTCTCGATTACCGCCCAGATTGGTTCAGAACAATGGTATGACGTCATACCGCCCAGATATGTTTCGATTACCGCCCAGATTGGTTCAGAACAATGGTATGACGTCATACCGCCCAGATATGTCTCGATTACCGCCCAGATTGGTTCAGAACAATGGTATGACGTCATACCGCCCAGATATGTCTCGATTACCGACCAGATTGGTTCAGAGCTCTCCCACCCCTGATACTTTCTTTTCTTTTCAATAATTGGCTAAATTTGAGAGGTATACATAATAACAATACCTCAAAAGAATACCTTGCAAGTCCCACATACACATATACAGGAGCTATATGTTTTCAGCTTCAAAAGTATACTTTCCAAAATGATATTTGTTTTTATTTTTGGATGAGATATATCCTTAATATGTTTTCTTGGACCTTGGGAGTAATAAAATTCATTTGTGATGTTTTTAAGTGTGTTTTGATAAGTTTTGTAAGAAAAGGTTTGCCTCTGAGAAATTGCATGGTCTTCTGAGTGTCAAACGCGAGGATAGGCTATTCAGCTGGCTATTCTTAGATGCACTTGTATCCAAAGATAACCGGGGTCAGTTGGCCGTAGTCATGGTGACAGTCCCATGAGGATGTGTGTTGCACCCTGAAAGAGGCCAGGTTGGGGTGAAACAGGGCAATATCATATCTGCTGAGCTGACCAGCTAGGAGCACATGTCAAGGAATATGAATACAAGTGTAAAGTTAAAGCTAAAAGATGTTCTTGCTCGGCATAGTTTTGAACAAAAGGTGAGATGAATCTTTCTAATACTTATTTAAATTGATTAACAAGAAGATAATTTTTATATTCATGCAATTTATGGTTCTTTGTATGCTTAGTATCGCGTAGACATTGCCACATTTTCCTTGTAACAAACAGTCCAATCTTAATTAAAGTTTTGATATCAGATTATACAATATAGAAGAAATAAAGTGTAAATCTGGATATTGTGAACTATAATATCTGCTACAAAAACAAAAATCTCCTCTCTTATAATTTTTTATGACAATATTGGTTAACTATTAATAAAAAATGTAATTTATATATATCCTACTATAATTTAAGGACCTCTTAAATTATAGCAATACATTTATATATTTATTGCTATAATTTATTTTTTTCTCGTTTGCTGATTACATAAAACAAGCTAGAACATACAATCAATCATTATGATGTTTCACCTTGTGCTAATCCCCTTCTGTACCCCATTGTGGCTGTTGACTGCATAAACCACATGTGGTATGATAATTAGCCATGTGTGTTACATCCTGTCACGTTCAGCGTGAGGGAAAGAAGCTAACCCATACTGGACTTGCAAGGTATTCTTATGAGGTATTGATATTAACTATCTATTTATTAATAGAAAAATGTCTTCCTTTAAATTGAAATGAAGATAAATCCCTCAAATGTTTGTACAAAGACATTGAAAGCACGTTTTAGAATCAAATTGCTAAAACACAGATCACTCTGATTTGGGATATATCTCATATTTTGAGATTGATGATGAGCAACATGTTTGCATTTCATCATCGCAAAACTCCAAAAATGAGTGGCATATATTCATTTATTTCAAATTGCAAAACAATAACCATTCATTAAAACGTGACTGGCAATCTGTGTGCAATATAAGGCATTATGGATGGTTTAGATAAAATTATATGAACCAAAGGCCAGGACTGAAAACACTGGATATGGAACAAAAAAGTTGGTCCCAACAGGCAGAGAATTTTGTTAACCTATCAGAGGTTAATTCTTAACAACCCAAAAGTCTAGTAATAAAGAGCTCGGAGAGATAACAAGAGATCATATTTTATTTTGTTCATGATATGATTTATTCTACACAGCACACATTGGACTTTGACTTTGCTACAAATATATCCTCACATGTTGCTCACAGAATATATGTATATAAATATATACAAACATTACATATCCATTCTATTTCCAACCATCCCCATTCATACACTTAAAGAGTACAATCATAACATCAGATTGTACTATTTTATAACAATATTTCTGGTCAGAATTTGTCTGACCATAAGTGTAAAATAGAAAATTTTCTTTTCTGTCAAGTATCCAAATTGCTTCTAAAACACAAAACCTCCCTCACAGTGGTGCCTGACAAAGATAAATAACAAAAAATCTATGTAAAGCCATGATTTCAGACTTTCAAACAGAGCCAGAGTTTCGCTAATTATAAGGGAGATTTTTTATCTGTCCTTAATTGATTTGTTTTTATTCTATTACCCAGTTTTAAACATTTCATTGAAACAAAACAAAAAAACTATTAAGTGAATAATTTTACAGGCTACAAGATTATTCTATAATAAAGAAGAGAAGGATATGAGAAATAAAAAAAATATTATGTGCACACAGTAATTCATTTTTAGAATTATCCTGTTATCATCTTTGCAATAATCTTTAGCATTACTACTTCTGGTTTCCATTCACATATACTTTTGATATATTTCCCAAAAGTTGCCATTTGCTGAAGATCTATAACAAAACTCAATCATAAAGTAGGCAAGTTTTTCATTTTATTTGGTATTTGTATTTTCAACTTGGAGTAATGAATCTTTGGTGTCCAAAGCATTGGTTCATTGCAAAACATTTTTGTGTTCACAAATGAAATCAAGTGTAAATTCTGTGGCCAAATATCTATATTTTTCAGTATTTGAAACATTCTAAAAGATATTTGCCCATCACCCATCCTTTGACATAAATCAACCTATTTCCTATGCTAATATGACGAACTCTGTCATCGGTCTTTTTAAATCTTGCTTTGCCAATCTGACAGTGCTTTCCACCTTTGTTTAGGCCAATACACCAGTGCTAAATTTCATAGATATTACTGATAATATTTTACATTACAGTCATGTTGACTTTGACATGGGCATGATGCCTTTATACATATGATCTGCCAATTAGCAATCTGCTTTATGGCTTGGAATAAAAATAATTCAAAATAACAGGAAAGATCTCTGTTAAAATTTGTGCATCTGGCCTTGAGCAATAGTTCAAGATTGCACAATTCCAAACCTTTATTGATTCTTAATGAGATACTTTAATAGTTCAAATCTTCCAGCTCTATCTATATTAGTTAACTGAACACAAACAAGTGTGACAGACCAACATGATGATACACCAGCTGGATAAATTAAGCCTAATGGATTAAAACCACTGAACCAGTCTAGAATATTTTGCCCTGTATTAATGAAGACCCAGTCGGCAACCTTAAGCAAAACCCTTTTATCTAACTTCATATTGCAGTTATGTACAGACAATGGTTCATGTTATAAACAAGGAAAAAGAGCACACTTGCCTTGTATGTGTTTAACCCCCCAATATGTCAAGCAGTTTAATTTTTCCTCAATAAATTGGCTTCCACCAATTTGCAGTGTATGGCAGACTATTGCCACTCATCATATCTTGTTTAATTATTGTGTTTTGCTATTCCAATATTTGTAATTAGTTTGATCTGAAAACATGATTTGCAACCAATTAATAATTACAGAATGTGTTTTAATCTGAATGGATATTTCACAGTTGGTACAATGACATTAGTCCTTCCACTTTAAGCATGAATGGTAAAAACACATAAAATAATAGATAATGGTAGTCAAAGTCTGTTAGGAATGAACTGAGAAATAATCACAAATGTTTTCACTCATCACCCATACATACTACTATACTTGTCCAGGTTTCAGTCACACTGTCAATGACCAATCACATGGCAACTGGAAATGGTGTAAATGACCATTCACATGGGTACTTTCATCATGGTAACCATGACCAGTCATAATAACCAGACACATTAGTATTTTAATCACAGTGTGATGACCAGTCCCATAAGTACCAGGATCAGTGTTCATGAGGAAATATACATCTCTGTTGATCAATGTTTAATGCCTAAGTGTCACCTGCAAAACGTTCACCTATAAAGACTATTTACTTATGGCATGATGTGTGACGTTCATATACTCTACAGATTGTAACTAAGCATCAGAATTTGAGTCCTAGTACAAGGTTTTGAATTTCTAACATAGTATATGTTCTACATTATTTTCCAAATCTTTTATCCGTATCACCATATGCTTGTAACGCTTCATAAAAAATCTTGTAATCCATACTGTGATGGGTTGGAAGAGATCTGAAATACAAAATGTAATCATGAATAACAGGATTCAAAATAATTTCAAATAATCATTGATTATCAGATATATTTTTTAATATTAATATATTTAAACTTTGAATATCAAGTTCTATACCACAGAAATATATTACAAAGTTAATTTAAATTCATTCCCTTTCTTTTTGTCTTTTTATGTAATGATTTGCAAAATAAAATGTTTCAATACTTACAAGATTTCTGTCAACCTGATCTGCCAGGGTTGATAGCCAAGCAGACTTTCTGTTCTTCCAAACTTGAGGATGAGGTCTGGATCAGGACAACCATGCTCATCTGAAAGCAAGATGTGCAATGCACTGAATAACTGCCAAACATCAAATAAAAAACCCCTTTAAAATATTCAATTAGAGTTAGGAACTTACATGTACAGTATTTTGAAGGAAAACATTAAAGGTATTAAGCACCAATCCTGTTTTCTTGATTTTGCAACAGTATATACATATGAACACCATGATGTACTAAAGTCTGACATCAAGCAACAAGAAAAGTTGCTACAAGACATAGACGTTGCACAGTCTGTATAAGATTTTCTCAGTCCATGGCTGCACGTGACGGGTAAACACGGGTAGCGTGAACTTTATTTGACCTCAATTGAGGCTCAAAGTGGGGTAGCACTGTTTGACGTCATTTTGGTACTATTCAAAAGACAATACATTTCATGACGTCATAAGCATATTTCCATGCTCTTATGACGTCATTTTACCTTTCAGTGCCTCTATGATGACACTCCACATAAAAATGACGCCAAGAAAGGAGTGTGCTTTCATTAGGGGCCTATATGTGAGGTTCATGTTCAAATAGGTTTTACAGACAATGATGGGGATACATTTTTCAAAAAGTTTATAAACATGAAAGACAAATACATTTATTACCAATATGTGAATTTTAAACGTTTTTTTCAAAATCGGTGCTTAATCCCTTTAAAGTCAACTTTAAACTTTCTTTTTCAAATATAAGACCAAAAAAATGTTTTTCCCCTTATATCTAGTTGTTTGCTGTTTTACAATACATCTGTATCAAACAAAAATTCATGAGTATTAACACAAATATTTTTTCAGTGAATCTTGGAAACTCATTGTTGGGCACTTGGTTTAAAATTGAAAATAATCTTGGTGTGAGAAAATCTATTGGGAACTTACCCTGTAAAATGGCATCTAAATTTGACGGAGTTATGTCTGAAAGCTTATATTGTTGATTACTGACTGCTTTAGATAAACTCCTGGCTTTATCTACCAGATTCCGACGCCCATCTTCTAGGGATAATAATATCACATCTACTTGTAAACGACCATTGCATCCTGAAAATAAAACAAATCTCAAATAAAGAAATTGAAAATGAAAAGAAATACTTCACTATCATGATTATGCTAAGATGTATTATGTTTGTTTTTTTCAATTTCATCCTAATTCATAAGATATCATAAGTATAATTAAAGTATACAAACCCCTGTCCTGTCTTTTTTTGGAATTACTTGTGTGGAAATTTAGTTCATATTTCTTTCTATCATTCCCTAATAAAATCTGCTGCTGTTTATCTACACTGCTTTGTAATATACTTTCATTCCTCTTTAAAATACCTGCAAAACACAGAAAACATCAAAATAAAGTTCCACAGACAACATAAATGCAATAGGTGTAGAACTTTATAAAAACATGAAGAGACAAAAAAATGTCTTATTTCTTCTGATTGTGGGGATGATTAGTAGAATAAAATATATTGTGATGAGTACTAAATACCCTTGGCCATTTTCATAAATTTGGTTCTGACTGATTTTAACATGTTTTACCCACCAAAATGACAAATATCAGTGAACTTGGCCCCTAAGTGGACTTTGAAACTGATACCAAGAGCAGTCAGCCCTGTCACTCTTTAACAGCTCGAAACTCATAAAATCTCCTTTGAGAAGGCTATTTGACCTTAAAAATGCCTTTACCAAACCTTGGTAACTGCTAATAAGTACTATCTTTCCAGTGCATAACTTAAATGTAAAGCCAACTACCGGTAAGTGCTTTTTAATGTGTCCTGCACCTTTCACCCCACTACACCTGACACAAACAGCATACACCATAAACTGACCTGCATATTTCTTCTTTAAACTTCTTAATTATCATCTCCCACCATATATTTCATTAACAATGCTAAAACACTGTTAAATCATCCTTGATTTCCAAGTAAACATAACTTAGACCACTATTTCTTGCTTTCTGAAATCTATTATGCTGAAATATCAACTTCAAAATGGCAGGAAATAATGCTGAGCAGGATCAATTCTTGCCAAAATAAACAATAAAAATACACAAAAAAGTTAAATTTTATATTTAAAGGGTAACTTTCACTTCCCTGGTACACTTTTGTAGCATGAAGGAGAATTAGGATGCACATTGATCTGTGGGCTCTGTAAGCATGACTGCACAAAGGAAACATGTTTTTTGGAAAAGTAGCTCTTTTAAATGCACATGCTGGAAAGAAATGAATGACGTCATTGTGGGGCAATTATCTACTTGCATAACTAATTTGTAAACAAACAATACAGCCAAAATAGCAATGTGGCGACAACAGAGCTGCGGGTGACAACAGAGCTGCGGGTGACAACAGAGCTGCGGGTGACAACAGAGCTGCGGGTGACAACAGAGCTGCGGGTGACAACAGAGCTGCGGGTGACAACAGAGCTGCGGGTGACAACAGAGCTGCGGGTTACAATAGAGCTGCGGGTTACAATAGAGCTGCGGGTGACAACAGAGCTGCGGGTGACAATACAGCTGTGGTTCAATTTCAAAGTTTTGTAAAAGCTTCTGCACTCTCCAAAACATTCTCACCAGATTGTCAGATAAAATCAGATACATAAATGTCAAATGTCTATTACATAAATGTGCCAACGATAAAATGACAATTAATTGATTAACACAGGTCTACTCTTGTTAGGACAGTGCCAATTGTTCTCAGCAAAGGTGTGGTAATTAAGCTGTCTGCTGCCTCACCATTTTCTACAACACTGGAGATGCACTTTGTGTGGCTCTTATCAACGGTTATCATGCATATGTGAATAATAATTATGAGCTCAGACTGCTTGAAGATAATTGCTCAGTGCTCACCATGGCCAGGCCTTGACATACACATAAGCCAAGGGCCACAAGATCCTATTTGGGCCAGTGAATACTCTTTTTTAGTGGCCCAGTTGGGCAACCATACTTTTCGCCTTTTAGTGCCCCAAACTATCGTGATTTTATTCTAAAGCCCTGTTGCTGTATGTGTAGTGCGTCATGCAGTGCATCATTTTTTTTTATGTTTAGCCTTTCCCATAGTATCAAATAAAAATCTGATGTATAGAATGACACATAGGTTTCCCATAGGTTGCAAGTCTAATTTTGGTGGGAAATTCAAATTTTGACCGTGAAAACATACATGTGAACACTACATGACACTCTGCAGGACGCTCTGCATGACACACTGCACACATGGAAACACAGCCTAATCCTCATCATGATCAATGGACTTGTAAATTGTGATCAGGACAAGTAATTAACCGCCACTCAGACACTGGTTAATATACAGCCTTATATACAATGCTCTTTATTGTATCATGAATCCTATTATCCTTAAAAACCCTGATTTGATACCATAGTGCGATTGCAGGTTTCCATCTGGTTTTTTTTTTAATGATTGGATTTTACGGTTTTTTGTGCACTTCGGAATTTAATTGTGCAGTTCTGGTGTGTTGTTTGCAATGCCAATGGGGCAGTATGGCGACCCGCAATCGGCCTATTCTCCCCATCGGTAAGTCACCTAATATCGCTCATTATGGCTGCCACTTGGCGGAGCCACCAGCAGTGAGTGGAAACCACACAAGCTGCCAAGCAATGGAGATGGGCAAATCTGTCATAAAAATGACCAATAAGCATCACATATCATTTTAAATAAGATATAAATTTAAATAAGATATTAATATGAAATCTTCAAAACTATAATTGACATCTTGTTCTATCATATGCAATTACGGCAGTCACTTTCGGGGCCAAAACAAAGTAAAATCTCCAAAATACATATACATCTGTCTTCCTCTTGTTCTCACGATTTCAGACATAAAAATCAATTCTGTACGTGTATTATTAGCAGAAATATTAATGTGAAATATTTAAAATTATGATTAACATTGACATTAATATAACAAAGCTATTGGCCTCGACTGTTCATTTGATATACAGACACTTCTCTTGCATTGTTTTTCATTTCAGGTACAAGAAAATTGCAGAAACAAGAGTTTGTTCCAGCGCCATCAAACATCTTTCAAATATTTTACCTTATCAATATAAAGAAATTCTTAATTGTTTATTTTTTATTTGTACTATGGTTATGATCAAAGGGCACGAAATGCCCTTTGTGTTCAGTGGTGAAGCCACCCCTAAGATACATTGAGTGTTTGGATAGTTCCAGAAGCCAATGCTAAGACAAATTGCAACATGTTTAAAATTGTTGAAGCCACCCCTAAGACAGAATCTGTTAAAGCCACCCATAAAGCCACCTTCAAAGTCCTCAAAGGTCAAATCCGTGATCAAAGGTTATTCTGTCATTGTTTCCACAACTCAGCCCATGCAGTCTTTGATGTCATCCCATTTGACAATAATATTCTTCCAAAAAAATCTTATTGACAGATAGGTTAGATATTTTTCACATAAGTCAGATATTTATCACATAGGTAAGATATTTTTCACACATGATTAATTTTTTTCAGAAAATGACTGCCATAATTGTGAACATTAAAACCAGCAGTTATACCCAAAGACATCGGCAAAATGGACTTGAAATCCACTGTTTCTAGAAACACCACGCACTGCCCATCATATTGAAGTTTCCCCAGTAATTAAACTCGACTTCCGGCGATTGACTGTTGCAGTTCTGATCCATGTCATCGTATTTCCCAGTCATAATATCTATAATTCCAAATCCGTGAGCTTTCTGTAGCGTTTTTTCTCCAGTTTTTTACCCGATATTAAACCTGACAACGTGAAATGGCATTTAGGAGAGTCCAAGTGATGACGTCATGGAAACGCAAAGGGAGAATCTTCATATGACGTCAGAAGGACCACAACGTTGTTGAGCTTCAGATCGTTGCTGTCACTCCCGTGAATAAACTGACCCACTTTCACCTGATTGCGCAAACTCGTAAACAATGGCGAAACGCTGCTGAGACCAGGAAAAGACAAAGAAATTTTTTCTAACAAGCCTAAAATCTAATGTTGTTTTTAATGGAAACATGGTTCCTTTAAAACCTGTTGCCGGAAAACGAGTTCTATTGGAGTCGGGACTTAAATTGGGTGGGCAGTGCATGGTATTCATGAAAACAGTGGATTTCTAGTCCATTTTGCCGATGTCTTTGGGTATAGTGGTAGTTTTAAATATTTCATCTTCATATATCGACTCATAATATATGTACAGAAATGATTTATATATGTATGAAATCTTTAAAACAAAAGGGTGACAGTGATATATGTATTTTGTAGATTTTACTTTGTTTTGGCTCTGAAAATGATTGCCGTATTTGCGAACGATATAACAAGGTGTTAATTATAGTTTTGAAGATTTCACATTAATATCTCGGCCAATAACACACTTACAGAAATGATTTAAATATGCCTGAAATCGTGAGAACAAGAGGAATACAGTTATATATGTACTTTGTAGATTGTATACGTTTTGGCTCCGAAATTGACTGCCATAATTGCAAACTATATCTCAAGATGTTAATTAGAGTTTTAAAGATTTCACAAGTTTCTTTCCACTCAATAGCCACGCTGTCTTCTGGGCATGCGCAGTAACCACATGTGACGTCAGACCGATGGGAGCAATAGTGCGATTGCGGGTTTCCATCTTATTTTTTTAATGATTGGATTTTAGAGAGTTTTTGTGCACTTCCGACTGTAATTTTGGCATATTGTTTTCAATAGGCCCCCTGATTAAATATAGTGGATTTGTACAGTTCTGGTTCCGGTAAAGTTGTACAGTTCCGGTGTGTACTTTTCAATGGGGAAAAAAAGAAACAACATGGAGATCGGCAATCGGCCTATGCCTATAGGCCGATTGCGGGTCGCCATACTGCCCCATTGAAAACAACACGCCGGAACTGCACAATTACAATCGGAAGTGCACAAAAAACTCTCTAAAATCTAATCATTAAAAAAAACAAGATTGCAAACCCGCAATCGGCCTATGGGGCAGTATGGCGACCCGCAATCGGCCTATTGCCTTTCCAAACTCGTACGTCATACACTGTCGGCCACTAGGTGTCGCCACACGTTCCGGTGAGTCAAATATTAACAGTACTGAGAAGCACTCACTGATTTCCCATTTATTTCGATTAGAATCCACAAAATTGAACAAACTTTTTTTTAATCTGTATTAAAATTCCACGAGGAATCTAAATATGTTGGTTATGTATTTCCCTGTACAATATTTATTATCATAAATGATCGTTAATCAGGACGGAGCTGTCAGGGAGACATGACAGCCTAGCTCGGAGCAACAATTTTACTATTTGTAGATGACACAAAGGCTACAAACAATTCCCCTTCAAAGCTTGAGCTGGGAAACAATGACAAAAAGGTCTTTGATCATAAAATTCAAATGATTTTGGATGACAATCGTGTGAAAGCGTATGGTTGTCTGACAGAAGGGACATGAACAACTCATCACCTTGGCTTGGTGTGACTGCCTCACTACGCATCAAAGACACTTAAGTTTTGTTTATCTCGACATCATTTCTTCCAAAAGTTGTCTATTATCTTCGTATTATCTCACTGATTTCAAAACTGTTTTCGGTTTTCTGATAAATGGTATAGTTTTTAAGATATCTTCAAAATAGTGATTTCTTGTTATCAGCTGTCAGTTACAGACCCACACAAAATTCGTAGCGCCACCTATATGCGAGTGATAAATGGGGATTTTCGGGAAGGAGAATAGAAATTCAGCTTGTAAGCACTCTGTAGTGTGTCCATTTCCTTGGTTATCCTACTTACCAATGCGGTCATATAGACTGATGTAGGTTATTCCCATTGTCATGCTCCATACTAACAAATTCGCTAGATCCTTGTAGGAAAACTCCTCTTCTACAATCACAAACCCGATGTGAATTGGTAATTTTTTTAGGTTTTTGGAGTCAGATCTCAGCTGACATGGGGTCTGTTTTCCCTCTTTAAAGCCAAGATGCGTCATACATTTGAAACTCCATTCAAATAAAAACGTTCTAAGTGATAATATGTAATGTAACACATATAATAGTAGCCTCATGATGCCCATTTTGAAGAACTTTGGACAGAAAATCTATGATGCAAACACAGCCGGCTTTCCAACATGATCGTGACGAACAGACAGACGTGGGACAGGACCGCAGTTATTTTATTTCATGAAGAGTCTTGTTCTCTGAGTTATCTGAAAATGACCTCTTCGTGAATATTTAAGGTAAATACAATTCCAAAAGTAATTAAATATATCATATGTTACTTTAAAATTGATTCATATAATATTAAGCGAACTAATAACCGTAAAAGATTTTCACTACTCTTCATGATATAATTTATTTATTTCTGTTTTTTGGGGAAAATTTCCAATTTCTTTCGGCATCTCAATTTACCAAATTATTTAATTGAGACACTAAAATTACAAACATTAAAACATGTGTGATGGCAATGGTTGACAGAACAGATATGAGTAGCCAGATGTAGTCTCAGGATTGGCTGACAGAAATCTTACCCAGGCTATTTATAGACACATCAACAAAACAAAACACATGTCAATATGACATGGGGAAATTCAGGGATTTCTTTATTTCGTTTTTCAAACAAGGGTTTCTTTGATACAAAGGAATCAGGGAACAATATATTGTACATTTACATAGTACATTTACATGTAGTCTTGAAAGAGGATTGCTCCAAGGGGTTGTTGGGGCCCCCATAGGGTTTTAGGATTATTGGATTTTTGGCCTAAAAAAGAGGGATTATTGGATTTTTGGGGTGAAATATCTGGGATTTTTGGATTTTGAGGAAAGTGTTTAGGATGTTATGTAATTCATTGCCAAATAAATTTGTACTAAATGTAAACATATTTTAGGATTTTTTGTTTTATACTTTTGGATTTTTAGATTTGAGGGGAAAAATATTTAAGGATTTTTGGCTACAAAAGATAAGGATTTTTGGATTTTTAGGTAAAAAAAGGGGGATTATTGGGTTTTTCATACCCCCCCTATGGGGGCCCCGTTGTTCCTGAAAGGGTAAGACCTATACTTGTGACTTAAGATTACAAGTGGAAGAATTTTTAAAGAATTTGTATACAGTTTCCATTTTGAAAATGATATTTATATTTTCTCATCATTTTGAAGTTGCCGTAAATGTAGACTGCAGTGACTGGCAACTGTCCAATGCAATCTTTTAAAGTTTCATACATATAAAATATAAGTGTATTTTCAGAAAATAACCCCCAATAAGCTGCTCTAATCATAATGGTACATAAAAAAATGATATTAAACTATTCAAGTATGTGAAAATGTGCTAAATTTGCAATAGAAAAAACATCAGGTGACAAGAAATGTATTAAGTGTAGTAAGTACAAATGGATTACATCATTGAAAAGCTGATCTCTTTCTGCAAATTTACATATATATTTTTTTTATATATAATAAAAGGAAGGTGCTAAATATAGTACTTGAATATGTATATAAATTGGAGAATGTGTTCTATATTTGGTGCCATTTATGCTGGGTGAAAGGGACACCATGTACCCACTGCAATAGGAAGTTTGGTACTACCCATTTCCTGTTCAATATCTCCCATTTCTAGTGATGATTCCGTAACCTCCCAGGATACAAACAGAAGCTTAAGTTATGACAGCTGTGCTGACCATTGCCTTATAAAAATGCCTCCAAATTATTTTATGACTGACAATTCAAGTATTGCCCCCTCGATCCCCCCTCACACACACATCAACATGAAAGAAAATTAACTCCATTCATGTGAGTGTTTAGACAGTGTAAGTACTCACAACAGTGTAATCTGTTTTGTATTCATGAGTGTGGACATTTAACCAATTGATCTGAGGCATAAGGGTGTGAAAGTATCCGACCAATGAGAAAAATCTCATTTAAGCATTAACTGAGTGTCATAATGTAAGTGTTTAACATTTTAATATATCTCATTCATATATTTAATTTATTGACGTCCTACATTTTATTGAAGTTCTATAATTTAGCTCGCGCGCTATACCAACATTTGCACAGAACGACCGCTAGATGTCACCCATACAAGGTCAAGTCTGTTGGAGGTTGTGAACAATTTTTGTCAAAATGTTGTCGAATTTATCGCGCTTAGCAAGAACTGTTTCTTCAGCAAGACCGGTGAGTAATGCAAACAAATATGAAGCTTTTTTTGTATTCTTTTAGAGGCATTAATCGTATATTATTAGCACCATCGAACTCAATTTATAAGAACGAAGTTGCTTTCAACTGAATCACAATTTTGCACACACAGTGACAGTGAGTGACAGCAGCTGAGCTCGTGCTTGAAGTTTGACACTTGCATTGACACTTGCTTGTGCAAAGTTGTAAGCTGCTAGTCAATTGCTTCTAGGTTGTTAGTAATGTCATCGATCAATAAATCAGTGTAATGTTGTGCTGGGTTTTCCTTACATAAGCTCCAAAATATTGTACAGTTGAGACTAGGTTTACCAAGTTTAATGGGGTTCTCATTAAATAATAGCTCGAGAATCTCTAGCAGTGAATTTGCCTTTTGTTTATTTTGGGCCCGGCGGCCATTTCACGGCTAGAGAGAGTTCATCAAATTTAATCTGCCCTAGCGCAGCCCACTGAGCTGCGCGTGGTAAACACACACTGCAGGTGTTGTAATTGTGTACTCACTGATTACATGGCCTGGTTGTTTGCAAAGTATAATCTGTTTTCTTCAATATCCAGTTGTAAAACGATCATTTTATTCTGTTTTAAGTCAGTTAACACACTTTTAAATGGACAAGAATTTTAGCTTCCTCTGAATTGAAATGGCCGCCAATGTTAAGACTGGTTAAGACCACGTGACTACATTTCACCCTCCACTTTTGTTTGTTGTGGGAAGTGATTTTTTCACTGTCTCAAGAGTGTTTTCATCATGTGATGTTTCTTGGCATTTTCACTATTACAAACATTTGGAGATTTCTTGTGATCAAATTAAAATTTTTGTCCTTAATTTATTAGGAATATACAACTTTAAAAGTTGATCTGACCAAGCAGTCATATTCAAAAATAGGTAAGGAATATTTATGTTGAGGTGTCAATAAATGTTCCTCCAAGATTATTATGCAAACAATGAATTTCCATGAAGAAGGCAGGAGAATTTAAAAACCATATTTTTTTACTGAAGTACTCCACGACCTAAAAACTGCCCCTAAACTGCTCAAAATGTTTAAAATGCAAATAAAATATAGCAGAAAATATCCTTAGGAAAGGGCTAGTTATTTAGGGAGTGGATGCCATGACTAATTAAATAATAGTAAATTACAGGCATTGGAGCAGTTTCCGACAGGCAGTAGCTTCTACAAAGGCCTTCTTCACAGGCTTTACATTGTTGGAAACAATGTTCTGTGACAACATTTTGTTAACACATGTGATAACATTAGTTTGCTCATGAAATTTATCAAAGACTTGATTTGTTTTCTTCAATTTAGATTTGCCAACAGTTGATCACAGTTTAATTTCACATATCATTTTTCAGGTTTGCTTTCATTTAAAAGTTTGTGATGGAAATTTTGAATATAAAGACACCAGAAATAAAAAGCTGAAATATTATTCTAGTTATGTAATTAATAAAAAAAAGTCTAATTTATTTTTTCATCAAGGTGTAAAACGAATGTTGGAAACTGCTTCTCATTCATAATTTACCTGAAAACATCAATAGTGAAGAGCCTCCTGCCTCTGCTAGTTTTATATGAATATTTAAATGTTCTTTTATTGGTTTCTTCAATATTAAGTTGTAAAAGAATCGTTTTTTCCTATTTTAAGTTTGTTATCATAGTTTGAATGTTCAAATATTTCAGTTTCCTCAGATTCATAATGACTGCCATGTCTTGACAAATAGAAAATGCAATCACATTTGCCAGTGCGTAAATTAATTGATGATGGTTTGAGTGCAATATACAAATATTGTTTTTCTTTAAAAATAGATAAGTCAGACTCAGGACTCAAGTCACAAGTCTGATGCATATTTTGGTACAAACATTTCTAGGGCCAAGGCAATCAAATAGTTCTCATGAACATAAGCAAAGGCTTTCAAATAAGTACTGCCTCTTTGGACACCTGGTCGACAGTTTCCCTGTTCGATCGTGCCCTTGTCCGGGAGGAAGACTGCGGCAGAAATCCATGAGGCAATTTGACAACCTCCTTTTTGGCCTCAATTGTATAATTTCGATCTGCCGATTAGTAGGATGTGAAGGGACTACATAGTAAATACAAACCTGACAGAGAAACCTTTGAATGGGCTCACTAGCCTTTATAACCTTTAATAGACTTTTTATCCTTTGAGAAACCTTTCAGACATCAGTGATATCCAAAAAGTGCTGAATATCAAGATCATGACAAAATTTTGTTATCAGATCTTATCAGTACAGAAATAGTTAATTCTTTGAGGGCATTTTTTTCTCACAGAGAACATTAGATAATATATTGATGTCAGGTAAATAGAATGTATTGTCTGCATTTTATATGGGAGCATTATCTAAAGTTATCAAAACTGATATGTGGTGGTTTCCACAATATAATTATATTCAATGTTTAAATTGAGGTAGACAGATACATGTATACACACACTCACACATATATTGGAAGAGCTTGGTTAGATGAACGAGAAGTGAATTTGATGCTCTTGGTTTATGCCATACTTTTATAGAATGAGATAATAAGCAATCTTCTGATAAATTTATATTGACACAAAGACCATCCCATAGGTTTTATGTCAAATGCTCCTCAGTGAGATCAAAATTGCAGACAAATTATTTTAGAGTTGTCATATTTTGCAGATTGATTGAATATATTTTGACTTGCTGTGAGAAAAATTGTTGATGAATGTTTTTTTATGTTTGTGTTTTTAGATTGCGTGTATTTTATCTAGAGATTACAGCAGTCCGGTCACAGAGGCAACATTTGATGCAAATAATGTAAGTCCTAATGTATTTGTCATTGAACTTATTTTGATCATTTTATAAGTTAAGATAAACACATACATATATACATATTTCCTTCATATATTTCAGCTATGAGCTTAATCTTACAGAGTTATCATGTTATTTTGAGAAAATAATAAAAATATATTTAAACTAAAAGGTATTATTAAGAAATACCTTATATCTTCTATTCAAAGTGAAAATGTTTGTTTCAAACTCGGGCATATATCTACTGATTGTTTATTCTAATTTTCACCAAACATTATGCCATTGTTTTATTCCCATTTCAGGCATACAAACTGCACAAGTTAGAAGGTGGCCCTGCGACCACATACAGCCTGACCCGGGATGAAGCCATCGGCATGTACCGTGACATGCAGATCGTACGCCGCATGGAAACCTCTGCCGGAAACCTCTACAAGGAAAAATCCATCCGGGGCTTCTGCCATCTCTACTCTGGACAGGTACAAACTGCATAATCATAAAGAAACCTGCTATCAGAAGCGATACACTCTCTGGATAATTGCCGAATAAGGGAAAATTATACTTGGAAGAGATTGGCAAAATTTGTATCTTATTTATTTATTTCTTATTTGTAACAAGTGATGTGCTCCTGGCTTCCACTGCTGATGGATTATTAATAACTAATTTGCAATGTCTGTATTCTAAACCTTTGAATTGTCTAAAATATATATCTGACCAAATTTAGCTGTAGTTTGATGTGAAAGATTGAAGCAATTGACATTTAAAGATTCAGTGAAATGGCTTAGCAGTGAAAAGATACCAAGCAGTGAAAAGATACCAAATTAGTACTAGAATATTAAACTGGTTAGGGAAAAGTGGTAACACTACAAAAAATTATTGAATGTTAACAGTTAAGATGAACCTCTGAAATTTCTTTGGTAACAAAAATAAATATCTTATGGTAGAAAATGAAATAGCTTAAAATACAAAAAAAAACAAAAAACAGGTATGATATCCCGAGACAAATTATTTATTATGGTGGAGTTTGAGGGTAAATTGCTGTGTTGCAGGAAGCTATATGTGTTGGCATGGAAAGTGGACTGAGGAAGGATGACGCAGTAATCACAGCATACAGGGCCCATGGCTGGACCTACTGCAGGGGAGTGTCCCCCCTCGGAGTCCTGGCTGAACTCACAGGTGACTATCCACTCACAGATTAAGCAGTGATATACAACGTGTGGATATTTTATAATTTAAGATATTTTAATCTTATTATTCAAAATGAATAAAATTATTTTGAAAATTTGAGACAAGAAGATGATATTTGTAATCATTTAGTGGCAAAAAATGAAACATAATTGATTAAAAACACACAGGTAAACACCAAAAAGTGAATGCAATCTAAAATTTTACTGCTATTTAAATCTAAAATTACGAAGGTTGTTTATCAGTCCATTGAAAGTTGATTGCATACCTGATGCCTGTATAAGTTTTGAGTTATGTTTTGTATTGCAGGTCGTTCATCTGGCTGTGCCAAGGGAAAAGGAGGCTCCATGCACATGTACAATCACAACTTCTATGGAGGAAACGGGATTGTTGGAGCACAGGTAAAAACATTTTAGATTTGTGCTTAATTTTTTTTCTCCTTTTTTTCTTTTTATAATGTTAACCCCTCAGCCATACTTTGGGGGTATTGTATAGGATGCTTAATGGCTTTGAGATATTATTTTTTTAAAGATCTATGTAAATATGTTATAATGTGTTTGGGGTTTAGCTTTTTGTTTTGTAAAAGGGTTTCATAACTATGTATTTGGTTTTGCAGGTACCTCTTGGGGCAGGAGTAGCATTATCATTTAAGTATTCGGGCAAGGATAACATCTGCCTGGCACTGTATGGGGACGGTGCCGCCAATCAGGGCCAGGTGTTTGAAGCATACAACATGGCTAAGCTCTGGGACTTGCCAGTAATCTTCATTTGTGAGAACAACGGTTATGGTATGGGGACCAGTGTAGACCGTGCCTCTGCCAGCGTGGACTACTACACACGTGGTGACTACATCCCAGGCATCTGGGTAAGTTTACATACTTCCTATTTATCCAAGGCTTATGTGTAGTAGGGCTCATTAGCACTCAGAGAAAATAATGACTTTACCCTCTGTGTTAATTCTTATGGTCAAATCAACTAAAATTTAAATTTTGCTCCATTTGTATAAATAATGAATGCTTATTATCATTGGCACTTAAAAATGTTTTGGTAATCAATAGACTATGCTTTGCAGGCCCTCCCATCCCTATTATAGGGCTAGCCTTTCTATGCATACAGATTTAAAGAGACACTAAAGGTGGTGCTGTATTTCAGGTGGATGGCATGGACATCTTGGCAGTGAGGGAAGCAATCCGGTGGTGTGGAGATTATTGTCGCGCTGGGAAGGGCCCTCTTGTCATGGAGGTTGCCACATACAGATACTCTGGGCACAGTATGAGCGACCCTGGAACAAGGTAATATCACATTACTTTGCTGACCCTCCACAGTGTGAACTTAATCCCTTTAAAGGACAACCAAACCTTTACACCAAATTACTTGATACACACATTTTTATAAATAGCCAAGTTGAAGATTAAACAGAATAGAATAAGTTCGTTAATAATTTTCATACACAGTGAGTATTTTTGAATCAAGATATTCTAATGATAATGAGCAGTTATCAGAAAAAGATATTGAAAAAGCATATCCAGGCAGACAATCATTTTATAATCTATGTAAAAGTTTATGATATTGTCACTGATCACTGAGAGTTACTTACATTTCATATTTATTATCTGAAAAGAAGAAAAGAAATACCCTAAGAAATTCATATTTATACATCAATAATATATTTGGCCCAATTGACATTTCACATGAGGAATCTTTCTTGGAAGCAAGACACTATCTTTGTTTTTTTTGTAAACAGTACAGCCATTAAGTTTGCGTTTGTTGTTGTGTTTCAGTTACCGCACCCGAGATGAGGTACAAGAGGTGAGACAGACAAGGGATCCCATCACAGGCTTCAAGGACAGACTCACACAGAGCGGGCTGGCCACGGCTGCTGAGCTCAAGGTATCTCAACATATACAACTCCCAAAATACAACACATGCTATCTGATTGAATATTTTACATATCTCACACAAGATATATGAACTCTGCTAGTATTGTGGAAAGATATTCCAATAATGGTCAGACTTTTGTAATTTTAATCAATAGACTTGGGTAATATGACAGAGATATCTTGCTGACCTTATAAAAAATGGAGTCTGTGAAGCCTAAAAAAATAACGCAAGATAATTGATATTGTGTATAACTTCACTAAATATGGTTCTCTTATATCCTATTATTCTATATGCTTTATTTTGCTTCATTTCTCAGTGTAAACATAAAACATATTACTTAAAATATATTTCTTTCCTGTAGAAAATCGACCAGGAAGTTCGCAAAGAGATTGATGCTGTAGTGGTGAAGGCAAAGACAGATCCTGAGTTGCCGTTGTCAGACCTGTATTCAGACGTGTATCATGACCTGCCAAAAGACTACACCATTCGTGGCTGCGATGCCTTCAGTTATCATGATGCAAAATAATAATATCTCATCACATAAAAATCCTCTCAAAATATCCCCAAGAATATAATCACAATTTCAAAATGTGGCTATTTTTATTTCACAAACAACAAACATGGACAAAGTTGCATCTTATAATATTGGGAAATTCCCATAAATTATTGATCAATAAAAAAAAGAAATGTTTTTTTTTTTAGAAATTTTTTCAAACATTTTTTTACAGAAATAGATATTTTCTGAACATTCTAAGAACTCCCAAAGAGTTCATTCAAAGGGAGGAAAGTATCTGTTAAGACAGTATAGGGAGTAGGGAATAGAATACAGAGAAACATCAAGGGATGGTTTGAGAGTGGAAGTTAAAATTTGGTTGTAAAATTATATATACACAGAATAAACAATGTTCATTTTGCTAATAATCACTTTGCCTGAAAGATTCAAGGCCAAGTATTTGTCAATATTGAATGAAAGAGGAACAATACTGAACTCATTATATTCTTTCTATGTGAAGTGACAGTTTGGTGTGATTCAGACATTGTTAGATGGAAATTTGAGTTTTATTCTGAGCATGATATTCCAGGTGTGTATAGAACCAGCAGGTAGGATCACAGGATTGGAAGGGTCAATGTAAGTAGGTCACTGGTCAGGCTTAAACTGTGTTGTAACATAAATAAATTGGAGTAGATAATGTCCTGCAAAATGTATCTGGCTGATGTGTTCATCGACAACATCAAATCAAGACCAAACATGGCAGTTCTGAAATAGTGATGGATTTTTGTTTATATGTGTATGTCTAGTATATTATACTGGTTTCATTTAATGAATTAACGAAGCTGGCACAAAGTACTCAATTTGTCATAGACATACACATCTCTTTTGCAAAATTGCCAAGTTGCATCAAACAAGATATTATAGAAACCTAAACTAAAGAGTGAAAAATAAGTGTTGAAAGGGTGTAGAGATCTGTTAAGAAAAAGTAAACCGAAGTGTGTGGAAGATTGTCAGGCAATGTTCACTGTGCTCCCCACTGAAATAATTCAAAGTACTATTGAACGATGAATTGGTTCACTCTCCCTGTGAAACCTCAATGCTTAAGTTAACACCAGTACTTTTGTCAGTGGAAAGAAAACTTGATTCCATTGATAACCAAATAAAAAAAGCAGGAATCAAAGATACATTTATATATTTCTCACAGAAAAATATTTTGGTAAAAGCAGTTTTTATCTTAAATATATCTATTATGTGATATATTTGGTTGATAATTATTGTTTATATCATTGAATTGTCTGTTACCTAATGATAACCATTTATAAGCAGTACATTGTTTTGTTGAGTAATATGTGTACAAACTCTCCCAAGACATGATATTCTTTTCAGTATAATTCAAAGTTTGTATAATTAGGAAAGGGGTGAATATCTCAAGTGTCTCGGTCTATGTGCTAACACACTATATATATGTGCTTAATTTTATGGTTGAAATATAACTTGTGCATATGAAATCTGTGCCAGTTTGAAATTGTGTAAATACAACATGAAATAAATTATAAATATTCAGAAATATCAAATTGTCTTTTATAAGAACTCCAAATATGTTTTTTTTCCATCAGATGGCAAAGGTAACTTGTACCTATTTATTTTCTTACCAAAACCAAAAAAGACTTGTTTCAATTTAGAGTTTCCCCATTTGTTTTGGAGAGAGGACAAATAATTACCCAAATGCTCTGAAGGCTCCTTTGGTGGTCTGGAATATACCATATCCAACACCAAAGAATAATGGCAATCAGTAAATCTTCATTATCTTTGCTTCAAATTGAAATCTTAACAGGATGTTTTGGATTTTTTTTATGACTAACTCATAATGCTTTTCATGTTTGATATAAAAATACATCATGATGCATTCTATCATAGACAATCAACAATGCCATGCTTGAGTGAAATGTCATAAATCATGTCACTTCTTAGGTTAGGCTCTTCACATTTGGTATGAAGATACATCATGCTGTGATCTAACCGAGACATTCCACAGTGTTACACTTGAGCAAACAGGTCATGTACGATTAACAGCTCAAGAAGAAAATTGGAGCACACTTTTGAATGTATTATTTGACATAGCATGTTAATCTTATTGGCCTGCTATATAAGGATCTCACTCAACCTTTTGACAAGTGAGATCCTTCCACCAAAATCAATAGAAAACAAAACTAAAAAAGAAGTAGTTAGGCAGAGGGGTGATCTGTGAAAGTAATTCAGCAAAGGGGTGATCTGAAAAAAATATCTCATGGGTGCAGAACACTCTCTTGAAGCACCAAGTACGAGATAATCAATCAAAAAAAAACTTTTTCTTGTTGCTTGCTGCCAATATTGTAGTATTTTTACTTCTCCATGATACTTTTTTCTTCTGAATATCTATTGCTAATGGTTAACAAAACATGTACATGTTCAGAAAATGCAAAGTTGTCTGAGATTCCATGCATATTTTTCCACCTCATCTGACTTCAATCAAAGTATTGTCCGAGTCTTGGTGTCTGTTTGCCTGTAGTTATCCCAGTTGTATCTAATCAACTAGGAACTTCAATATATATGTTATATGTTTATTTCTCAGAAATAAATATATGCATGATATTTCAAATTACAACATTTAAACATGAACAACTTTACCTTCATGCTAAGAAGAACAACAACAATGAAATATACAAATATACAGGATCCTTACATAAAGTCAACTTGATGGATCAGGTCTGGGTTTTACATATTACAGAAAAATAAATCCATTTTTCACTTTTTATATCAAATAGTAATTGTAATAGTCAAAGGATTTAGGATATCTAAATCAATAATGCAAAAGTTGTAAATGCTATCACAAATTGTCTTCATTGTCTGGGAAGAGGAATGCATCATATTTTTCATTGTCATTTTGTGTCTTAAATAAAACTGGGTGCAGTGACCTTTATTTTAATCACCCCTCCATGTACAATGTATGAAAATATCCCAGAAAATGGGCCTAGAAATTTCTGTTTTATGCCAATGACAGAATTTCTCATCACACTACCAATGTCATGTTGCCTGACGATACTACCATCACCATGACAACGATGAAGGATGATGGCTGGTTCACATGCCAGTGACCGTGGTAATGATGTGTGGTTCCAGATGTTTTGAATTGTCCCCTATCCACACTGCTTTAGTTTAATGATGGTGCTGTCTGACACCGAGGATAGGATTGAAACGTTGGTTTGGTAACATTGCTGGTTGTGTGTCAGAGTTTGGGACCATCAAGTAAAAATGTTGCCAACTCCACCACTTGTGTTGCTTATCACCCTTTCCTCTACTGCTGATCACCTTTTTCCATTACTTTGTAAACAACTTGGTTTGGGTCTAGCTTGGTCTGAACTTGATGCCCTTTCCTCCATTGTTGTTGTTTGCAGTACTCTTTGCAGTGCTGTGCTGTATTTCTAGATGGAGGGTTTAAAATCTCCCACCCTTTCTTCCATTGCTGTTACCATGGTTACTGGCAGCACTGTTTGTTTTGCTGTGCTCTGTGGCTGGTTTCCAAAGGGATGAGAACTTCCCACCTCCTCCATGCTATTTATCATACTGTTCCTATGCCTTGTGTCTGGTTAGAACTCCCCACCTCCTCCCCCACTGCTGTTGCTGGAAGTACTGTTTGTTCTGCTGTTTGGAGGGGTTGTACGTTAAAACTCCCCACCTCCTCCCCCACTGCTGTTGCTGGTGGTGCTGTTTGTTATGCTGTTTGGAGGGGTTGTTAGAACTCTCAACCTCCCCCCCCCCCACTGCTGTTGCTGGTAGTGCTGTTTGTTATGCTGTTTGGAGGAGTTGTTAGAACTCTCAACCTCCTCCCCCACTGCTGTTGCTGGTGGTACTGTTTGTTCTGCTGTTTGGAGGGGTTGTTAGAACTCTCAACCTCCTCCCCCACTGCTGTTGCTGGTAGTGCTGTTTGTTATGCTGTTTGGAAGGGTTGCTAGAACTCCCCACCTCCTCCTCCACTGCTGTTGCTGGTGTTACTGTTTGTTTTGCTGTTTGGAAGGGTTCCTAGAACTCCCCACCTCCTCCACTGCTGTTGCTGGTGTTACTGTTTGTTTTGCTGTTTGGAAGGGTTGCTAGAACTCCCCACCTCCTCCCCCACTGCTGTTGCTGGACACACTATCCCTCTTGCTGGAGCTGTGATTGTGAGACGTACTATGGCCAGAGTAACTCTCGTAACCATTCTTAGTAGTGCTGTCACTCGTACATGCTTCTTGACAGATGCCGTACCTCTGGCGAAGAATAGAGAAGAGAACGCACCCGAGCACACCGCCTCCGATGACCACTCCCAGGATGATGTAGGTTGTGGCACTGGCGGGCTTATTGCACTCATGCTTCCTCTGTAGTACCAGCCTGCAAATATATATAACATTCATGGCTTCATCTCTTAAAAATGTAGTGTAAAAAAAAAAGAAGATAATTCTTTCTCCCAAATATAGCCAATTAAATCTTGTATTGCACTTTCTAAAACTTAACAAACTTGAGAAAATCTCTTGCGCTTTGGGGCAAGGGAAACTTGTTATGATCATGATCAGATTCATAATCTAGTAGACTAAATATTTTATGTACATAATTGACTGTCAAATAATGCATGAACTACACTATGTAAGTGGCATACACAGGATACACTTTAAATCCTGGGACACAGTTCATAATGAGCCCATTTATAGATCTAATCTTGCTAATGTAATGTTTCCTTAAGGGAATGTCCATGTATTCGAATAAGAATAATTAGTGCAAGTAAAATGCCTCTATTTTGGATCAACATTTGTCCATTTTCCTTTGTATTGTTAATTGAGTTTATTGATACATTGTATTGTTAATTGAGTTTATTGATAAAGGTGCAAAGGGTTGTTTGTATTGGAGTTCACCGTGTTCCTGATTTGCAGTAGATTAACCACTTTCTTTGCTGCTGATAATGAAGGTATCATCAACAAATATTAGAACAAAGCCTAATCTACATCCTGACCCTCCACAAAATGATTGACAGGTAACTATACTTATTTGTTTTTGTGCTATATATTCTGTGAAACCCATCCTCTTGGTATATCATGTCACAAAACCCATTGAGGTTTATTATAAGAATAATAATAGCATTTACTTCAGGCGGATACCAGAGAGTGGCTCTTCATAAATCTTAATACAATCACATTTACACAACAGTATTCTAGTAAAATCTTTCTCTGCAGAATTTGAAATTTGAAAGTGCCCTCCAAAAAGTTTCATTCAGGCCAAAACCCTAATATATACTCACTTGTATTCTTTTAATGTCTCTTTGAGGCCTTCAAAAAAGTTCCCCTGGCTGAAATAATGTTTTTGTTTTTGGAAGATTTTGTTGACACAATTGTCAGTCAATATGACCCTTGTCTCGTCGCCAGTAGCTGTGAAGACCTGCAAAGTAAAATATAATGTGATAATACATTTGTCCTCATTCCTTATGTAAAAACCTGTCTAGCCAACAAACCCAAAGCTTCTCATCCGAATTACCCCATATCTGTCTGTCGTAATCACTCCTTATCTGTCTGTTCCACCTTTATATATCAGTTGTCTTGCTGTCCTGATCACCCCTTTGCTGTCTGTTCCACCTTTATATATCAGTTGTCTTGCTGTCCTGATCACCCCTCTGCTGTCTGTTCCACCTTTATATATCAATTGTCTTGCTGTCCTGATCACCCCTTTGCTGTTTGTTCCACCTTTATATATCAGTTGTCTTGCTGTCCTGATCACCCCTTTGCTGTCTGTTCTACCTTTATATATCAGTTGTCTTACTGTCCTGATCACCCCTCTGCTGTCTGTTCCACCTTTATATATCAGTTGTCTTGCTGTCCTGATCACCCCTTTGCTGTCTGTTCTACCTTTATATATCAGTTGTCTTACTGTCCTGATCACCCCTCTGCTGTCTGTTCCACCTTTATATATCAGTTGTCTTACAGTCCTGATCACCCCTATGCTGTTTGTTCCACCTTTATATATCAGTTGTCTTACTGTCCTGATCACCCCTCTGCTGTCTGTTCCACCTTTATATATCAGTTGTCTTGCTGTCCTGATCACCCCTATGCTGTTTGTTCCACCTTTATATATCAGTTGTCTTGCTGTCCTGATCACCCCTTTGCTGTCTGTTCCACCTTTATACATCAGTTGTCTGACTGTCCTGATCACCCCTTTGCTGTCTGTTCCACCTTTATATATCAGTTGTCTTGCTGTCCTGATCACCCCTTTACTGTCTGTTCCACCTTTTTTTATCAGTTGTCTTACTGTCCTGATCACCCCTTTGCTGTCTGTTCCACCTTTATATATCAGTTGTCTTGCTGTCCTGATCAACCCTCTGCTGTCTGTTCCACCTTTATATATCAGTTGTCTTGCTGTCCTGATCACCCCTATGCTGTCTGTTCCACCTTTATATATCAGTTGTCTTGCTGTCCTGATCACCCCTATGCTGTTTGTTCCACCTTTATATATCAGTTGTCTCTCTGTCCTGATCACCCCTTTGCTGTCTGTTCCACCTTTATACATCAGTTGTCTGACTGTCCTGATCAACCCTTTGCTGTCTGTTCCACCTTTATATATCAGTTGTCTTGCTGTCCTGATCACCCCTTTGCTGTCTGTTCCACCTTTTTTATCAGTTGTCTTACTGTCCTGATCAACCCTTTGCTGTCTGTTCTACCTTTATATATCAGTTGTCTTACTGTCCTGATCAACCCTCTGCTGTGTGTTCTACCTTTATATATCAGTTGTCTTGCTGTCCTGATCACCCCTTTGCTGTCTGTTCCACCTTTTTTATCAGTTGTCTTACTGTCCTGATCAACCCTTTGCTGTCTGTTCTACCTTTATATATCAGTTGTCTTACTGTCCTGATCAACCCTCTGCTGTCTGTTCCACCTTTTTTATCAGTTGTCTGACTGTCCTGATCACCCCTTTGCTGTCTGTTCCACCTTTATATATCAGTTGTCTTGCTGTCCTGATCACCCCTTTGCTGTCTGTTCCACCTTTTTTATCAGTTGTCTTACTGTCCTGATCAACCCTTTGCTGTCTGTTCTACCTTTATATATCAGTTGTCTTACTGTCCTGATCAACCCTCTGCTGTCTGTTCTACCTTTATATATCAGTTGTCTTGCTGTCCTGATCACCCCTTTGCTGTCTGTTCCACCTTTTTTATCAGTTGTCTTACTGTCCTGATCAACCCTTTGCTGTCTGTTCTACCTTTATATATCAGTTGTCTTACTGTCCTGATCAACCCTCTGCTGTCTGTTCCACCTTTTTTATCAGTTGTCTGACTGTCCTGATCAACCCTTTGCTGTCTGTTCCACCTTTATATATCAGTTGTCTTGCTGTCCTGATCACCCCTTTGCTGTCTGTTCCACCTTTTTTATCAGTTGTCTTACTGTCCTGATCAACCCTTTGCTGTCTGTTCTACCTTTATATATCAGTTGTCTTACTGTCCTGATCACCCCTCTGCTGTCTGTTCCACCTTTATATATCAGTTGTCTTGCTGTCCTGATCACCCCTATGCTGTCTGTTCCACCTTTATATATCAGTTGTCTTACTGTCCTGATCACCCCTCTGCTGTCTGTTCCACCTTTATATATCAGTTGTCTTGCTGTCCTGATCACCCCTATGCTGTTTGTTCCACCTTTATATATCAGTTGTCTCGCTGTCCTGATCACCCCTTTGCTGTCTGTTCCACCTTTATACATCAGTTGTCTGACTGTCCTGATCAACCCTTTGCTGTCTGTTCCACCTTTATATATCAGTTGTCTTGCTGTCCTGATCACCCCTTTGCTGTCTGTTCCACCTTTTTTATCAGTTGTCTTACTGTCCTGATCAACCCTTTGCTGTCTGTTCTACCTTTATATATCAGTTGTCTTACTGTCCTGATCAACCCTCTGCTGTGTGTTCTACCTTTATATATCAGTTGTCTTGCTGTCCTGATCACCCCTTTGCTGTCTGTTCCACCTTTTTTATCAGTTGTCTTACTGTCCTGATCAACCCTTTGCTGTCTGTTCTACCTTTATATATCAGTTGTCTTACTGTCCTGATCAACCCTCTGCTGTCTGTTCCACCTTTTTTATCAGTTGTCTGACTGTCCTGATCACCCCTTTGCTGTCTGTTCCACCTTTATATATCAGTTGTCTTGCTGTCCTGATCACCCCTTTGCTGTCTGTTCCACCTTTTTTATCAGTTGTCTTACTGTCCTAATCAACCCTCTGCTGTCTGTTCTACCTTTATATATCAGTTGTCTTGCTGTCCTGATCACCCCTTTGCTGTCTGTTCCACCTTTTTTATCAGTTGTCTTACTGTCCTGATCAACCCTTTGCTGTCTGTTCTACCTTTATATATCAGTTGTCTTACTGTCCTGATCAACCCTCTGCTGTCTGTTCTACCTTTATATATCAGTTGTCTTGCTGTCCTGATCACCCCTTTGCTGTCTGTTCCACCTTTTTTATCAGTTGTCTTACTGTCCTGATCAACCCTTTGCTGTCTGTTCTACCTTTATATATCAGTTGTCTTACTGTCCTGATCAACCCTCTGCTGTCTGCTCCACCTTTTTTATCAGTTGTCTGACTGTCCTGATCAACCCTTTGCTGTCTGTTCCACCTTTATATATCAGTTGTCTTGCTGTCCTGATCATCCCTTGGCTGTCTGTTCCACCTTTTTTATCAGTTGTCTTACTGTCCTGATCAACCCTTTGCTGTCTGTTCTACCTTTATATATCAGTTGTCTTGCTGTCCTGATCACCCCTCTGCTGTCTGTTCCACCTTTATATATCAGTTGTCTTGCTGTCCTGATCACCCCTATGCTGTCTGTTCCACCTTTATATATCAGTTGTCTTACTGTCCTGATCAACCCTTTGCTGTCTGTTCTACCTTTATATATCAGTTGTCTTACAGTCCTGATCACCCCTATGCTGTCTGTTCCACCTTTATATATCAGTTGTCTTGCTATCCTGATCACCCCTCTGCTGTCTGTTCCACCTTTATACATCAGTTGTCTCGCTGTCCTGATCACCCCTCTGCTGTCTGTTCCACCTTTATATATCAGTTGTCTTGCTGTCCTGATCACCCCTATGCTGTTTGTTCCACCTTTATATATCAGTTGTCTTGCTGTCCTGATCACCCCTTTGCTGTCTGTTCCACCTTTATACATCAGTTGTCTGACTGTCCTGATCAACCCTTTGCTGTCTGTTCCACCTTTATATATCAGTTGTCTTGCTGTCCTGATCACCCCTTTGCTGTCTGTTCCACCTTTTTTATCAGTTGTCTTACTGTCCTGATCAACCCTTTGCTGTCTGTTCTACCTTTATATATCAGTTGTCTTACTGTCCTGATCAACCCTCTGCTGTCTGTTCCACCTTTTTTATCAGTTGTCTGACTGTCCTGATCACCCCTTTGCTGTCTGTTCCACCTTTATATATCAGTTGTCTTGCTGTCCTGATCACCCCTATGCTGTCTGTTCCACCTTTATATATCAGTTGTCTTACTGTCCTGATCACCCCTCTGCTGTCTGTTCCACCTTTATATATCAGTTGTCTTGCTGTCCTGATCACCCCTATGCTGTTTGTTCCACCTTTATATATCAGTTGTCTCGCTGTCCTGATCACCCCTTTGCTGTCTGTTCCACCTTTATACATCAGTTGTCTGACTGTCCTGATCAACCCTTTGCTGTCTGTTCCACCTTTATATATCAGTTGTCTTGCTGTCCTGATCACCCCTTTGCTGTCTGTTCCACCTTTTTTATCAGTTGTCTTACTGTCCTGATCAACCCTTTGCTGTCTGTTCTACCTTTATATATCAGTTGTCTTACTGTCCTGATCAACCCTCTGCTGTGTGTTCTACCTTTATATATCAGTTGTCTTGCTGTCCTGATCACCCCTTTGCTGTCTGTTCCACCTTTTTTATCAGTTGTCTTACTGTCCTGATCAACCCTTTGCTGTCTGTTCTACCTTTATATATCAGTTGTCTTACTGTCCTGATCAACCCTCTGCTGTCTGTTCCACCTTTTTTATCAGTTGTCTGACTGTCCTGATCACCCCTTTGCTGTCTGTTCCACCTTTATATATCAGTTGTCTTGCTGTCCTGATCACCCCTTTGCTGTCTGTTCCACCTTTTTTATCAGTTGTCTTACTGTCCTAATCAACCCTCTGCTGTCTGTTCTACCTTTATATATCAGTTGTCTTGCTGTCCTGATCACCCCTTTGCTGTCTGTTCCACCTTTTTTATCAGTTGTCTTACTGTCCTGATCAACCCTTTGCTGTCTGTTCTACCTTTATATATCAGTTGTCTTACTGTCCTGATCACCCCTCTGCTGTCTGTTCTACCTTTATATATCAGTTGTCTTGCTGTCCTGATCACCCCTTTGCTGTCTGTTCCACCTTTTTTATCAGTTGTCTTACTGTCCTGATCAACCCTTTGCTGTCTGTTCTACCTTTATATATCAGTTGTCTTACTGTCCTGATCAACCCTCTGCTGTCTGCTCCACCTTTTTTATCAGTTGTCTGACTGTCCTGATCAACCCTTTGCTGTCTGTTCCACCTTTATATATCAGTTGTCTTGCTGTCCTGATCATCCCTTGGCTGTCTGTTCCACCTTTTTTATCAGTTGTCTTACTGTCCTGATCAACCCTTTGCTGTCTGTTCTACCTTTATATATCAGTTGTCTTGCTGTCCTGATCACCCCTCTGCTGTCTGTTCCACCTTTATATATCAGTTGTCTTGCTGTCCTGATCACCCCTATGCTGTCTGTTCCACCTTTATATATCAGTTGTCTTACTGTCCTGATCAACCCTTTGCTGTCTGTTCTACCTTTATATATCAGTTGTCTTACAGTCCTGATCACCCCTATGCTGTCTGTTCCACCTTTATATATCAGTTGTCTTGCTATCCTGATCACCCCTCTGCTGTCTGTTCCACCTTTATACATCAGTTGTCTCGCTGTCCTGATCACCCCTCTGCTGTCTGTTCCACCTTTATATATCAGTTGTCTTGCTGTCCTGATCACCCCTATGCTGTTTGTTCCACCTTTATATATCAGTTGTCTTGCTGTCCTGATCACCCCTTTGCTGTCTGTTCCACCTTTATACATCAGTTGTCTGACTGTCCTGATCAACCCTTTGCTGTCTGTTCCACCTTTATATATCAGTTGTCTTGCTGTCCTGATCACCCCTTTGCTGTCTGTTCCACCTTTTTTATCAGTTGTCTTACTGTCCTGATCAACCCTTTGCTGTCTGTTCTACCTTTATATATCAGTTGTCTTACTGTACTGATCAACCCTTTGCTGTCTGTTCTACCTTTATATATCAGTTGTCTTACTGTACTGATCAACCCTTTGCTGTCTGTTCCACCTTTATATATCAGTTGTCTTGCTATCCTGATCACCCCTCTGCTGTCTGTTCCACCTTTATATATCAGTTGTCTTGCTGTCCTGATCATCCCTTTGTTGTCTGTTCCACCAACCTGATCACCCCTTTACTGTCTGTTCCACCTTTATATATCACTTGTCTTACTGTCCTGATCACCCCTTTGTTGTCTGCTCCACCAACCTGATCACCCCTTTGTTGTCTGTTCCACCTTTATATATCAGTTGTCTTGCTGTCCTGATCACCCTTTTGCTGTCTGTTCCACCTTTATACATCAGTTGTCTGACTGTCCTGATCACCCCTCTGCTGTCTGTTCCACCTTTATATATCAGTTGTCTTGCTGTCCTGATCACCCCTATGCTGTTTGTTCCACCTTTATATATCAGTTGTCTCGCTGTCCTGATCACCCCTTTGCTGTCTGTTCCACCTTTATACATCAGTTGTCTGACTGTCCTGATCAACCCTTTGCTGTCTGTTCCACCTTTATATATCAGTTGTCTTGCTGTCCTGATCACCCCTTTGCTGTCTGTTCCACCTTTTTTATCAGTTGTCTTACTGTCCTGATCAACCCTTTGCTGTCTGTTCTACCTTTATATATCAGTTGTCTTACTGTCCTGATCAACCCTCTGCTGTCTGTTCTACCTTTATATATCAGTTGTCTTGCTGTCCTGATCACCCCTTTGCTGTCTGTTCCACCTTTTTTATCAGTTGTCTTACTGTCCTGATCAACCCTTTGCTGTCTGTTCTACCTTTATATATCAGTTGTCTTACTGTCCTGATCAACCCTCTGCTGTCTGTTCCACCTTTTTTATCAGTTGTCTGACTGTCCTGATCAACCCTTTGCTGTCTGTTCCACCTTTATATATCAGTTGTCTTGCTGTCCTGATCAACCCTTTGCTGTCTGTTCCACCTTTATATATCAGTTGTCTTGCTGTCCTGATCACCCCTCTGCTGTCTGTTCCACCTTTATATATCAGTTGTCTTGCTGTCCTGATCACCCCTATGCTGTCTGTTCCACCTTTATATATCAGTTGTCTTACTGTCCTGATCAACCCTTTGCTGTCTGTTCTACCTTTATATATCAGTTGTCTTACAGTCCTGATCACCCCTATGCTGTCTGTTCCACCTTTATATATCAGTTGTCTTGCTATCCTGATCACCCCTCTGCTGTCTGTTCCACCTTTATACATCAGTTGTCTGACTGTCCTGATCAACCCTTTGCTGTCTGTTCCACCTTTATATATCAGTTGTCTTGCTGTCCTGATCACCCCTATGCTGTTTGTTCCACCTTTATATATCAGTTGTCTTGCTGTCCTGATCACCCCTTTGCTGTCTGTTCCACCTTTATACATCAGTTGTCTGACTGTCCTGATCAACCCTTTGCTGTCTGTTCCACCTTTATATATCAGTTGTCTTGCTGTCCTGATCACCCCTTTGCTGTCTGTTCCACCTTTTTTTATCAGTTGTCTTACTGTCCTGATCAACCCTTTGCTGTCTGTTCTACCTTTATATATCAGTTGTCTTACTGTCCTGATCAACCCTTTGCTGTCTGTTCTACCTTTATATATCAGTTGTCTTACAGTCCTGATCACCCCTATGCTGTCTGTTCCACCTTTATACATCAGTTGTCTGACTGTCCTGATCAACCCTTTGCTGTCTGCTCTACCTTTATATATCAGTTGTCTTACTGCCCTGATCACCCCTATGCTGTCTGTTCCACCTTTATATATCAGTTGTCTTGCTGTCCTGATCACCCCTTTGTTGTCTGTTCCACCAACCTGATCACCCCTTTGCTGTCTGTTCCACCTATATATATCACTTGTCTTACTGTCCTGATCACCCCTTTGTTGTCTGTTCCACCAACCTGATCACCCCTTTGCTGTCTGTTCTACCTTTATATATCAGTTGTCTTGCTGTCCTGATCACCCCTCTGCTGTCTGTTGCACCTTTATATATCAGTTGTCTTGCTATCCTGATCACCCCTCTGCTGTCTGTTCCACCTTTATACATCAGTTGTCTGACTGTCCTGATCAACCCTTTGCTGTCTGTTCCACCTTTATATATCAGTTGTCTTGCTGTCCTGATCACCCCTATGCTGTTTGTTCCACCTTTATATATCAGTTGTCTTGCTGTCCTGATCACCCCTTTGCTGTCTGTTCCACCTTTATATATCAGTTGTCTTGCTGTCCTGATCACCCCTTTGCTGTCTGTTCCACCTTTTTTATCAGTTGTCTTACTGTCCTAATCAACCCTTTGCTGTCTGTTCTACCTTTATATATCAGTTGTCTTACTGTCCTGATCAACCCTTTGCTGTCTGTTCTACCTTTATATATCAGTTGTCTTACAGTCCTGATCACCCCTATGCTGTCTGTTCCACCTTTATATATCAGTTGTCTTGCTATCCTGATCACCCCTCTGCTGTCTGTTCCACCTTTATATATCAGTTGTCTTGCTGTCCTGATCATCCCTTTGTTGTCTGTTCCACCAACCTGATCACCCCTTTGCTGTCTGTTCCACCTTTATATATCACTTGTCTTACTGTCCTGATCACCCCTTTGTTGTCTGCTCCACCAACCTGATCACCCCTTTGTTGTCTGTTCCACCTTTATATATCAGTTGTCTTGCTGTCCTGATCACCCCTTTGCTGTCTGTTCCACCTTTATACATCAGTTGTCTGACTGTCCTGATCACCCCTTTGCTGTCTGTTCCACCTTTTTTTATCAGTTGTCTTACTGTCCTGATCAACCCTTTGCTGTCTGTTCTACCTTTATATATCAGTTGTCTTACTGTCCTGATCAACCCTTTGCTGTCTGTTCTACCTTTATATATCAGTTGTCTTACAGTCCTGATCACCCCTATGCTGTCTGTTCCACCTTTATACATCAGTTGTCTGACTGTCCTGATCAACCCTTTGCTGTCTGCTCTACCTTTATATATCAGTTGTCTTACTGCCCTGATCACCCCTATGCTGTCTGTTCCACCTTTATATATCAGTTGTCTTGCTGTCCTGATCACCCCTTTGTTGTCTGTTCCACCAACCTGATCACCCCTTTGCTGTCTGTTCCACCTATATATATCACTTGTCTTACTGTCCTGATCACCCCTTTGTTGTCTGTTCCACCAACCTGATCACCCCTTTGCTGTCTGTTCTACCTTTATATATCAGTTGTCTTGCTGTCCTGATCACCCCTCTGCTGTCTGTTGCACCTTTATATATCAGTTGTCTTGCTATCCTGATCACCCCTCTGCTGTCTGTTCCACCTTTATACATCAGTTGTCTGACTGTCCTGATCAACCCTTTGCTGTCTGTTCCACCTTTATATATCAGTTGTCTTGCTGTCCTGATCACCCCTATGCTGTTTGTTCCACCTTTATATATCAGTTGTCTTGCTGTCCTGATCACCCCTTTGCTGTCTGTTCCACCTTTATACATCAGTTGTCTGACTGTCCTGATCAACCCTTTGCTGTCTGTTCCACCTTTATATATCAGTTGTCTTGCTGTCCTGATCACCCCTTTGCTGTCTGTTCCACCTTTTTTATCAGTTGTCTTACTGTCCTAATCAACCCTTTGCTGTCTGTTCTACCTTTATATATCAGTTGTCTTACTGTCCTGATCAACCCTTTGCTGTCTGTTCTACCTTTATATATCAGTTGTCTTACAGTCCTGATCACCCCTATGCTGTCTGTTCCACCTTTATATATCAGTTGTCTTGCTATCCTGATCACCCCTCTGCTGTCTGTTCCACCTTTATATATCAGTTGTCTTGCTGTCCTGATCATCCCTTTGTTGTCTGTTCCACCAACCTGATCACCCCTTTGCTGTCTGTTCCACCTTTATATATCACTTGTCTTACTGTCCTGATCACCCCTTTGTTGTCTGCTCCACCAACCTGATCACCCCTTTGTTGTCTGTTCCACCTTTATATATCAGTTGTCTTGCTGTCCTGATCACCCCTTTGCTGTCTGTTCCACCTTTATACATCAGTTGTCTGACTGTCCTGATCACCCCTTTGCTGTCTGTTCCACCTTTTTTTATCAGTTGTCTTACTGTCCTGATCAACCCTTTGCTGTCTGTTCTACCTTTATATATCAGTTGTCTTACTGTCCTGATCAACCCTTTGCTGTCTGTTCTACCTTTATATATCAGTTGTCTTACAGTCCTGATCACCCCTATGCTGTCTGTTCCACCTTTATACATCAGTTGTCTGACTGTCCTGATCAACCCTTTGCTGTCTGCTCTACCTTTATATATCAGTTGTCTTACTGCCCTGATCACCCCTATGCTGTCTGTTCCACCTTTATATATCAGTTGTCTTGCTGTCCTGATCACCCCTTTGTTGTCTGTTCCACCAACCTGATCACCCCTTTGCTGTCTGTTCCACCTTTATATATCACTTGTCTTACTGTCCTGATCACCCCTTTGTTGTCTGTTCCACCAACCTGATCACCCCTTTGCTGTCTGCTCTACCTTTATATATCAGTTGTCTTACTGCCCTGATCACCCCTATGCTGTCTGTTCCACCTCTATATATCAGTTGTCTTGCTGTCCTGATCACCCCTTTGCTGTCTGTTCCACCTTTATATATCAGTTGTCTTACTGTCCTGATCACCCCTTTGTTGTCTGTTCCACCAACCTGATCACCCCTTTGCTGTCTGTTCCACCTTTATATATCACTTGTCTTACTGTCCTGATCACCCCTTTGTTGTCTGTTCCACCAACCTGATCACCCCTTTGCTGTCTGCTCTACCTTTATATATCAGTTGTCTTACTGCCCTGATCACCCCTATGCTGTCTGTCCCACCTTTATATATCAGTTGTCTTACTGTCCTGATCACCCCTTTGCTGTCTGTCCCATTATCCAATAGCCGTCTGTCTCAATAATCCCTTAGCTGTCTGTCCAAGCTACACCTGAGCTCTCTGACCAAATCCACTCTTAGCTCCTTCTCAATCACCCATTGGCTGGCTTCCCACACAGCTTTTTCTGTCCTAAACCTTGGCCAATTGTCTAAATCGCCCCTTAATCACTTCTTAGTCGTTTGTCAAAATCCTCCCTTAGTTGCATAATAATCCACTCTTGGCTATCTGTCTCAACTATTCCTTGGCAGTCTGTCCCAATCGGCTTAGAAATAACCTCATTCTAAATCATGTTAGTCTCAACTACTCCTGAATGTCTTCTAACATATATTACATTATCTTTCTACCTTAAGTCTTTTTTCTTATCTCATAAAATGATATCTCATACAATGATATCTCACACAATGATATCTCACACAATGATATCTCATACAATGATATCTCATAAAATGATATCTCATACAATGATATCTCACACAATGATATCTCACACAATGATATCTCACACAATGATATCTCATACAATGATATCTCACACAATGATATCTCATACCATGAAATCTCACAATATCTCATACAATGATATCTCATACAATAATATCTCATACAATGATATCTCATGCGATAATATCTCATACGATGATATCTCATACGATGATATCTCATACGATGATATCTCATACGATGATATCTCATACAGTGATATCTCATACAGTGATATCTCATACAATGATATCTCATACAATGATATCTCACACAATGATATCTCACACAATGATATCTCACACAATGATATCTCACACGATGCTATCTCACACGATGCTATCTCACACGATGATATCTCACGCGATGATATCTCAGGCGATGATATCTCAGGCGATGATATCTCACGCGATGATATCTCACGAGATGATATCTCATACGATGATATCTCATACGATGATATCTCATACGATGATATCTCATACGATGATATCTCATACGATGATATCTCATACGATGATATCTCATACGATGATATCTCATACGATGATATCTCATACGATGATATCTCATACGATGATATCTCATACGATGATATCTCATACAATGATATCTCATACAATGATATCTCATACAATGATATCTCATACAATGATATCTCATACAATGATATCTCATACAATGATATCTCTCACAATGATATCTAATACAATGATATCTCTCACAATGATATCTCACACAATTATATCTCACACAATTATATCTCATACCTGTCTGTCCTGCTTTGAGACAAAGATGACCAAATCATCATTACACTCTCCAAACTCCCAATCATCATCCCGCAGCTCATCAGCAAAGTCCTCAGCAGCCTTTCTCTTCTGAGATGAACTTGGATTGCTGAAATAAGTTTTTACCTTATTACATTTTCAAACCAAATTTTCTTTAGATAACAAAGATCCCATATAAATTGGACACTGATATATTTCATAAATCTACAATCACACCTCATGGATACAAAGAATATCATGAGGCTGATCATACTTAACACTAAGTGTCTATGACACGAAGCAAGAATAACTGTTTTCCCACCACCATACCTGACACCCCAACAGAGATATGCTGATTCACTCAGCTCACTGGATGCTAAGTGGCATTTGACATCAATTAATGTGTCTCTTAATCTAATACCAATTATCAAAGATAATAATACCTTAAATCTACTGTATCTCAAATAGCAGAAGGTCAGTAACAACAAGACTAAATAGAATGAACACCACAGGTGTTACTATGTGAAAAACTGTCTCAGTCTAAGAGTCATGGCACTGTCACTGGAAATGGTAATAACTTGAGGACCTGAAGCAGATGGTCACCCTACCATGAGGACCTGAAGTAGATGGTCACTCTACATTGAGGACCTGAAGTAGATGGTCACTCTACATTGAGGACCTGAAGTAGATGGTCAGCCTACCTTGATGACCTGAAGTAGATGGTCAGTCTACCTTGAGGACCTGAAGTAGATGGTCGGTCAGATGGTCAGTCTATCTTGAGGACCTGAAGCAGATGGTCAGCCTAACTCAAGGACCTGAGGTAGATGGTCAGCCTAACTCAAGGACCTGAGGTAGATGGTCAGCCTGACTCAAGGACCTGAGGTAGATGGTCAGCCTGACTCAAGGACCTAAAGTAGATTTTCAGCCTACCTTGAGGACCTGAAGTAGATGGTCAGCTTAACTCAGGACCCGAAGTAAATAGTCAGCCTAACTCAAGGACCTGAAGTAGATGGTCAGCCTAACTCAAGGACCTGAGGTAGATAGTCAGCCTAACTCAAGGACCTGAGGTAGATGGTCAGCCTAACTCAAGGACCTGAGGTAGATGGTCAGCCTGACTCAAGGACCTGAGGTAGATGGTCAGCCTGACTCAAGGACCTGAAGTAGATGGTCAGCCTAACTCAAGGACCTGAAGTAAATAGTCAGCCTAACTCAAGGACCTGAAGTAGATGGTCAGCCTAACTCAAGGACCTGAAGTAGATGGTCAGCCTAACTCAAGGACCTGAGGTAGATGGTCAGCCTGACTCAAGGACCTGAAGTAGATGGTCAGCCTAACTCAAGGACCTGAAGTAGATAGTCAGCCTAACTCAAGGACCTGAAGTAGATGGTCAGCCTAACTCAAGGACCTGAGGTAGATGGTCAGCCTGACTCAAGGACCTGAAGTAGATGGTCAGCCTAACTCAAGGACCTGAAGTAAATAGTCAGCCTAACTCAAGGACCTGAAGTAGATGGTCAGCCTGACTCAAGGACCTGAGGTATATGGTCAGCCTAACTCAAGGACCTAAAGTAAATAGTCAGCCTAACTCAAGGACCTGAGGTATATGGTCAGCCTAACTCAAGGACCTGAGGTAGATGGTCAGCCTAACTCAAGGACCTAAAGTAAATAGTCAGCCTAACTCAAGGACCTGAGGTATATGGTCAGCCTAACTCAAGGACCTGAGGTAGATGGTCAGCCTAACTCAAGGACCTAAAGTAAATAGTCAGCCTAACTCAAGGACCTGAAGTAGATGGTCAGCCTAACTCAAGGACCTGAGGTAGATGGTCAGCCTAACCCACCTTGAGGACCTGAGGTAGATGGTCAGCCCACCTTGAGGACCTGAGGTAGATGGTCAGCCCACCTTGAGGACCTGAGGTAGATGGTCAGCCCACCTTGAGGACCTGAGGTAGATGGTCAGCCCACCTTGAGGACCTGAGGTAGATGGTCAGCCCACCTTGAGGACCTGAAGCAGATGGTCAGCCTACCTTGAGGACCTGAAGTAGATGGTCAGTCAGATGGTCAGCCTACCTTGAGGACTTGAAGTAGATGGTCAGTCAGATGGTCAGCCTACCTTGAGGACTTGAAGTAGATACTATTGACCAGAGCGACGGCCGCCTGGTAACCTTGGTAATCTCCTGAGTAGCCACATTTCTTGCCACAGATGCAGGCGCCTGTCCCAGTCCGCAAGTCCTCTATCACCCGGTCCAGCTCATTGGCTGAAACATTGTCCATGAGAGGAATCAGTGTTAACATCTGACAAAGTGCTGTGACAGATGTTTAAAATAATGGTCAAACCTTCTGTAGTTCTTGTGCAAATACCCAGAACTTTTGAAATCAGGTGCATATTTTAGTTAAATAGATCTATTCCATTTCTAATGAGAAAAAATTGAAAACCACATATCTTGACCAGGATTTGATTGACAAAGGACTGCACTTATGTTTGCAGTCAAGCTGGTAAATCATTACTGCATAAACTAAATCTTTGTTAAGCAATGCACGATCCATACATGCATATTTACATTATGCATTAAAGCCTGCAAATAAGAAAATAGGTTAGATGCCAATATATATGCATGCTAAGAGTTTAGTATGAGAACCAAGAAAAACTACACTGAGCGTGATTTAACTCCATCAAAGTGTGTAATAACAAAGCGAGAACAGGGTTAAAACACTACATCGAGAGCAACAGACCTTGACTGTAAGAGATGACACCATTGGGGTCGCAGACATTAGAAGTGTGTCCCTGGCGGCCACATCTGTTGATATCCACGCGGGGGTTAGGGTACATGTCCGGCGTCCAGGCTGAAGGCGGGATCCACGTAGCCTGTCCCGAGGCCTCATTCACCAAGGAGATCATGAACAAAACCCCTAAGAAAGTCCAGTCTTGCTTGTGCCATTCTTGCATCAATGCCATGCTTCCTATATGACCTCAATTTGCCTTATGTATTGGTAAAACCATGCCAGGGCAGTTATTGATATATCAGCTGTTGTCAGGTGAGATTGTTGGAGGCAAGCTTTGATTGTGACTGATGCATGTGCCGCTGGTCAACAGTACACTTGTCTCTCTCTCTCTCTCACTGGCCATACAAGGCTCTAAACTATCTGACCTACATGTCCCTGGCATCTGGCCACGCGTCAAGGATCAGGTCCAGGACGTGTATAAATAAATACAACTATACAACATGATATGGATTTCCTAGACATTAATAACTGACCCATATAATGGTTGGACAAGGATTGTCCAGATCCTTTCCATTCAGGATATGATATACAGCACTGATCAAAAGTTGCCTCTGTGTGACTTAATTACTCTGCATGTGTGACTTAATTACTCTGCATGTCACAGGCATGACACTGTTTCAATTTATTCCGCAAGGTCGATTGCATAATCCACAGACAGGTGGGCAATTGGTGGTCTTTGCACATGTGCACTCACAATGCTCGCCCAATTGGCTCGCACACACATCAGGTGCACTCACTTTCTGACCAAACAAACATTTGTGAAGTTTGTTACTTATTAACTTTTCACAGTTCATTATTCAGAATTTTATTTCAAAATCGATAGATGAGGTTGTAAACATGTCATATTTGCAATATTGTCTTCAAACTTATCAGCACATATGTGAAACAAGTAGATAAAACTAGAACAGGTCAATTCCAACTCCCAAGCTATCTGCAGGCGATGTACGAAATGCACCTAGGCAAAGTCGTAAACCTTGATTTTGTACAGGATCAAGCAATTTAATATAAGATTGACGTGTTGATCCATATATCGTACACACAAAATCAAGCTTAGAATGTACAAGCACTCTGTAAAATTGCAATAAAATATTACGGTCCCCTCCCCAATCGGTATGGGCAAGAACCCGTAATAAATCCAATGCCTTCTGGCATTTCTTTTTAACGTATTCAATGTGAGGAATAAAAGATAATTTCCTGTCAAGATTTAGAAGATTTTGTAAAAAAAGAATAATTTTTGTCAATGACTGGCCATGTAATTTCGGTCTGAATTGCTATTGATTTGTTTCTTTAGGTTTTACAGAGCTGGCATAAGATGTCTTTGTGGTGTTCAAACTTTCTACTTGCTTCCGTGCCTCTGGAAAAGGTATATTTTCAGTGTGTCGTATTCGCTGAATTTCCTTCTCTTTTAAAAAGGAAGGACAATTCCGCGAATACGATGGATGATTGCCTTGGCAATTGACACATTTTATCATATTTGAAGAACAATCGTCTCCACTGTGCTGAGCGGTACATTTTGGACATGTTACATTACCTTTACATCGATCACATCCATGTCCATACCTCTGACACTTGAAGCAGCGCAGAGGGTTTGGAATAAATACATCAACTCTAACGTTCAAATATCCAACTTTAATAGATGTTGGGAGCTGCGCTGCTTCAAATGTCAGAATAAATGTCAGAGTTGTGGCACTGTATAACTGTAATAGATATCAATGGAATACAGCTATATATGGAATACACCTTCATACCCTTTCGGCATATGGGTAAAACGTTTTATGATCTAATGTGACCTATGAACCCCGGGTTGCCCCAAATCAGGTCAAGAGGTTGAGTACAGTTGATACTGCTTTATTGGACAACAATAATCATAATGATAATGATGCCTGCAAAGATAATGAATGTGCAAAGTATAATTGCAATTTATACAATATACAATCATAGTTTTTATCAATGCTTACTTCAGGACTTGGTGAAGTTACATAAAACATGTTAAATGGTAAGTAATAACACAGATGAGACAAATCATGTGACATCATCAGTCATATGAACAAAGTTATTTTATACTATGTGTGAAATCTTATTCAAAGTCAAAATACAAAGTTGGGATCACTAACCCACATCAGGGCATTATATAACTATATAACTTGATAACTGTACAAATAAGTTAAAATGTCTAAGTATTTCAATAATACTGCATCAAAGTACTTGTTATGCTCAATAACCTTGATACTAGGTGTAGGAAATAAGAAGTCACAATCTAGGAATAAGAATAGAATGGAACTACCTAATTTCAATTCTTTTGTTTGCAGGTGACATGGCAATGTTGGCTGATAATTGAGAAAACTATGAAAACTACAACAATTTTTAAATGGAGATGCAGATGATTACAAAGCAAAGATGGTTACAAAGCAAAGATGGTTACAAAGCTGAGATGGTTACAAAGCTGAGATGGTTACAAAGCTGAGATGGTTACAAAGCAAATATGGTTACAAAGCAAATATGGTTACAAAGCAAAGATGGTAACAAAGCAAAGATTTAAACAAGTCTCTTAGCTGTATAAACTCCACTGTTTGCAAATTGAACACTAGTTATTGGTTAATTACAATTATTCTGGAACCAAACTGTAGATGTAATTCCAGCCTTTATAAATTAGAAAATGACATTTCAAAAATACCACAGTTAACAGATAACTCTATTTGACAAAGGATTTTTGTTGTTTGAATGCTAATCTAATAATAATAAATATAAAGACATTTAAAAAATGTATCAAAGCAAAATATTACAGATTAAGTATTTTATATATTTGATATCTGATCCTTTTTAGACATTTCGTATTTGTTGTTTTTAATGGAACCAAAATAAGATAATCAAAAGGAAAAAATAATGCACATTCAAAAATATTGCAATACTTGATCACATCATAAACAAATTAAACTTAATCAAAAAAGTCATAGATATTTCTGATCTCAGGAGAGTCCAACTGTTCACTCATCTAAGAGAAGAGAGACATACCTTTCCAACTAATTAGAACTGGTTAGAGTTACACACAACATGTACATTTGATTTAGATGATTTAAAAATCAAGTAAAAAATAAAGTGTAAATGATCCGTCAATTCATACACAGGGATATCAAAGCTAGCTTATTATATGAAATCAGATATACAATCTGTAATTCCCGAATCAGCCCATTCCAATTCTAACAAAATTAGTAAGATCTCTTGCCATTTATATTATCTATTAGTGTCGTAGTGTGTGACATTCATTATGATTGTGCTGTTATGAGCACAGCCATTCGGTAACATCATCATGCATTCACTATTATTACGAATAATGCATTAATTTTTGTTCATTAGAGAATGACCACATTCCTGTTGTATAAATCATTTGTTATATTAATGTGTATTTCTTATCTCAATATAATGCATTGGTTAGGTGTAGAATGTTTGCAGGTTTTGGAGCAAAAGCTGCCATGCTTAGGAACTTGTAAAGGATTCTGTCATAAATATGAGAGAAAGATTGATCGTCAAATGTGTGCATGTGATTCCGCGTGTGTTTATCGCGGTGACTGCTGTCTTGATTATGAGTGGCAATGTCTTAATACTGAAAATCGGACATCAGGTAAAATTCTCAGAAAAGGGTTACCCTCTGATAAAATCATGCAGGACATTCTTATGAAAAGAGAATCAAATATGGCAAGAAGGCCACAACATGAAGTCAAATGTGTACCATTATTACATCTTCACAAGCACACTACAATAGAGAAGCTAAGGTTAAAGGTGACAGGCTCAAAGGTGTTATATTCAATGAAAATGGTGGCCTCCTGCAATGAGGGATTTGACACAGAAGCGTCAGAAAAATGTGAGGATATACCAATGTCATCAAAGGTGGCTTCACGTTTGATTCCCGTTCTTGATCATGATAACTTTACCGTCTACAGAAATGTATATTGCGCCATATGTAATGGTGTGCGACCCAGTCAAATCACCATTTTTGGTATAAACACTTTGAAATGTGATGCTGGTTGGGAAAACATAAAAGTGCGCTATCTTGATGAATATGATATGGAAAATCTTTATAAGTCCTGTACATTTATATTTAACTCTGCAATACCAACATTTATGAGAAAGCTTTTGACTTGTGACAATGTTCTCTTTGACTCAAGATCCTGTGTAACGAGCAATCCATCGCTAAGGCTGCTCTGTAAAACGTATTCCCATGCTTATTTGCAAAGAGGGAAGGTTTATAAGAATTATCATTGTGCTCAATGTGTTGGCAAACACCAAACATATTATTGTAATGATCCTTCTTGGACAAACCCCTTTATATTAGGAAGGTCTTTGCAAATATTAATGAAATTCACGCCAGAAACGTTGGCTTCGTCCATTATTGAAAATAATCTCGACAATCTCCAGGAGGACTTTACAACTGGTCACAAAGCGCAGACCTCAAACATGTCTTTTCGCTGTCCAAATTCCACTGATTGCAGTTTGACCACTAATAAATATTGGTCAGTTATAATTATTCCGGATGAAAATTGTAGTAATAATTTAAGCCTTTATGAATTAGAAAATGGCATTTCAAAGATACCACAGTTAACGAATAACACTAAGACAGAGGAAATTTCTTGTTTGAAAGCTAATCTAATAATCAAAACATTTCAAAGTTTTAAACTTGTACAAACATTAAACAAAATGTCATGTCTATATATTTCTGTCATAGTCAGTAATTTCTCTTCCTTCCTTGATGAGGTGTTGGGCACAGTACAAGTACTGGGAATGGGTGGAATCAAACAAATTATCATTGAGGATTCCCAAAAGCACAATTTCTATAATTCACTTTGTAAGACTGACAACATGGAGATAGTTGATATCACCAATAAATCTAAATTTATAGCAGATAATAATGCAAATATGTATGTCATCCAGGTGTACTCAGAATTCACACAGTCTGATATGCTAAAAATAATTTCATATGAATGCTTTAATTCTAATGTTTGTCCGTTATCTAAAACGAAGATTCAGCATGACAAAGAAGGTTATGACAGATACTTGGATTCAAACATTTCCAATGCAACAGAATATAGAATATCAACTAATGGGCATATCTGGATTTGCAAAGAGTTAACTAATATTCACAGTACCACACTGATATTTCTAACAAATGTTGGTCTCTCATTATCCATCTTGTGTCTAGTGTTCACGGTCATTAAATATTCTTGTTTTGTGTCCAAAAGAACAAATGCAGGTAACTGCATCTGTAGTTTGTCAACCACTTTATTCTTGGCTAAATCATTATTCATTGCTGGTAGTTTTGTTAATGGCCATCCATTCTACTGCCACCTCGTTGGTGTTGCGCTGCATTTTCTATGGTTATCTACCTTTTGTTGGATGAGCGTACTCGCCTGGGATATCTCTCAGAGGTTTTCAAAACTAAATACAATCACCACGCTAAACCAAAGGCAGTTTATAAAATACTGCCTGTGTGGATGGGCTGTACCCATTGCATTTGTTGCAACGTGTTTTGTTTTAGACAGGTTATTAGTCATTGAAATCGGATATGGCCTTAATGGCTCCTGTTGGATTGGAAATTCTAACAGCTTGTTTCTATTCTTTGGTTCACCTCTGCTGTTAATCCTCATTGCTAATTCAACTCTTGTAATAAAGTCTGTTGTTGCCATTTACAAAACGACTAAAGTTATTCAAAACCTTCAAGAAACTAATGTTTATAAAACTAATGTGTTAATCTACATCAAAATAATGTCTCTAATGGGATTTGGCTGGCTCTTTGGGTTTGTAGCCAACACTAATTCTCACGTGGTATTTTGGTATGCCTTTATAATATGTACCTCGCTTCAGGGTGTACAGATTGCTTGGTCCTTTGGTTTTGGTGGACATCTGACTTCATGCAAATGTTTAACATTAAAAAGGGAAAATGTTTCTGGGATTTCTAATTCTTCTTAATAATACACAGTAGGAAAGACAAAAGTGTAGCACACGGGAAGGTTCTTTTGATGTGAAGTGATTTTTTTATTCACCTACCCACAAAATCCTCTAAATTGGGTGAAACAAGTTGTTGGGGTAAAGGTCCAAGCAAATAACGTTTAAGTTAACATGGTTAAGGAGTGTCTGCATATATACATATTGAGAATTTCAAAATAGTTAAAAACATGTGAAATAATTATGGGTTCTCTCAAGGTGACTTTTTGTTGCAATCAGGATATATTTTTGCACCTTGGTCCATCACCTTCTTAGTCAGATCTTGGAGTAATTATGAATGGAGGTGCGACGCCGTGGGATCAAAAGGGACAACATAGTTGCCGCTTTGGGCATTGTTATGATGACACCATATAGGCGCAAGATAAAAAAATTTTGACGTAATTCTTTTTCAAAGCAATATTGACTCTACAAATCTATGATTTAGAGCTACACGTCACGAATGAAATGTTCCCCTTGTATCACTGAATATAAAGGTATAAATTTCTCTGCTCCAAGTTCATATCATATTTATGAAAATGAATTAAAATTTCTGTTTTATCCTCACATTATCAGGAAATTGCGTAATTTATTGTTATTTTTATCTTTCCAGTTTATTTTTAATTATTGGCACATATATTGGCAGCCTAAAAAGATATACAATACCACATTGTTCATTAAGAAAAAATACTATCAGAAAATGTAATAATAATAATAATAATAAAATTTGTATAGTGCTGACACCAGACAAGTCTGTTCATAGCGCTGTGTTTTGAGTCTGTTCTTGAATGAGGAGACTGAAGTACTTGTCCTAATTTCAGTAGGCAAGGAATTCCAAAGTCTAGGGCCGACATATGAAAAGGCCCCGTCATCCACTGTCCTTAGCCTGGTATTAGGTACTTGTAGATGGGTGCCATAGTTGGATCTTAGACAGCGTTCCCCTTGTTTTATTAGGAGTAGATCACGTAAGTAAGGCAGAGCCTTACCATTTAGAACCTTCCAGGTTAAGAGAAGGATTTTAAAATCTATTCTCGCATGAACAGGGAGCCAGTGCAGTTCCTGTAGTTTTCCTGAAATGTGATCAAATTTCCTACAATTTTTCCTACAACACGTGCTGCAGAATTTTGGAGGTATTGCAGCTTCCTGATGTCGGTTTTAGGAAGACCAGCCAGCAGGCCATTACCATAATCCAAAGTAGATGTAACAAAAGCATGGGTAAGTGTTACAGCGGTCTTTTCGTCTAGACAGTGTCAAATGGCCGCCAAGTTCCTAATGTGGTAATAGCCCTTCTGACACATTTTTCTGATCTGGGCCTTCATGTCCATGTTGGAGTCGAATGCGATGCCAAGGTCCACCACTGTCTTTCCATCATTTATCTTCATCTTATTTGATATAAGGAAGTTTCTGACCTCACAGACACACTCCTCAAGTTTGTGTCTGCTTATATAAGTTTATAGCCCTGCCAATATATGCACCGTTATAAATAAATTGACCTGATACATATTATGTCATCATTTAAAATCAACAAAAAATAACAATAAAAAATTGCAACACGAATTTTTTTAATGCAATATCATTGACAATATTTTGTTTTAAAAGTTTTAAAAAAGTAATATGAATTGTGACATATTTTTTATAAACATGTATAAAAAGTAAAAGGTTTGGAATATGCATTTTTCTTTTTTTTATAATATCTATTATTGAAGAAAATTAGAACAGAAATGAACAGATTTATTTGAAGTAATTTTGTAAGCTTCAAAAGAGCAACTATTTTGAAATTTTCTTTAAAAAAATAAAAATGTGGTATAATACTTCAATAAAACTTTGGCCAATTCATTTTTTTAAAATATGAATCTTTAATTTTTCACTGTTCTTAAGTCGGCAACTATGATAGGATCAAAGGATTTTGAATCCATTGTGTGAAACGATGCATTGCTATGACACCACAACTCAAATAACAGCCGTTGCGCCTCCATTCATAATTACTCCAAGGTCAGATTCCAACACACACCGACGAAACAATGCCAGAACTTATGAGGGGATGTGTAGGGACGGACCATCATTCATTCTGGGAGGTGGAGGTGGAGGAAAAAGATTTTTTTCGGCACTCAGCCATTCTATATTTCTTTTTTCTCAGTCCAGCTGTCAGTCTTTTGGGCCACCAATTTCTTTTTCCTAGGGTCCAAACATCTTAATTTTTATGTAGTTTATATCTGTATAATGGATGGATGATTTATTAGAAAATTATACAATGCGTTTTTTTTACACTAATAGTAGTCATTTATTGAAGTAAACTTCTTCTGCCTGGGTGCCCGGAAGTTTTGTCCTATTTGCCATAAGTGTAGTCACATTAGATATAAGCACTTTTCCCAGACATCCGGCATTCTAAAGGTGCCCTAGGTTGACAACCGATTTTGTAAAAGAAATCCATCGCCAAAGCACCTTTTGGGAAATTGGAACAAAAGTTCGAAATTGGAATAAATGTGACTGGGGTAGAAGACCTGTTATATGCATAAGGGCCAAACAAATGTGTGTGCCCATTTGTTTTAGACAAGGAGTGGGTCAGCAGACATCTTAATTATTGGTAGGTCAGTGCCTTTAAGATACAGCAAGTTACAGCAAAATGTCAAAATACTTTGTTACATTACAAGATTTTGTTTACAAATTAAAGCCTTTGACCAAGTCAATGTCATAGCTGAGGTGCATGTGCAGTAATATATGTGAAGCTTGTATATTAGATTACTGTTAAGGTAACAAAATGTCACATTTTTGTTGACAGACAGACAGACCCACGGACCCATGCACACACAGAGTTGATACTTTGGCCCCATACGCCGCTCAGGTGTCGGGAGCTTAAAATTATCAATAAATAGTTATGATTGTTTATGAATTTACTTCAAAGCATTTCTCTGCCTGGTCACCATATAGGTTTGGCTTTAAATCTGCCCAATTTAACCATTTTTCAGATATTTGAATTGTTTAAAACCTGCATTCAACCCCCAAAAAATAATAATATAACTGTTGAATATGCCATTGTTCTCCGATATACCATTTTGACTTTCCTCCACCTCCTCAATGAATAATGGTCCACACCTTAGGACCTAATCTCCTGCAGACCCGCAAGGCAAACATTCCTTTGAGCATGTTGAGTTCACCATGTTGCCCATGGTGGTGATTGCCCCCTTTTGAGCTATTGTGAAGAGTTTTCTTTTGGGATGCAGTACTAGAGGGCAGTTAACAAATGGTGGGCATCAGGATATGTTAATGAACGTGGACTGAAAGATACATCTGGTCAAGAACTTTTGATACATCTCTTAAATCAACTCTCAGTCTTTAATTTTGCAGTTTCTAAACATTTCCAAATAGAATAAATAAGTTTGTAGCATAAAAAAATCAGCTGAAAAGGGTAAAGTTGTAACATGGTTTGTGGGGAGGTTTTAATAAATTTCTCGTTTTCATATAATTTGAAATAATTTAAGAAATAGAGATATCTTTATAATTTGATATAATGCGAGATATTTTGATAAGTTGATATAATACGAGATATTTTTATAATTTGATTTAATATAAGAGATATAGAGATGTAATTTTGATGAGGTGAAAGGTCCCGAATGACAAATTATTATATGAATAATTGATCAAATCAAAATATTGACCAGAATTTTGACATGGAAACCATGATTACATTACAATAAATCATATGAAATTGATTTTTAACAAACAAATAATATGCATGTATAATAATATCCGAGGACTCAAATAGTGTGGCAAATGTAAGGACTTAAATAAATGATTTTTAACTCATGGATTTCTTGCTGTGATCTCCAGTGGCCATTTTTCGGCGAGAGCAAGTTCATCAAATTTCATCTGCCCCTGCAACCCACCGAGCTGCACGTGATAAACATACACTGCAGGTGCCTTGATTGTGTGTATATATATATATATATTTAAAATGTATAATGTGTATTGTTTAATTCCCTCTCGTAGGTGGTTGCGGAGATATGCTCCGTACAAAATTTATGACCTTGAGGTCACTGCATTAAGTGCAATATCGTGACATCACCGAGATTTCAATATGTAAACGCCCACCCCCCTCTTTTACTTTGTCCCCAATTAGCCGCCCATGGGCGCTAACCCGAGCGGATACGGTAATTTTTGTGTGCAAAAAGTGCCAGCTAAATGATACTTGCATGGTCAATGAAAAATATTGTGCCAGCTGGCAATGTTACCAGCTGGTCTTTTGTCAGCTTGGAGTCTTTATAGCCAGTCTTAAACTTGACTTGACAGCTAGGAATTTCCTAGCCAGCTGGATATTACTGGCATACCAATGGGCATATCTTGTGCTCCTCTGCTGGCTAATTTGTTCCTCATGTCACATGAATAAAAGTTCATGGAGAAGTTGGAAAAGAATAACATTCATAAAGCTAAATCTTTTAATTATACTTTTCGGTTCATAGATGACCTTGTAAGCTTTAACAACAAAGACTTCAGTGAGGGCGTGTCCAATATTTACCCTAAAGAACTCAGCATCAAACAGGAAAACACTCACAGTGATAGGGCTTCCTACCTTGATCTTTACACTGAGATCAACGACAAACAATTTCACACTAAACTCTATGACAAACGAGACAGTTTTAAGTTTGATATTGTGAACTATCCCTTTGTGAAGGATTCAAACATTCCAGAAAAGCCTGCCTATGGAGTTTATGCCTCTAGACTCATCAGCATTGCTCGTGCATGTGACTCATTCAAAGACTTTAAGGATAGACATGAATTTCTGTGTTTGAAGCTGATGAGACAGGGCTTTCATTATAAATCATTAGTGAAACAGCTACACAAAACTAAGCATAAACACAGAGATCTCTTTGCTAAATACCAGTCAGTCATTGAAGTTCCTTTGCCCATCAACATCTCAAATCAACGGCATGTTACATTACGCTGATACTCATCTCACTGTATTCCTTCATTTTCATCCCTTCATTTTATCACTAGTGGAATCCTGCTTAAGATCGCGAGGGGGCGTAGTTTCCTACTATGAAGGTGTACGAGTAATGTTCCAGCATGCATGCCATTGATCTGTGTTTTCAGATCATGTGTTGGTACATGAAGCCTACACCCTGCTAGTTATAATCATCTGTTTGGTTCATTTTCATACAGTTTTATTTACTTCCATTGCATGCTTATACATTCTCATGTTATCATACTAGTCTTGTTAAATTTGTTTCTGTTAGTCATTCCAGTTGTTAAACATAGCATACACAATATTTGGCAGGACTAGAGTGCCCGTTTATTTTGGGTCCATTTCACGACTAGAGAGTTCATCAAATTTCATCTGCCCCAGCGCAGCCCACTGAGCTGCGCATGATAAACACACACTGCGGGTGTACAAATTACATTCTCACTTATTACATGGCCTGACTGAAAACAAAGGCTAATCTGTTTTCTTCAATATCCAGTAGTAAACCATTTTCCCAGTTTTCAAGTTTAAGTTAGTCAACAAACCCTTTAAATGTCCAAATTTTTTTAGCTTCTTCAGAATTGAAATGGCCGCCAATGTTTTAAGACTGGTTAAGACCATGTGACTACATTTCACCCTCAACTTTGTTTTTCTTTGTGGGAAGTCATTTTTCACTGTCTTAAGTGTTTTTATCAGGTGATACTTCCTGGCATTTTTACTATTACAAACATTTGGAGATTTCTTATGATCAAATTAAATTTTTTGTTCTTAATTTATTAAAAATGTACAACTTTAAAAGCAGTCATATTCAAAAATATGTAAGAAATATTTATGGTGAGGTTTCAATAAATGTTCCTCCAAGATTATTATGCAAACAGTGCATTCCACGAAGAAGGCAAATTTTTAAAAATTTTTACTGAAGTACTCCACGACCTAAAAACTGCCCAAAAATATTTAAAATGCAAATAAAATATAGCAGAAAATATCCTTAGGAAAGGGCGAGTTATTTAGGGAGTGGATGCCATGACCAAGTTCCTGCAAGTTACCTTCCAGTACTTCAATAAGCCAGACGTTGGGATATCCTTCAAATGTCTGTGCCATTCAATCTTGCAGGTGCTGTGCGGCACCCGTATCTTATGTGACCATAGCCATTGATAATCTCCAGGGCCTACAGGAGCGAGTCATGACATCCACTCTCGAAATAACTAGCCCTTTCTGCTAGATTTTATTCAGCTATATTTTATTTGTATTTTTGAGCAGTTAGGGATAGTTTTTACATCGTGGAGTACTTCAATAAAAGAAATCTGCTTTTTAAACTCTCCTCTGCTTTCTTCATAAAATAGGCCACGGGTCATGGCGCAGTTGGTTAGATCGCCAGCTTATTAGCACCAGTTCCTCTGTGGTGATCCAAAGGTCGTGGGTTCGAACCCCGGCTGTGCCAGGATTGAACTCATGATACAATTTCCCACATGAACTGAGGCCCGTGCCTAAAGGGTTAACCCGTTGTCCTTGTAAATCTGTGACCGGGTGGGTTGTCATGTCAAGGACCTGCGACATGACAATTCAGTGAGGCAGCACTATATCTGTTACAAGTAGGTCTCATCACGAAATGACTGAAATAATGTTGAAAGTGATGTAAAACCCCAAACAAACAAACAAAACAAAATCTTCATAAAATTCATCATTTCCACCAGAATCAGGGAGGGGCAATTATTACAACCTGATCATAAATATTATCTTGCTCATTTTTGAAAATGACTGCCTTCTTGGTTAAACTTTTAAAGGTGTACAAGCCTAATTAATTGAGTGACAATTTTAATTTCCCCACGAGAAATTTCCAATTTTTTGGAATATTAAAAATGTCAGGAAATATCACCAGATCAAAAACACTCCAAAGACCATGAAAACTCACTTCCCACAATCAACAAAAAGTGGATGGGGAATGTGGTCTGTACCAGTCTTAACATGGCGGCCATTATGAACTGAGGAAGCTGAAATTCTTACCCATTTGAAATCGTGATAAAAAACCATATTACTTGAAAAAAAAAAGATTGTTTCAAAACTGGAAAGAAAACAGATGAGTCTTTGTAAACAACCAGGCTGTGTCAGCGAGTAGATAATCAGGACACCTGCAGGGTTTGTTTACCACATGCAGCTCAGTGGGTTGACAGGGGCAGACAAAATTTGATGAGCTCTCTCCAGCCGTGAAATGGCTGCCGGGCCCAAAATAAACAAAAGGCAAATTCAGTGCTAGGGATTCTCGAGCTACCCTGAAGCCTGTGGAGTTGGCCGATTCTTACTTCCCTGGCTGGCTGTTAATTGCACATATTGTCTGATGTGGGTCAAAACACCTTGTGGTTGCCATGCATTCCCAATCTCCAGTTCATCGCTGATGAGATATGAAAATGTAATGGTGCAGACAGTGCTGATGTATTATAGAAATGAAGTACTTTTTATTTACTTTTAATGGTTGCGAGATGTTGGTTGTACACAAATTTTGAAATTCAAGGTCAAAGGTCACATGACTAAAAAGGTATGTTTACCTAGTTTTAATTTCCACTTTTAATGCTCTGTACAAATTTTGTGACCTCAAGATATATCTACCTTTACATAAAATTTGAGACATATATTACTGGTAGCTTTTTAAAGAAAATGTTGACAGATGGATGAACAGCCATTTTCCCCACTCCCAAAGCTCTGTGACTTAAAAGACGTCAGCAGAGCTAAAAAGCATGTGTACCAAATGGAGCCTCATTAATAGCACACAGATCAATGTGTTAAAGTTCTCCATACTACAAAGGTGTGTAAGAGGAGTGAATGGTCCCTTAGAGTCACTAACATACCTAATTAACCTACTCCAGAACTGTGTCAGCAGGCTGCCTACGTCATTGTGCCCCGGATGCACTTTAATCAGATCCCTACTTTAATTGAAGAAAATAAACAGGGCTTCACTGAGTATAGTGTCTGAAATATGGCCTGCTCTACTCTTATCACTTTCAAGATGCTTATTAGCTAGCCCTAAACACTTATGAAGTGAAGTTCAAGGGTTTTCAAACTTTAAATGGAACATTGAGATAACACTTTTAAAATATTATGAATTATTCTTAGTTGATATTACCATATTTTTTTACATTTAACATTTATTAAAACAGTTTCAACACCAATGACCAGTGGCAATATTAATTGGTTGAATTATTATTCATATTCAGTAAATTCATATGGCCTAATTGAAAAAAAAAATGTTTTGAAAGCATTTGACACAATTTTAAATCTATTTCATCCTGGAAATTTTTTTGACCTCTGAATTTTGAGTTCTGGTTATATCTTATTTATGCATTGCAGTTGTATTTCAATGGCCATTTGAAAGTTTTAGTTTGGTATTTTTTCAATGTCTGTCAGTGGAAGCCCAACAAAATCATATATAAGGATTTATATTCAAACAGACAAAGGGATTTTAAATAAATAAAGAAAATCTGTAAAAATGATACTAAAATTTAAGATTTTACCATTTCTTTTTCTCAACAAAGAAATGGTTTTGACCAAAACTTTATGATAAAGAATAGTTCAGTCCCTTATAGGATCTTAATAATCTCAATAGTCAGATGTAAGTTTGTCAAACTCAACTGGGAGGCTGGCTGTATTCCTGTCTTCCCCATCACTACAGGCAGAATCCAAGTGACTATGATGTGAAACATGATCCCACAATCCACATGTGCTCACAAGGCCACCACTGGTTCAAAGATGTTATCAACACTCTTGTTATTACTTATAAATTGCCATCCCCAAAGACTTTCACCGGCTTGGAGTGATTTGTTTTGAACATGAAGGACAAACATGCCTCACTTCTGGCAAAATCTCAGCAGCCCTTATTTGACCCACATAAAAAGGAGTGTGTCCAGCAAATCACTTTGATCCACTATAATTCTGCACTCCATTTATAACAATTTGTAAATCATGTTGACATGCAATGTCCATGTATTGTAACGTATAATGGCACAATCTTAACATTTTAACAATTTTCTTGTCATGTGACTTTTAAGTACGAAAGAGATGGATGCATCTGTCCATCATTAGTAACAGGTGGAAGGTCATTATTTTTATATCAAATATCACAAGAATGGTTTCCCAAAAGAAAAACACCATCTGACAAACATATGCCAATAGTTTGGTACAAAGTTTATTTCACATATATACAGACATTTATGCTGCTAAATGAAAGCCTTTCTCCCATCTGAATTTCACCGAGGATTTAACTCTGGTCAAGCAATTTTCTTGATTTCTTTTGGGTCATTTGTCACCTCATGCCAATTTGTTTACAATTAAAGCTTAATTTCTTCAAGTTTTAAGTTGCAAATACAGAAGGCAAATAAGCTTTAAAGTCATGACAAAATTCTTTCAAAAAATGTTTTTCGAATAGTTAAGGTGAATCGACATAAAGATTAAATCAACATCTCAATGGTTTTTTTATTAGTTCTTCAAATATAAGATACTTAACAGAGAGATAGTGAAACAAGAAGCCTAGTTGCCATACTTAAGTGATGATAGTCTACTTGATATACCTAATTTACCTGTGAAATATTCAAAACTATATATGCCATGCTTAATATTTAATGTTAAAAAAGAACATCATATTCTTGTGCCAAAATAGACCAATAAAACTCACAATATATATTTGCACTCAATATAACAAATTATCACTGTCTTTTTCACAACTCCCAATCAACTTATCTTTAAAATTCATTGTAACTACTTGGCTCACATATTTTGATTCAACACAAATGAACACTTTAAATACATAATCACAGAGGGGTAGGAAACACGATCAGATCAATAGAATTAAACCAGAGGCCTTACATCGATTTTTTTTCAGATTCATAAGCATAAATAGATTTTTGACTTCAAATTTTGAATTGAATCAACAAGGACAACTTCCAGTATCAAGTCCAGTATTGATTCCACAATTTTTATGGTCATGATTTATGTGACTGATTGTATATTTGGATTCAACTAATAAACAGTTGCTTCTGGGAATGATGAAAATATATGGTGGGAATATATCTATAGCCTATAAAAAGGAGCTCTTTCGATGACTTTTATTGAACGAAGAAAGTAATAAATGTGACCATATGAAGTCACACAACAAACTAATAAGATGAAATTGAGCTATGCAAGTGCACGACTTGTCAAAATTGTCATGCTCAAATCAGAGCAATCAAATTCAGATACCCCAAACCCTAGCTTGGCAAAATAGTCACACTTCATCTCAACACAATCAAATTGAGATGTTCAAAAGCTTGATGAAATTGTCATACTGCTCCTTAGCCCAACCAAATTGATAGATTTAGGATGCTCACAAAACCAGAAACTGATTTTTTAAGAAATGTTAACAATCAAATGCCTGGAAAATGTAATTTGTAATTTGTTAGTGTAATTTATTTCTGCGAAGCAAATATTAAACTGGCATTTACTGCTCGAGCCAAAATGCTCATGACCTTGATAAAATAGGTCAAGGTCATACCTGGGAACATAGATTGTTGTACTCAATGAGGTGAATGGGGGTCAAAGTTTTTGTTGACAAAGATGCAATGGTGGATGGGCAGTCTATACTGTAAGCTTTTGCACTGCTCCGGCAGTAGGAGCTAAAAAAAAGCCCAGCTCGACCACATGGAGTCATGAATCAGCTGACCAAATGAGATAGTTCTTCTACACCTTAGAGTGTAACATTTGGGATCCAATCTCTAGGTCTGATCTCATTTGATAAAGATGCCTGGAAAAAATTGTCTTTTATTTCTGAGAAGCAAATATCAAATTTGTATTTACTGCACTGTGTGCCAACAACATGGATCCAGCCAAAGCAAAAGAAAGTTATCTACAGACATTTGCCGGTTTTTATGCAGCTAAATATATATAAATATATATATTGACGCTGATGGTTTTATTTGTGATCTTACCCTCCGTATTGGTGAGATCCGCACTCTGAGACTGGGCCAGGCTAGTGATACCTTGGACTCACAGACCTGAAACAATAACCAAGTCCACATAAGATTCATCCATCATTAACCACCTCTGCTTTTTAAACATAAAACCATAAACATTTTCAAAGTATGTTTACAAAGACGTTTTACAACATGTATTGGTGCTGCAAATATTACGAACATAAAACATGTATTAGCAAGTGATGTAAATATATGTATATATATAACAATCTTCATTTTATCTGACAATATCAACTGCAGTGCTTGAGCTGGTATTTTTATACACAGCAGTTTGAATCTGTCAGGAAGTTAAACCAGGGCTCTCTGTCATTACATCAACAGTTATGACAAACAGCACTGAACTTTCATTTAAATGACCTTCATCAAATACATCACTTCAGTTGGTATCGTCAAATATATATATATACTGAGTGATTGGCATGGCAACAAAAAAGTACTTTGCTTTCAATTTCTTTTGGACATTCATTGAATACATAACTTAATCCCTTGATAAATTTCCTTAACCCTTCCTCAAACCATACTTTTTTCCTGAACAGTTTCTCAGATCCAGATCCATAATTTTAGTATTTGAACCATTGAACCTTGCCAGTCACATTTGTATGAGAAAAAGTAGAATTGAACGACAAAGTAAAGTAATTCCCACCTTGAGTGCGATCTAGACTTGTGTTTGCGTGACGACTTCTTACCCGACTTGTCCGAACCCCTTTCTTCTTCGTAGTCCTCACGCCGTCTCTTATCTTTCCTACTTTTTTTGTGCAACCTCTCTACTTCCAATATGGGACTCTGTGAGCGCTTCTCCTTTTTCACACGCGGTGAGGTGTTAGCACTCTCTTGTGACGATTCGGGCGACTGTGACTTTTTGCGTTTTTTACTTTTGGTCCTAGATTTTGACTGACTACCTTCCACTGTATCACTTCTGAAAGAGTTGTGGTACCGGTCGTAGTCAATGTCTTTTTGCCTCTCCTCATCATGGTGTCGATCTTTGTGTTTGTCATGTTCTTTGTATCTTTCACTGTCTCTTCGTTTACTACTTTTTCTCTCATACTTCTCTATGCTCCTACTTCTACTATTGTCCCTCTCTTTGCTCCGACTTTGCTCCCTATGTCTTTCGGAGCCATATAAACTGTCTCTGCGACGTTCTCTACTTCTAGACCTATGATTACGTTGCTTATCCCGGTCTCGACTATGACTCCGACTGCTGTATTTGTCTTTCCTATCACGATTTCTGCTTCGCTCCTCATACTCATCTCTGCTTTTCCTTTCTCTTCTCTTTTGTCTATCTCTTTCTCTCTCTCTGCTTCTCTCCCTATCCCTGCTTCTGTCTCTCTCCCTGCTTCTGTCTCTCTCCCTGCTTCTGTCTCTCTCCCTACTTCTATCCCTGTCTCTACTTCTATCTTTTTCCCTACTTCTGTCTCGTTCCCTACTTCTATCTTTTTCCCTACTTCTGTCTCGTTCTCTACTTTTATCTCTTTCTCTACTTCTGTCTCTTTCTCTGCTTCTATCTCTTTCCCTTCCCCTGTTTCTTTCTCTTGTCCCGTCTCCTACTTCCCTACCTCTGTCTTTATCTCTACTTTTATCCCTATCCCGACTTCTAATTCTTTCTCTACTCCTATCTCTTTCTCGGCTCTTATCTATTTCTCTACTCTGCTCTCTTTCTCTCTTACTCTTTCTGCGATCCCTGTCCCTACTCCTTTCCCTGCTATGACTCCTATGTTTGTCCCTCCGTCGCTTCTCTTGCTGTTCTTCTATCTCCTTCTCATCACTTGAGCTACTAGAGCTGCTACTACTTGAACTATCTGAACTGTCAGATGAGGAGTCCTCAGATTCTGAACTGTCTTCTTTTCTAGTTTGCTCTTCCTTAGATTTACGCTTATTTCTCTCTTTCGATTTTTGATCTTTAACATCCAAGCCAGGAATACCCTCATATTTATTCTCAAAAGGATTTTTCGGCTCAGCTTTTGCAGGGTTTGAAAATATTTCATCTGCTTTCTCATCTGAAATAACAGAAGCCAATATCAATCAGAAGGCAGGGATCACCAAAATATATTGATGATTATCATGTGCACGACAATCCCAAGAAACAAATCACACTCACATCAACCAAACCAAAATTTTAAATTAAAAAAAAATGGATAAAATGCTGATTTAATAAATAATTATCATCTTGCTTTTAATTTTTTTTTTTACAAATTTCTTTTCCTTTAAAAACCCAAAACCTTTCAGATTTCTGTTCACAACAACTTCCAGTTGTGTGATAAGTTACTTTTGCTCTACAATTTCAAGGCCAATCAATTGAAAGCTATGAGGTAGAGGTATTTTTTATTTAATTTTTTTATAGGAAGAAATATTATCATTTTGCATAAAACAAAATATCCCAAATCAAAGAGGATTATACTGTTTCTTTTCACTGATTCTTAAATATGTACCGGTATGTAAATTCCTTTCCTAAATCTCAATACTACCTTATATTTGTGGCTTTTTAAAAATCTAACTAAAGTCAGGGGGAACAGGGTCTTCTAAAGTTCTTTTTTCCTGCCAAAAACATCTTGTCCCCCACATTAAATATTTGTACAATTTTGACACCATTTGGTAATTTTTTTTACCAGACTTTGAAGAAAGTCAGATATTTAAAATATTGATACTAAATAGAACAATATTTGGAGGAAATCTGTAGTTAGGTTTTGATAATTAAACTTGCAAATGTTCTCAATTTTGTCATAAAAATTGTAAGAATCATGTCCCCTGGTTTAAATAAGGTTAAGGGACCAAGGATCAAAGGATCATACTCCCAATATCCTAGATATTATGTAACCTTATGTACATTTCAGGGGACAAACAAATGCAAAAAGGAAAAGAGAAGAAAAAATATAAAATCACACACACACACAGGACAGAGTGATTTCTAAGTTACCTTCTAGTAGAGCTAACAACCATAGGATTCGCTCAACCATAAGATTGGCTGATAATTATGAAATTGTATTGTATTCATAAAACAAATGGAACAATGGAGTTTTTGACATAGAAAAGTTTATATGAATGGTAAACATAGGCATCAGAGATGCATCAACCCTCAGCCCTGGTAACTCATTGCACAACATTCGCTCCACACAATATTTGTGAACAAAACGTCACTGCACCAAGGCAAATTGATGCAGGGGTAAAAAACGCATAAAATCTACTTCCTTTGATAGCTTAGGTGTGTCAAGTATCATGAAACTGTCATCATTTACTCTAGAATTATTGATATGGGCCTGTGACCTTGAAAAGCAGGTTAAGGTCACCGTCCATCAAACTCATCTGGAGTCTTCCCAGATTCTTATGTGTGTCAATTTTCATGAAGCTGCCATCATTTGTTCTTAAGTTATCACGATGACAAGGATGATTTCACATAATTGTCCCTGTGACCTTGAAATCAGGTGAAGGTCATGTTCCATCAAGAGAAGTCTGAGGTCTTCACCAGATGCTTGTGTGTGTCAAATCTCATAAAGCTGCCATCATTCGTTCTTGAGTTATTGCGATTCTTGGGATTTCACATAATTGTCCCTGTGACCTTGAAAAATAGGTCAAGGTCGCCGTCCACCGAACTAGTCCGAGGTTTTCACCAGATGCTTATGCGTGTAAAGTTTCATGAAGCTGCCATCATTTGTTCTTGAGTTATCACGATGACAAGGATGATTTCACATAATTATCCCTGTGACCTTGAAATCAGGTGAAGGTCATGTTTCAAAGAAAAAATTCTGAGGTCTTCACCAGATGCTTGTGTGTGTCAAATCTCATAAAGCTGCCATCATTCGTTCTTGAGTTATTGCGATTCTTGGGATTTCACGTAATTGTCCCTGTGACCTTGAAAAATAGGTCAAGGTCGCTGTCCACCGAACTAGTCCGAGGTTTTCACCAGATGCTTATGCGTGTAAAGTTTCATGAAGCTGCCATCATTTGTTCTTAAGTTATCACGATGACAAGGATGATTTCACATAATTGTCCCTGTGACCTTGAAATCAGGTGAAGGTCATGTTCCATCAAGAGAAGTCTGAGGTCTTCACCAGATGCTTGTGTGTGTCAAATCTCATAAAGCTGCCATCATTCGTTCTTGAGTTATTGCGATTCTTGGGATTTCACATAATTGTCCCTGTGACCTTGAAAAACAGGTCAAGGTCGCCGTCCACCGAACAAGTCCGAGGTTTTCACCAGATGCTTATGCGTGTAAAGTTTCATGAAGCTGCCATCATTTGTTCTTGAGTTAACACGATGACAAGGATGATTTCACATAATTATCCCTGTGATCTTGAAAAGTAGGTAAAGGTCATGTTTCAAAGAAAAAATTCTGAGGTCTTCACCAGATGCTTGTGTGTGTCAAATCTCATAAAGCTGCCATCATTCGTTCTTGAGTTATTGCGATTCTTGGGATTTCATATAATTGTCAGTGACCTTGAAAAATAGGTCAAGGTCGCCATCCATCGAACTCATTTGAGGTTTTCACCAGATGCTTTTGTGTGTCAAGTTTCATGAAGCTCCCATCATTTGTTCTCGAGTTATCGCGATGACAAGATGATTTCACATAATTGTCCCTGTGACCTTGAAAAGTAGGTGAAGGTCATGTTTCATAGGAAAAATTCTGAGGTCTTCACCAGATACTTATGTGTGTCAAATCTAATAAAGCTACCATTATTCGTTCTTGAGTAATTGTGATTCTTGGGATTTCACATAATTGTCCCTGTGACCTTGAAAAAAAGGTCAAGGTCGCCGTCCATCGAACTCGTCCGAGGTTTTCACCAGATGCATATGTGTGTCAAGTTTCATGAAGCTGCCATCATTTGTTCTCGAGTTATCGCGATGACAAGATGATTTCACATAATTGTCCCTGTGACCTTGAAAAGTAGGTGAAGGTCATGTTTCATAGAAAAAATTCTGAGGTCTTCACCAGATACTTATGTGTGTCAAATCTAAACATAGGCATCAGAGATGCATCAACCCTCAGCCCTGGTAACTCATTGCACAACATTCGCTCCACACAATATTTGTGAACAAAACGTCACTGCACCAAGGCAAATTGATGCAGGGGTAAAAAAACCCCATAAAATCTACTTCCTTTGATAGCTTAGGTGTGTCAAGTATCATGAAACTGTCATCATTTACTCTAGAATTATTGAGATGGGCAGGTGACCTTGAAAAGCAGGTTAAGGTCACCGTCCATCAAACTCATGTGAAGACTTCCAAGATGCTTATGTGTGTCAATTTTCATGAAGCTGCCATTATTTGTTCTTAAGTTATTGCAATGACGTGGATTTGACATGATTGTCCCTGTGACCTTGAAAAGTAGGTAAAGGTCATGTTCCATCAAGAGAAGTCTGAGGTCTTCACCAGATGCTTATGTGTGTCAAGTCTCATAAAGCTGCCAACATTCGTTCTCGAGTTATGGCAATGATAGGGATTTCACATAATTGTAACTGTGACCTTGAAAAGTAAGTGAAGGTCATGTTCCATACAAAAATGTCTGAGGTTTTCATCAGATGCTTATGTGTGTCAAGTTTCATGAAGCTGCCATCATTTGTTCTCGAGTTATCGCGATGACAAGGATGATTTCACATAATTGTCCCTGTGACCTTGAAAAGTAGGTGAAGGTCATGGTCCACCATGAGAAGTCTGAGGTCTTCACCAGATGCTTGTGTGTGTCAAATCTCAAAAAGCTGCCATCATTCGTTCTTGAGTTATTGCGATTCTTGGGATTTCACATATTTGTCCCAGTGACCTTGAAAAATAGGTCAAGGTCGCCGTCCACCGAACTAGTCTGAGGTTTTCAACAGATGCTTATGCGTGTAAAGTTTCATGAAGCTGCCATCATTTGTTCTTGAGTAATCACGATGACAAGGATGATTTCACATAATTGTCCCTGTGACCTTGAAAAGTAGGTGAAGGTCATGTTCCATCAAGAGAAGTCTGAGGTCTTCACCAGATGCTTGTGTGTGTCAAATCTCATAAAGCTGCCATCATTCGTTCTTGCGATTCTTGGGATTACACATAATTGTCCGTGACCTTGAAAAATAGGTCAAGGTCACCGTCCATCGAACTCGTCCGAGGTTTTCACCAGATGCTTATATGTGTCAAGTTTCACGAAGCTGCCATCATTTGTTCTCGTACTATCGCGATGACAAGGATGATTTCAAATAATTGTCCATGTGACCTTGAAAAGTAGGTGAAGGTTATGTTTTATAGAAACAATTCTGAGGTCTTCACCAGATGCTTATGGGTGTCAAATCTCATAAAGCTGCCATCATTTGTTCTTGAGTTATGCGATTCTTGGGATTTCACATAATTGTCCCTGTGACCTTGAAAAATAGGTCAAGGTCACCGTCCATCAAACTCGTCCGAGGTTTTCACCAGATGCTTATATGTGTCAAGTTTCACGAAGCTGCCATCATTTGTTCTCGAGTTATCGCGATGACAAGATGATTTCACATAATTGTCCCTGTGACCTTGAAAAGTAGGTGAAGGTCATGTTTCATAGGAAAAATTCTGAGGGCTTCACCAGATGCTTATGTGTGTCAAATCTCATAAAGCTGCCATCATTCGTTCTTGAGTTATTGTGATTCTTGGGATTTCACATAATTGTCCCTGTGACCTTGAAAAATAGGTCAAGGTCGCCGTCCATCGAACTCGTCCGAGGTTTTCACCAGATGCATATGTGTGTCAAGTTTCATGAAGCTGCCATCATTTGTTCTTGAGTTATCGCGATGACAAGGATGTTCGCTACAGACATACATACAGACATACATACATACATACCCACGCCAGGAGTACTGCAATACCCTCAGCCTGATTACATCAGGGGCTGAGGGTAATAAAGCTACCATTATTCGTTCTTGAGTTATTGTGATTCTTGGGATTTCACATAATTGTTCCTGTGACCTTGAAAAATAGGTCAAGGTCGCCGTCCATCGAACTCGTTCGAGGTTTTCACCAGATGCATATGTGTGTCAAGTTTCATGAAGCTGCCATCATTTGTTCTTGAGTTATCGCGATGACAAGGATGTTCGCTACAGACATACATACAGACAGACATACATACATACCCACGCCAGGAGTACTGCAATACCCTCAGCCTGATTACATCAGGGGCTGAGGGTAAAAAAGGATTGTTGTGAAAATTGCACCAAGTGACCTCTTTTGCGTCACAATACGCACATGCCAAAGTAACAATTTGCCACAAAAACATGCAAATTAGAACTACTCTGTGAATTCTTGGTCGATTTACATCACTGACAACTCAAAATTTAGCTTTTGGGATCTGCTCTTCAAATATGTAAGTCTGATGTACGACATATTAATTTTCATCGTTTAGCATTGAAGAGAGGTCAGTGCGCGAAGGCTATGGTTGTTTGCGCAAAGACGTGACTCTGACTTGTCAATCTTGTCAGAATATAACATATGCACATCGCTTTATAAGATAAAGTAATGACAAGTTTTACTGATGGATATACCCCACTACAGCACACATATAGATAACTGTTCATTCATTTATTGATTACTTATTTATTGGCAAAGACCAAAATGCGCGAAATGGGCGGTCGTTAGCCCTACCCTAAAAAAAACAACACTTTTGACTCCTAAGATTTTCACATCTCTTTCAAATTATGCAAAAAAGCCAAAGTACTACAATGGGTTTAAAACAAATGTTAACTTTAATTTACCATGCTCCTCCATTTCTCTCATTCTCCTTTCAAAATCCTCTCGTTTTTTCCGTGCTCTGTTCTGCAGTTTTTCTTCGGTCTCGGAATCTGAGTCTTGCGAGTCATGCTCTACCTCGGATGCAGCACCCTCATATTCTTCCTCACTGTCAGATCCATAACCGAGTCCTGAAAACACTATCTCATATTTAACATATGTCACATTTCTTATTCTCTATACATGTAAAATGCTGCTCATTTTAAGGCATCTTTTCTCTCACAAACGCTATGATTTTTGAAAAAAGAAATAGAAGAGTACATGTGAAAATGTTTTAAAAAAGATTTTTGTATAAATGATTTCCAAAATCAAAGTATGGAACAATGTCTTGGAGTAAACAAAAATCTATTTCCGAAAGATTTATAGAATTATTGTCCATGTGGATAATGTGCAAACTTGCAGAAAAAAAGCAAACTTTGTAGGCACCATTCACACAGAAAAGGATCCTCTAAATCTCAGTGAATATCAAGCAGTTTTCTCAAGACATCATCCATCTAAACTGAAGATTAACCAGCAGATTAATTTCTAATTATAAACCATCTTTCATGAGAAATTTATTTCCTATGATTCCCTCATTTGCAGAAAAAACATAAACATATTCCACTTCATACAGCCTAAATTTAATTTGCACTCCAAAATTCCAGTTGACTTCTGTACTTTGAGCCAGGATAAAGTTTTGTTTCTGGTCAAAGCAAAAATGGCAGGTGTTATTGATTACTATTTAAACAAATTTAGACCAAGACAGCAAATTCAGCTAATCAAATGGGTCGTTGAATGTTTTTTTTTTCTATCTGGATCAATCGGCACCTGCTTAGCAACCAGAAACAAGACATTATTTTTTCCTGATCTGAGTGTCAAAGCTATGAATGTTAGACAAGGGAAGAAGTGGAGGAGGCACTTACCGAGACCAGTGATAGATGCTAAAGCAGTGGACTTGGCTATCTGCTTAGCTGGAGCTTTTATAATCAACACATATAAACACATTAGTGAAACACAAAGACTTGAGTCTGGGAGAGGGAGCATGTGTATGGGGAGCACCTCTCCAGCCCTGAGACCCCAGCAAGCCGTACGTCAGGACACCTGCTCAGGTCTCCACTGCTCAAATAGCTGCAAACTGTAGGTAACACCTAAAATTGGTCATACATACAATCTGGGTTCCATTATTAATATTAGAATAATGTTGCCATAGTTTCTTTTCAAGTCCTCTTAGCAGGATAAAATGTAATTAAAAAACATGTGCCAGCCAGATATTTGTTTCAATCAAATGGCACTGTTTTCATTTTTTTTATTATCATTTCAAAAGGATCAAAATTTCCTTCCATTATCTTGCTTTTAACTGGGTATTGTCTAATATGTTAAAAAATATGGCAATATTTCACATTTCAGCTGAATGCAACATTTAATGATATTTAATCTTGAATAACATGCTTTGTTTTTCTTACAATTTACATTTACAGAAAAAATGAAATGCTTATCATTCCAAATAAATATAAAATTAGGGGTACAACTGGTTATTCATTAAATCTTGAAAAACAATTTCAACCACAATGTTTACATTCAAAACTTTCTTTTCATCAATGTGAGGATCAAAAGACTGCATTCTATTTCCAACTTCAACTTGACAAAGAGAAGCAGTTTGTGAAAGTGTTTCCAGAACAAATCCTATATGTGAATCTCACCAAGGTTCCTAATTCTAAAACATCAAACTGGCAAATTTTGAACAGTCAGCAACCAAAAGTGAGTTAAGATTCCAACAAGGGGATGAAATACCATTCTCAGTTTTCTTCACAACTTTTGGAAGTAATTTCAAAGTATCAACACATTTTGCGTGCTGATGGGCATTTCACAAAAACTCCTCCATCGGGTGAAATAACACTGCTCAGAGGGGATTTGAAAACATTGGATTTATCCATCACAGTTGGAGGGTGGAGAACAATTTCATTCCATGCTGATAATGGATGTGGTCCAATGCACTCATTATCATGAATATTTGCTCAGGCATTTGTGTTAATAGCAGACAAATTGATGTGGGTGATTTTGGCCCTTAAAAATCCTCCATCTGTTTCTGCCTTCAGCGGACACTAAAATGGCATCACATATTTTTTGTGATCTTGCAGCACAATGGTTATTCTTCTGGCCATGTGATCAATCTTTTTTTTTATTTTGAAAAATTCATTTTGATAGCCAGTGAGGTCAAAATTAAGCCATGCACTAATCACAAAGTAAAGGTGAAAATAAGTGTTGGCTACCTGGGTGCCTCTGCTTGTCAAGTGCTACAAAACATTACCCAATGTTTAAGCTTACAATATATGTATATATCAGCGGGCAGAAACTTTTCCATAAGCTTAAGATAAATAACGTTCAATATATTTGTCAAATACAAACCATTTGCTGCATGCAAAACAGAAAGAATTTATCAATGAATTGAGAATTGTTTGACCTTTTATTTCTTGAAGGGCAATGTCACTAATTTCACAGGTAATGTCACCAATTTCAGACATAACAGAATTGGCCTTGGATTTTACAAAGTTTCTGTTTAGTAAATAATTTCTTTCACTGAAATAAATTACTTTGCACAGAGAACCAAATATACCTTTAAGGGCTTTTTGTTTTTCCTTTTTTAAAACTTCTGCCACTATGTCCTCAATTTCCTCATTTGTGACTTCCAGAAGCACCTCTGTTAACATCCGTCGCACCTTGTGCATCTGTAAAGAAACAACAAACCATTCATTTTTCATACATAAATTCTATTTCCTTAAGAATGCTTCCGAGCATCATATATACTGGAGGGATTTGACAAACCCAGTAATAGTAATAATCTTTTCCATAATCTCCCAGGTGAATAATAAGGAAACTTCTGTGACTATAGGTCTACAATTTCTGTCAAGCTCATTTTGCGATTCCATCTGATAATAAAGAGCTGGATAATAAAGAGCTGGATAATAAATAGCTGGAAAAATACCTAGCTCGGTTAAACAGGCAATCATAAAAAACCTGAGGGCATATGAGGGCAGTTTTTGATGACAAACCCTGAAAAAGTACACCAAGCATACTTACAAACTGTGCCTGCTTTTCCTCTTCAGAAACCAGTGGTTCATCTGGAGTGGGAGGTCTGGCTTTCAGGGCAGACTTTCTGACTTTGGAACTGGTCTCTTCACTATCAGACTCCTCCTCACTCTTACCATTCTCTTCATCAGATTCATCCTACAACATTTCCATGACACAAAATGCGATCATTTTCATTCAAGATATTTCTTGGTCTGTTTTGAATATAAATGGAAGACGTGTGAGTTTCAAAGGACTGTTATTTCAAAGGGAGATGACAAAAAGAAAATCATGTAACAAATAAAAAAATTCTTAACTGAAAAAAAAAATTATTCCCATTATTTGAGAGTGGCTTTCATTAAGGGGTAATATGGTACTTATTTACAACCTCCTAATTATAGTTACTGATATAACAAATTTAAATTTAAGTTTCATGATGCCCACTAGAGCTAACAACAATATCTCCTCAGCCAATGAGATGTTAGGTTAAGCAAACATTGCAAACTTACGAATCTACTTTTTCTTGGCATCATAGGAACCCCCTTTGCCTCTGCTTCTTTTCTTGCTTCCTCTTCCTCCTCCTTATCCTTCAGTTCTTGCAATCTCTTTGCCTCCATTTTTTCTTTTTCTCTCTTTTCCCTCTCCTCTTTTTTTGCCTTTTCTCTCTCCATTTTTTCTAAGCCTTCCCTGATCCAAGCTGGGAGCATTTTCCTCTTGTTGGCATCTGTTGCGGGTAAAAGATAGAAATCGATTGTTAACATTGAGGGAACATGTCAAAATCTCAATTGCTGAAGAACAAGTTGCTGAAAAAAAAATTGTTATGACTGGCAGCATATGGCACTGAAACAATAATCTTAATTAGCAATTATTTATTAAACGATGAACCTAATTCAAACACAAAATGGAAAGCATGGTTATTAAATGTTGATAGTACGTACCTAGTCCTGATGCATTACCTAACGTAGGATCCTCCATTGGTGGTAAGTGAGGTGGGATATGTGGTGGGCCACGCCCCCGGCCCCTCCCCCGACCACGGAAATCATGATGTTCACCTCTGCTCATGTGGTGTGGTGGTTGTCCATGCTGCCAATACTGGTCATACCCCTCCTGCTCGTTGTAGTCCTGAAACATAGCACATGGATTTCAAACATGGACATATCACATTGATTTCAAACCTGGACATATCACATTGATTTCAAACCTGGACATAGCACATTGATTTCAAACATGGACATAGCACATGGATTTGAAACATGGACATATCACATGGATTTCAAACATGGACATAGCACATTGATTTCAAACCTGGACATAGCACATTGATTTCAAACCTGGACATAGCACATGGATTTCAAGCATGGACATAGCACATGGATTTCAAACATGGACATAGCACATGGATTTGAAACATGGACATATCACATGGATTTCAAACATGGACATATCACATTGATTTCAAACCTGGACATAGCACATTGATTTCAAACCTGGACATAGCACATGGATTTCAAGCATGGACATAGCACATGGATTTCAAACATGGACATAGCACATGGATTTTTAAGCATGGACATATCACATGGATTTTAAACCTGGACATAGCACATGGATTTCAAACCTGGACATAGCACATGGATTTCAAACATGGACATATCACATGGATTTCAAACATGGACATATCACATGGATTTCAAACATGGACATATCACATGGATTTCAAACATGGACATAGCACATGGATTTCAAACATGGACATAGCACATGGATTTATTGACAATTCTCCCTATCTGCTCTACCATATTCGCTGCATTTTCAGAGCGCTGCGATCGTATTTGACCCAATTCTTTGCACTCGGCACATCCGGGAACAGCGGCGACAGCCTGTTTGGGGTATTGTCGCCTCTGCCTTTCATCTTTCCATCGTTGTTTTTGTTAGTTTTGCCTCCATAATGTTGACATAAATTACGTAGATTGCAATATACTTATATGATGATTACACAACAAACACTCAATAGCACTGACATTAGCGTGTCAATGTACGAGGTCAGTCTGAAATTTCCCTCCCATCTTGAAGCAAGGCGGGCAGAAGTTTACCATGCAACATCTTTCCCATCATGCATCGCTTTCTCACGGACCAGCTAAAAAGCTGGGAGAGCAGATAGCGAGAATTCTATTAAGAAAATTGTTAATTTCTGCATGACTTGGCAATAAGTTTAGTTATACAAATCAAAGAATTTAATATCTAACAAAAACAATTATTTTGGTTTGTGCAGATGGGTAGGACCAGTCTTAGACCCTCTCTCACAACAACTTGGTTTGGCACACGAAAAAAAAAAACCTTGGTTGTTACCTGTTGAGACTGATCATAGTAATTATCAGAAGAGTCGGTGCCACCATGCTGATAGTCAAACGTATGTCCAAAGCCACCATGGTTGTAGTCAAACTGCTGAGTACTATCCGGCTAAAAAGAAACATGATATAATGCAATGAGGATAAAAAACTTGAATATTGCAATCCTTTGAATTCATCTTTCATGGGATTATCTTATTTACAGATCTTTTTACATGCTCCAATTTTACATCATTTTTTTACAATTGATTTCAAACCATCGAGACCATGAAAGACCTTTCTAACCTTTCTAAACTTTAATCATATTAGCCTACCTTGAATTAAACTAAAGAAATTGATATTTTGGTGGAGAGTGAAAAAAAGAAGAAAGGAAAAAGTGAGTGTACCTTTTCCTGCTCTTCATGTTGCTGTTGCTGCTGTTGTGCCCACTGCTGAATTCCCCAGTTGTTCCAGTTTCCCCAGTTTGGCTGTTGCATTTCCCCTCCATAATTATTATCTGCTGCAAGATGAACATTTTGCATAAATAAACCAAATCAATAGTTCTTCTAACACATGTTAACTGTCAAATGGAGTCTCACAGAAATTATCACAGTTTTCACATGACAATGAAAAACCACAATTCCATTTCAAACACCAAATTGAAACCAATTGGGTTTTCGATAATTAAAACCTGCCTTTTTCCCCAGATATTTCCAAGTTTGTGGAAAGATTACACAGCCAAAAACCTGGAAAAACCTCTACAAGCCAGACAATAAACTTAATTTTTATCTGGTATATGACATGCAGGATTCTGGTTTATCCCTGGGGGTTTAACACCTTCAGGTATAACACAATAAATGCAACTTAACTGGATAACCTTCCTATGTATCAAGATATGTATCAAGACATTTCATTTTTTCAGAGGGACAATATAGGGCATAAAACCATACATGGTGATCCTCACCCAATAGGATATGAAGAGGGTTGTGTGATGGGGCACTCACCTTGAGGGGGTATTTCCTGGCATGGTGGGGGAGGTGGAGGGGGTGCTCCATTGTTCTGTGGCATCTCCCCACCCGGCTCCCCATCTCCATCTTGCTTCTGAGCTATCCATTGTTTTGCAAGGGCTGCCCAATCAACTGAAATGATAAGTTCTATTTAGTATTGCGTATATTCAAATTAAAAAATTCAAATCTTGACAAAAATCAAACCATCCAGAAAATCATGGCAGAAAAGCTTTTTGAGGGGTAGGATTTATGTTCTGTGTGTTAAATGATGAAGACTTTTCTATTATTGAATTGGTCAACAATATCTACTTAATCTTTGTTCTGTTAATATTATATCTGACAGACTGCTTAATTCCACTCACAGGTTAAAACACAACTTGAAAATATAATTAGCATGAAAAATACTAATTTATGTATGAGACTTGAAAGGAAAAAGCTCATATTTCATGAGACCCACTTACTTTCTCCCTGTGCATTAGCATACTGTTGCATGGGCCATCCTCCACCTCCCCCTGGAGGACCTCCGCCCCAACCACCAGGATTTGCCCACATGTTAAAACTGTAACAAATAATATGAAATTTTGCAATAAAATGTGGAAACATTTTCCAATTTTCACTGTTAGGGTGGGCTATGCTTCCATCTAGTGTGTTAAAATCTACAGGTCACACATGAGGGAACTTCGCAGACCTGTAAGCTTGACTCATAACAGTCAACAATTTTGATTAACCTGTTATTTTATTTCAATCAGGTTATTAACCTATACCAGTTTTTCTGCTCTTTTTAAAGATTCCCAAACTGAAGGGTTTTTTTTGTACGCGTATTTGTTACAAGTATTACTGTGTTACTTTACAGGATGCAAAATGTTAATCAACATGCTATAACTCTGCTCGGACTCCGAGAGAACTAATTTAATTGAACTGTCTCAAAATGAGCCAGTGTAAGGTTACCAGAGAAGTTTGTACTCGCAAAGTTTGCACTCTCATTTCTCTCCTAGTTTTTCATTTTATCAAGTAATTTTACCTGACACATCGTCAAAGGATATCAAATGTGTCCCCAACAAAAGAATTAACATTTCTAACATTTTGTTGTGAATTAGGAAAAGAACGAAAGCCGCAAATTTGTGAGCGCAAACTTCTCTGCCACCCGTAATGAGCCAACTTTGAGATTTCATCAGTAGTGAATGTAACAACAAAAGGTTGATTGAGTGCTGTTATCTTGCTCCATTGAAAATATACTGGAAGTGCACAAAGAAATCGGAAGTGCACAAAAAACTCTCCAAAATCCAATAATTCAAAACAGGCTTTGATTTAAAAAAGAAAATCAAGCTCATGCAGGATTGCAGGACTTGCAAAATAAAAAATAACCACGATTAAGATTCTTTGAAAATAATCATTGGATAAAAGCAAACCATTCTTAAAGTAATCATGACGCGAACAAGCTCTTCAAACATAAAAATTAGTTTAAATTACTTTTCACTTTTTCAATTCTCTTGCAAAAGTGCCATCTTGAATTGTAAAAGAATCAGGGCATAACAAATCATGGTTGACATTGGGCGACAACATGTGCATATTCCATAGACTATTCCCATATTCATTGTCAAAATAGTCTTGAAATCAACGACTTCCAGAAACACCACTCCCTACCGATCATTAACCCATGACTTCAGTAAAACTCGTTCTCCAGCAACAATATTTCAACAGGCTTGTCAGAAAAATCTTGGTTTTTCATTGATCTCAGCATCATTCTGCCATTGTTTATAAGTTTTTGCAATCAGGCGAAAGTGGGTCAGTCTAATCATAAGAGTCAGGGCTTGACATATGCACTAGCCCAGTGGCCTGGGGCCACCAGATCCTCTGTTCGGGCCAGTGAATACTCTGTTGTAGTGGCCCAGTTGGGCAACCATATTTTTGGTCTTTTAGTGGCTCAAACTATTTTGATTTTAATATTCTAATCCTTGATAGATATCATATCAGAATAAATAGACATTTGATTGGGACAAGTATCCCCACTCAGACACTATACAGCATTATGTACAATGCCCTTAATGTATCACACATCCTATTATCCGAAGAAACTTCGGGCCATCACTTCTCATGCTCTGGAGGCCCAACTGGACAACCAACATTTTTCTCTTTATGTAAAGGCCTGAGAGTGACAGCATCGATCTGAAGCTCCACAACACAATGGTGCTTCTGATATCACATGACATGCGTCGTTCCTACCTGCTTGTAGCCATGATGTCATGACTTCGACTCTTCTAAATGCCATTTCACAGTGTCAAGTGTGATATCTAGTAAAACACTGAAGAAAAGACGATACAGAATGCACACAGATTTGTACTTAGAGACTTATTACTGGGAAAGACAGTGACCTACATGTGTCAAAACTGCAACAGTCAATCGCCGGAGGTCGAGTTCATTTAGTAGGGAAATTTCAATATGATGGGCAGTGCCTGGTGTTGCTGGAAACAGTGGATTTCAAGTCTATTTTGACGATGAAAGTGGAATTAATCAGTTGAAACCTCAAACATCCAGCCCTGCTGAAGTCAAAACAAAGGTACCTGGTCAAAATAACCGTGATACCAAGCGGACCGCGGTATTGAACTGCCACATTGGACCGCGGTCAAGCTGCTGAATTTGGGCATTTTATCATTGTAAATCATCTACAAGTGTAAATGATCCACAAGTTGGATAAAATATGAATTTAACAATGCTTAGAAATGCATATTATTTATGTTTTGGAAGATTAAAACGGCCGACCAACTTGAATGCGTAGTTCTTATGTCCGGGCCTGAATGAAAATAGAGAATAATCACAGATTTATATGCCGGACATGAAGTGTGTACCCAAAGACAGCATGAAAATAGACTTGAAATCCACTGTTTCCATACACACCTTGCATTGCCCTTCTTATTTAAGCCACGACTCTGGTACAACTCAACTTCCGCAACTAACAATCAAACAATTATGTACTCTTTAAATCAACATAAGATGTCAGTCCTGTTTGAAAATATTTCTTTGTTTTTTCTTGATCTCAGCATCGTTTCGCTATTGTTTACGAGTTTGTGCAAAGACGTGAAAGTGGGTCAGTTTATTCATGGGAGTGACAGCAACAATGCAACTCCACAATGCAGTGGTGCTTCTGATGTCATATGAAGTTTCTCCCTTGGTGTTTCTATGAAATCATCACCTGGACTCTTCTGAATGTCATTTCACGTTGTCAAGCGTAATGTCAGGTTAAAAACACTGAGGAAAAGACGCAACAGATAACCCCCAGATTTAAATTTACAGACATTATGACTGGGAAAGACGATGACATCCATGGGTCATAACTGCAACAGTCAATCGCCAGAGGTCGAGTTTATTTACTGGGGAAACTTCAATATGATGGGCAGTGTGTGGTTTTTCTAGGAACAGTGGATTTCAAGCCTATTTTGCGGATGTCTTTGGGTATAATTATTGCGGAAAGTAGCTTATTAAAGGGATTAAGCACCGATTTTGAAAAAAACGTTTAAAATTCACATATTGGTAATAAATGAACTTGTCTTTCATGTCTATAATTTTTTTGAAAAATGCATCCCCATCATTGTCTGTGAAACCTATTTGAACAAGACCTTAATATATAGGCCCCTAATAAAAGTACACTCCTTTCTTGGCGTCATTCTTATGTGGTGTGTCATCATAGAGGCACTGAAAGGTAAAATGACGTCATAAGAGTATGGCAATATGCTTATGATGTCATGAAATGTATTGTCCTTTGAATAGTACCAAAATGACGTCAAACAGTGCTACCCTACTTTGAGCCTCAATTGAGGTCAATTAAAGTTCATGTTACCCTTGTTTACCCATGCAGCTTATGGTTCAGACAGACCTCTGCTGATAGTGTTACTGCTATGTCTCATAGCAACATATCTTATTACTCTATTATAATTTCAATCTGTCATTATGTTCACATGTGGCTAAGCTTTCAAAAACACCAAATTGTAGAATTGATGCTTAATACCTTTAAGATTAAGATTGGCAACTGACACTTCTAAATAATTTACATTGATAAAATATACATATTCAGCAGCTTTACCGCGGTCTTATGTGGCTGATCAAACAGCGCGGTCCAATTGGTACCGCAGTTATTTAGGCCATAATTCAAAACAAATGCAAGCAAAAAAAAAAACCAAGATGACAGGCCTTGACATTAACATTTGTGATCCACTTGCCCAACGGGCAAGTAAATTTTAAAATCTACTTGCCCTGAATTACAATTCACTTGCCCTGAATTTTTGTCCCAATATTTGAATACGGTATAGGACTAAAGCTTATAGGATTTGTACATTCAAACATTGGCTGATAATTAGAAAAAATGCCCATATAACCCATAGAATACACAATATTTGGCTTGAAAAAGTTGAAATGAATAGTACATGTTTTTATTTAAAATAGCATGCAGTGACCTCAAGTTTGTTACAATTTTTTGTGCATATGCATAAGTACCAAAATTTTACGAAAACATAAAAATTGGCAATGCTCAGTCAATTCTTGACCAATTTATATCATTGATAACTCTTATTTTCGTTCCTTGGATATAAAAACAATAGGAATAGGGCCTTTTCTAACTCAGGAGTTCAATTTTTAATACATGAAGACTTTGAGCTTGTGAGTAAAAATGTCACCCTGAATTGTCAATCTTGTAAGAATATAACCTACAATTATCACTTTATAAGATTAAGTAATGTCAAGTGTTACTGATGGATATACCCCACTGTTACTCATCATACTTAAAATCAACTGTACATGTTTCCTGGATAATATAATGATTGACAAAGACCAAAATGTGCGAAATGGATAAGCTCTACCTCCCGATACAGTGCTTTGTGTGAAATACCATCTTGAGGAATATATATATATAGCAGCATGCCATAACTTTATCTTGGTCAGGGTTTGGGAGGCAGGGGTAATACCAAGGGCAACAGAGCTTGGATACAAAGTTATCTCTAATCAGGTGTCATCCCTGTGATGTGGTCAGCAGCTCTCTCTGTTCTCTGTGGGGTACTTTGATTGGGGACAGATTACAGTACTTGACCACCGGGCAAGTGGAACAGATGTATCAAGTTGCCCGGACTTGCCAGACAGGTGTGAAATATACCTCGGGCAAGCGGGCAACTGGCTAATGTCGAGGCCTGAAGATGGGAACCCACAAATTGGCATAGGCCGATTGCGGGTCGCCATACTGCCCCATTGAAAACAACGTGCCGGAACTGCACAATTAGAATCGGAAGTGCACAAAAAACTCTCTAAAATCTTATCATTAAAAAAAACAAGATGGTAACCCGCAATCGGCCTATAATCTCATTTTCGAGGCAAAGTGATACCGATTTAGAGACTGGCAATTGTTATCTGGACCTGTATATCTTGCCCTTGATCTCCTTCTCGGTTTACTACTTGTCAGCGGCCAGTTTCCGTTGATAAAGGAGACCGGCAGCGACTGCAAGAGGCCTCTCCAGCTTCGTCGCTACATGTTATCGCGGCCGTCACTGTTTACCAATTTCAGTACTACACCACTGTGACCACTCATTTTTTGTCATGATGAAAACCACGCTCATCCTTTTGCATAAATTAAAATAAATATGAATCTATGAGAACCATTTAATGTTCACTTTGCACAGCTTAAAACTTACCATAAAAGTTTTCACAATGCTTTGAAACAGCGATATATCGGTGCTCAGTAATTTTTCACCAAACCTAACATGTCGCCGAATTCAATTGCCTCGGGAAGGGGTCTGGCAAATTAGGAATTGTAAAGACCCCCATCCTGTCACAAATGAATTTGAGCATAAAAAGTTTTACCAAATTTGCCCATGAAACACTTTCTAACATTTGATAAGAATAAATTTCAAATATATTTATTTTAATTTGATATATGAGTTAAAGAATTACCAATTTAAAAGATAATATTAAATATACATATTATTATTTTATTGGGCGATCATTCTCGTGACAGTGTCAAAACAGGCCACAGGGAGCAGCACGTGTTTGTTTGATAATTGACAGTTGTATGAGTTACACATGTACAGCCAAGGGCAAATTCTTGTCAAAATCTAATTGTTTATCATTTGTAATCTTATTTCTCGTGCAGATATGTTAAACAGGACAAAGATGTTATGCTCTGTGTGTAGATCAGTGCATACTATGGGAAATTTAGGGAGAAAATTTAAAACTCCTTCAAGTTTGATCAATCGGAGCAGAAATTTCCACTTGCATTCAACTGGATCCAGTTCAGCTCATACATGTCAAATACAGATCTCAAAATTAAATTCTTCACATGATTGGACATTTAAAAGGTAAATGGATTTATTATACAGGATATCCTTTGCATGCAGATGTGCAGCCGATGTTGGTATTGAAATTGTGACTGGAGATTTCTTACTAAAATAGACTTGAAATCCACTGTTTCCAGGTGCACCACGCACTGCCCATCATTGAAGTTTCCCCAGTAAATAAACTCGACCTCCAGTGATTGACTGTTGCAGTTTTGACCCATGTCATCGTCTTTCCCAGTCATCCACTGTTTCCAGAAACACCACGCCTGGGCACCATGCACTGCCCATCATATTCCCTACAAAATGAACTCGACCTCCAGTGATTCACTGATTGACTGTTGCAGTTTTGACCCAGGGCCATGCCACTATCTTTCCCAGTCATAATATCTCTAAATATAGACCCGTGTCTTTTCTGTAGTGTTTTTTCTTCAGTTTTTTACCCAATATCAAACTTGACAACACGAAATGGCATTTAGAAGAGTCCAAGTTATGACATCATGGCTACAAAAAGGGAGAAACTTCATGTGGCCTCAGAAGTACCACTGCATTGTGGATGCTCAGATCGTTGCAATCACTCCTATGATTAGACTGACCCACTTTGACCTGATTGTGCAAACACGTAAACAATGGTGAAACAAAAAAACAAAGAAATATTTTCTGACTTTTGTTTGATATTGAAAGGTAAAGAACATGGTTTGTTGAAATCCTGTTGCCAGAGAACGAGTTATACTGGAGTTGTGAGTTAATTTTGACAGGCAGCTTGTGGTGTGTCTGGAAGCAGTAGATTTCAAGTCTATTTTGACGATGACTATGAGAGTAGTCACTGTAACAGTGTGACTACTGCCGTATTCGACATCAAAATAGACATAAAATCCACTGTTTCCAGAAACGCCATGCACTGCTTATCATAATTAACTAATGACTTTCACCATGAATATGGGAGTAATTACTGTAACAGTGTAACTACATATTCGTTGTCAAAATTGACATGAAATCCACTGTTTCCAGAAACACCACGCACTGCTTATCACAATTAACTAACGACTTTTGCCATGAATATGGGAGTAATTACTGTTACAGTGTAAGTTCTACATATCCGTTGTCAAAATAGACATGAAATCCACTGTTTCTAGAAACACCACGCACTGCTTATCATGATTAACCAACGGGACTTTGATAAAACTATTTCTCTGGAAATAAGTCATGCATTAAACATCAAATGCAAGATTTGTCAGAAAAAAATCTTTGTTTTTACTTGATTTCAGCATTGTTTTACCATTGTTTACGTGTTTGCGCAAAGTGTGCTTCTTATGTCATATGATGTTTTTCCCTTTGTGTTTCCATGACGTCATCACTTAGACTCTTCTAAGTGTCATTCCACATTGACAAGCTTAATGTCAGGTAAAAACCGTTCAAAGGAATATGTAGAAAACTGTGAAACGGATATGTAGAACTTACAAACAGGTCTGTATTTAGAGACATTGTGACTAAAAAAAACACATCTATTGGTCATAACTGCAACAGTCAATTGCCAGAGGTTGAGTCCATTCAGTAGGGAAACTTAAGTATGATGGGCAGTATGTGGGGTTTCTAGAAACAGTGGAATTTAAGTCTATTTTGATGATGAATATGAGAATATTAGTGGTCTAGTAGGGCTTATTTGGTATACCTGGACAATTTCATCAATTTCAGCAAGTCCTCGATTTTGCTGAGTAAATTTATAGATGTAGATGTAGTAAACTTAAAGATGTAGATGTATTAATTGTAAGAATGACAAGGAGACAATTGTTTACCCATAGTTTTTATGTTGCTACCAATTTACTGTTGCTACCAATTATTGCAGTGGCTAAGCTGGATAGGAAACTTGTATCTGCTGGCATTCACTATCTACTTCATCAATGGAAACTGGTCGCTGACTGCCTCTGTCAGACCAGTCTATAGTTATGACCTATTACCACCAATTTCAGCACTTGTAGCCATTAACATTCACAGTCTGCTTCATTGAGAAGTAAAGGAATTATGAGATACTTTCTCAGAGCTTAAGATGGTCAAAATATATTTAAACTAATATTTATATCAAATTACAACAATTGGAGGACAAATTGAAAATTGAAAAATATAACTTGGATATCACAACAAAAGATATTAAAACTATTAAAAATCAGAAATAATAGAAATAAGGCTTATGTAGAATACCTGCACAATTTCATCAATCTCAGCAAGTTATTTTAGCCATTAAATATCCACATTTAAAGCTCTACAAGTGGTATATTTGGGTGGAAAAAAATGATGCAGAATTGATTTAAATAATAAATGAAATTGTTTACTTCTCACCAGATGTGTCCATACCAGTGGCAATATAAGACAGACAGATTCAACAGAAAAATCTCAGGATGACAGCCGTGGTACATACGATGCTGAGGAAGTGGCTAAGTTCCATAGCTTTGCTGGTTCATGGTGGGATGAACGAGGTAAGGAATTATTCGAATCCCAACCTCTATTTTGGCATAATACTAGAGAGGAGTATGAATTCTATAAGTGTATCTTGCCCCATTTTCAAAGTTGGCCACACCATTTCTTTTTGTTTGTTTTCAGTATGGTTTAAATTTTGTTTGGCTGGCTTATTCATCAGGAACACAAATAGGAGTTTCTTCATGTTTAATACAAATTTGCCTTTAGATATACCAGTACAAGGTCAATGTAAATCTTGATAACTCATTTGATAACTCATTCTAGTTCTTTCCTGACATTGTCATCTCATTCTTTGGTATCTTCTGCCAAGTTCACCCTGACCAGTTTTGTTCCTTTCATACCATCTTCATCCCCACCACCCATGGTTCCCCGTTGCTGCTTATCCCCTCATGATTAGTTTCATCCCTGGTTCCTTCCCCGGATCTTTCCTGCCATGTTCATCATTGGATCTCTCCTGCCATGTTCACCCCTGGATCAATCCTGTCATGTTCATCCCTGGATCTCTCCTGCCATTTTCACCCCTGGATCCCTCCTGTTATGTTCATCCCTGGATTCCTCCTGTCATGTTCATCCCTGGATCCCTCCTGTCATGTTCATCCCTGGATCTCTCCTGCCATGTTCATCCCTGGATCTCTCCTGCCATGTTCATCCCTGGATCTCTCCTGCCATGTTCACCCCTGGATCCCTCCTGTCATGTTCATCCCTGGATCTCTCCTGCCATGTTCATCCCTGGATCCCTCCTGTCATGTTCATCCCTGGATCTCTCCTGCCATGTTCATCCTTGGATCTCTCCTGCCATGTTCATCCTTGGATCTCTCCTGCCATGTTCACCTCTGGATCCCTCCTGTCATGTTCATCCCTGGATCTCTCCTGCCATTTTCATCCCTGGATCTCTCCTGCCTTGTTCATCCCTGGATCTCTCCTGCCATGTTCATCCCTGGATCCCTCCTGTCATGTTTATCCCTGGATCTCTGCTGCCATGTTCATCCCTGGATCCCTCCTGTCATGTTCATCCCTGGATCTCTCCCGCCATGTTCATCCTTGGATCTCTCCCACCATGTTCATCCCTGGATCTCTCCTGCCATGTTCATCCCTGGATCCCTCCTGTCATGTTCATCCCTGGATCTCTCCTGCCATGTTCATCCCTGGATCCCTCCTGTCATGTTCATCCCTGGATCTCTCCTGCCATGTTCATCCTTGGATCTCTCCTGCCATGTTCATCCTTGGATCTCTCCTGCCATGTTCACCCCTGGATCCCTCCTGTCATGTTCATCCCTGGATCTCTCCTGCCATGTTCATCCCTGGATCTCTCCTGCCATGTTCATCCCTGGATCCCTCCTGTCATGTTCATCCCTGGATCCCTCCTGCCATGTTCATCCCTGAATCCCTCCTGTCATGTTCATCCCTGGATCCCTCCTGCCATGTTCACCCCTGGATCCCTCCTGTCATGTTCATCCCTGGATCTCTCCTGCCATGTTCATCCCTGGATCCCTCCTGTCATGTTCATCCCTGGATCCCTCCTGCCATGTTCATCCCTGAATCCCTCCTGTCATGTTCATCCCTGGATCCCTCCTGTCATGTTCATCCCTGGATCTCTCCCGCCATGTTCATCCCTGGATCCCTTCTGTCATGTTCATCCCTGGATCCCTCCTGTCATGTTCATCCCTGGATCTCTCCCGCCATGTTCATCCCTGGATCCCTTCTGTCATGTTCATCCCTGGATCCCTCCTGTCATGTTCATCCCTGGACCTCTCCTGTCATGTTCATTATTGGATCCCTCCTGTCATGTTCATCCCTGGATCCCTCCTGCCATGTTCATCCCTGGATCCCTCCTGTCATGTTCATCCCTGGATCTCTCCTGCCATGTTCACCCCTGGATCCCTCCTGTCATGTTCATCCCTGGATCCCTCCTGTCATGTTCATCCCTGGATCCCTCCTGTCATGTTCATCCCTGGATCTCTAATGTCATGTTCATCCCTGGATCCCTCCTGTCATGTTCATCCCTGGATATCTAATGTCATGTTCATCCCTGGATCCCTCTTGTCATGTTCATCCCTGGATCTCTCCTGCCATGTTCATCCCTGGATCTCTCCTGTCATGTTCATCCCTCGATCTCTCCTGCCATGTTCATCCCTAGGTTTCTCCATTTAAGTTATGTCAGGTGCTCTCCTTAAAGAATAATAACTGGCCAGACATTTTAACTATGAGTGTTTTACCAAAAAATCTTATATTTCCCTATTACTTCTCACTTATCTAGCCTTCTCAATTTCAAAAGTAAAGGTTGACATCATAGTTGAAACAAATTTCCAAATAACTGCAATTAAAGCACAGTCTGTGAAGGAAAAAGATCCTGCTCCTTTCTCAAGATTTTTTCTGATCAGACCAGCATAAGTGATGAACGTATCATGACTGCACTGAAAAACATGTTTTAATTATTTGTGACTTAACATATGGTACATTTTTACACAAAACAATAAACAAATTTAACATATTATAAGCCTCTTATGAATTCCCTTTGCACAGTAATCCTGAAATGTTTGAGTAATTTCCAATGGAAAAAGTGTAGAGAAATTTCTGTTAATCTTTTTAAACCTACACGTACATGAACTATACAAATATGCTTGCATAAAAGTAGCTTTTATTTTTTACATAATTTAAGGAGATGCTGCAGCTCTTCACACCATGAATCACTTAAGGGTGCCATTTGTCAAAGATGGAATCCTACAGACAACAGGTGGCACTGATGTAACGCCTCAGCCACTAGAGGGCATGACAATTCTCGATGTGGGATGTGGTGGTGGAGTTCTCTCTGAGGTTTGTGATTTTCAACCTCTGAGTTTTGATATTCACAATGAATTCAACTCCCTGTACCCATGGTTAATAAGATAGATTTTGTCAAAAAAAGATTTGATACTGTAATGTTGGAAATATAAAATCTACACACTGATATACTATATATTTAGCTGTGACATTTATGCTTGCCACGCGTGACAATGCTTTCAACAATGTCACCAAATGATATATGATATGAGATTTATTTCAATATTTCATAATTACAATAAGTTAAAAAAAACAATGAAGATAATAATTTGACAATTATGAAATAAAGGAGGTTACAAGAAAGGCTCGGGTGAAATAATGACCTTTGAAATGAAACATTAGATTCCCTCTATATATTGATTGCAGGCACTTGCAAGGCTTGGGGCATCAGTGACTGGTATTGACGCATTATCAGACAGCATTAAGGTAGCACAATGGCATGCAGAACATGACCCCAGTGTTGCCTCCAGAGTCTCTTACAGATGCTGCCTGGCCGAGGAACTTGTTGCCTCCCATGCAGAACAGTTTGATGCTGTAGTTGCCTCTGAGGTGATAGAACATGTGGGACAACCTCCCCATTTTGTAACATCTTGTTGCCAGCTTGTTAAGGTAAGATTTTTCTTCAGTTGTTAAATATAAAGGGTAAGCTGATGATAATCGCAATATATTTAGAATAAAAGGTATAATTTAATATTGAATGTAACTTATTTTTTATATCTAAACAATGCTTTAATTAACGCCAAGACCTAAATCAATTTAGAAATTGATTTGGTTTTTGTATTGCATGCAAAAATATTCTGTGATAAAGCAAAGATGAAAGACAATAAAAAAATGTTACAGACCATGAAAGGACTCAAACATAAAAAATATATATCTGTGTGGAAACATCTTTATTTGCAGCCTGGTGGATCACTGTTTTTTACAACAATAAACAAGACCCCTCTGTCTTATGCCTTGGCAGTGGTGGCGGCTGAATATATTTTCCATATTGTTCCTACTGGAACACATGACTGGAACAAATTTATACCACCAGAGGAGCTGCAGTCAATGCTTCAATCAAGTAAGTGTCACTGACATCTTTACCCCCACCATTGAAAGCAGTACTGATTTTATTTGCATTGTGAATGCAGTCAGATGTAATTTTGTTTACAAATTCTGTCTGTCCTTAAAACTTGATCTTCTCTTCTCAATCTATTGGGTGTTTTTCTTGGTTATTCATAGGTAAAATGAAGTTTTGCCAGAAGTTTTTTCATAAACCTCTGACTTTTTTGTTACAATTTCCTTGATTTTTGAGGAGGAAAAAAATAGCATACAGTGTATTGTCTCTTAAATGTGAAAATCTGTGATACCTGGAACACCCAGTGCCTTATTTGGGAAATCTAAATATTGCTCATTGCTGAATCATGGGAAGATAGGCTTACCACCTCCTTCCTGTATGATGAGTCATGGGAAGATAGGCTTACCACCTCCTTCATGTATGATGAGTCATGGGAAGATAGGCTTACAACCTCCTTCATGTATGATGAGTCAGGGGAAGATAGGCTTACCACCTCCTTCATGTATGATGAGTCAGGGGAAGATAGGCTTACCACCTCCTTCATGTATACTGAGTCATGGGAAGATAGGCTTACCACCTCCTTCATGTATGATGAGTCATGGGAAGATAGGCTTACCACCTCCTTCCTGTATGATGAGTCATGGGAAGATAGGCTTACCACCTCCTTCATGTATGATGAGTCATGGGAAGATAGGCTTACCACCTCCTTCATGTATGATGAGTCATGGGAAGATTGGCTTACCACCTCCTTCATGTATGATGAGTCATGGGAAGATAGGCTTACCACCTCCTTCCTGTATGATGAGTCATGGGAAGATAGACTTACCACCTCCTTCATGTATGATGAGTCATGGGAAGATAGGCTTACCACCTCCTTCCTGTATGATGAGTCATGGGAAGATAGGCTTACCACCTCCTTCATGTATGATGAGTCATGGGAAGATTGGCTTACCACCTCCTTCTTTTATGATGAGTCATGGGAAGATAGGCTTACCACCTCCTTCATGTATGATGAGTCATGGGAAGATAGACTTACCACCTCCTTCATGTATGATGAGTCATGGGAAGATAGGCTTACCACCTCCTTCCTGTATGATGAGTCATGGGAAGATAGACTTACCACCTCCTTCATGTATGATGAGTCATGGGAAGATTGGCTTACCACCTCCTTCTTTTATGATGAGTCATGGGAAGATAGGCTTACCACCTCCTTCATGTATGATGAGTCATGGGAAGATAGACTTACCACCTCCTTCATGTATGATGAGTCATGGGAAGATAGGCTTACCACCTCCTTCATGTATGATGAGTCATGGGAAGATAGACTTACCACCTCCTTCATGTATGATGAGTCATGGGAAGATAGGCTTACCACCTCCTTCCTGTATGATGAGTCATGGGAAGATAGGCTTACCACCTCCTTCCTGTATGATGAGTCATGGGAAGATTGGCTTTCCACCTCCTCCATGTATGATGAGTCAGGGGAAGATAGGCTTACCACCTCCTTCATGTATGATGAGTCATGGGAAGATTGGCTTACCACCTCCTTCATGTATGATGAGTCATGGGAAGATAGGCTTACCACCTCCTCCATGTATGATGAGTCATGGGAAGATAGGCTTACCACCTCCTTCATGTATGATGAGTCATGGGAAGATTGGCTTACCACCTCCTTCATGTATGATGAGTCATGGGAAGATTGGCTTACCACCTCCTTCATGTATGATGAGTCATGGGAAGATTGGCTTACCACCTCCTTCAAGTATGATGAGTCATGGGAAGATAGGCTTACCACCTCCTTGAAGTATGATGAGTCATGGGAAGATAGGCTTACCACCTCCTCCATGTATGATGAGTCATGGGAAGATTGGCTTACCACCTCCTTCATGTATGATGAGTCAGGGGAAGATAGGCTTACCACTTCCTTCATGTATGATGAGTCATGGGAAGATAGGCTTACCACCTCCTCCATGTATGATGAGTCATGGGAAGATAGGCTTACCACCTCCTTCATGTATGATGAGTCATCGGAAGATTGGCTTACCACCTCCTTCATGTATGATGAGTCAGGGGAAGATAGGCTTACCACCTCCTTCATGTATGATGAGTCATGGGGAGATAGGCTTACCACCTCCTCCATGTATGATGAGTCATGGGAAGATTGGCTTACCACCTCCTTCATGTATGATGAGTCAGGGGAAGATAGGCTTACCACCTCCTTCATGTATGATGAGTCATGGGAAGATTGGCTTACCACCTCCTTCATGTATGATGAGTCAGGGGAAGATTGGCTTACCACCTCCTTCATGTATGATGAGTCAGGGGAAGATAGGCTTACCACCTCCTTCATGTATGATGAGTCATGGGGAGATAGGCTTACCACCTCCTTCATGTATGATGAGTCATGGGAAGATTGGCTTGCAACCTCCTTCATGTATGATGAGTCAGGGGAAGATAGGCTTACCACCTCCTTCATGTATGATGAGTCATGGGAAGATTGGCTTACCACCTCCTTCATGTATGATGAGTCAGGGGAAGATTGGCTTACCACCTCCTTCATGTATGATGAGTCAGGGGAAGATAGGCTTACCACCTCCTTCATGTATGATGAGTCATGGGGAGATAGGCTTACCACCTCCTTCATGTATGATGAGTCATGGGAAGATTGGCTTGCAACCTCCTTCATGTATGATGAGTCAGGGGAAGATAGGCTTACCACCTCCTTCTTGTATGATGTGTCTGGGGAAGATAGGCTTACCACCTCCTTCAAGTATGATGAGTCATGGGAAGATAGGCTTA